>OZ002743.1:137059250-137659250 GCA_963924295.1 Dioctria rufipes | reverse complement strand
GCAAAGGCGATGTCACGAACCTGTCATAGCAAGGACACATCAGGTCTGCTGAATATCCTGCCACTTACATTCCAGTTCAACGGCTGAACCGATTCATATGAATCTCTGCGTAATTGAAAGGAAATTCAATTTGCGGGGCCATCAGGAAGTCAAAAATTAATTTAGAAATAGTTTTTTCGTCCGTTGAAGCAAAAAAACAAGACAAAAAATGGGTTTCTTTTAGAAACGGCTGGCGTTTTGTTATTCAGTGGTTTGTTTTGAAAACGAAAACCGGTAAGGCCCCCCAAATTTTACCTAGCTTAATCATTTATCCTATTTGTTTCGGATGAACTGTCAGAGCTGTGGAGCGCCCCGCGCAGACCACAACACGCCATGTACGGTTTTGTTTGATTGGAGCTGGAGCCGCCATTTCGGATATATTTTTTTAAAATAAAAATGGCTCCATTGATAGAAGAATAAAATACATTAAAACCCATTTCCAAAAGCATTTATTTTATGTAAAAAAAATTTCAAAATTCATGCATTTTTCATGCCTCCCGACGTTAACCTCTCCTTAATATCGGTATTAAGGACTCCCGCAATGATTGCCCTGAAGAATTAGCTGGCAACAAGGCTCAGGGCATTACAAAGACTGGACAAATCATGATCAGTGAAGGAGGCCGCACATCTGTATAGCACCATAAACGAAATAGGGTCATTTATGCTGCCAGCACTCCAGAGTTTTACAACCAGAAGAACTTCTATTTATTTCATAGTAGCTGAAACAGGCTTCCGGAATATTGCTTACTACACGCGTGCCTTTATTTGTCTTGGGCCTAGAGTAGGACTTGAGGACTTCGATGACCTTGCTAATTTTAGAGATTGATCTCTGCTTACTGAGAATATTGATTTCCGAGGATTGAATTTAAGCCGTTGACGAGAGTGTCAATCTTTTGGTTGATATCTGCCAATGACATCTGCGCTGCGGACGTAGATTTGGCAACTTGACGGTGTCAGATTGAGACACGAAGTTTCTGTTACCTGGCCGTGTTGAGGTAGGTCTTGCGCACCCAATCAGCGAAAGTTCAAGAGTGACATACATTGACACCTTCGCCACTTTCCTCGTCCCCTAGTCCTCTCCCTATCTCCTTCCTGCCATGCTGTGCTTTGGATCATAGGGTATCCCCTGAGCTTGGCTTAATAAATTCTTCTTCACTCTTGAGCTGGTAAACTGTCATGTAATTCACCACTGAGATACCAACACAAACCTTGTGGAACCACAATTCTCAGGCGTCACAGGAGATCCAGACAATATTTGCCACGTTCTTACACTTTTTGGGATTCTTGAGATTACACACCAACTTTCTTAGCTTGCGAGTTAGAATTCGTTGCTTGTTGTGTTTCAATGCATACACTTGAGAGCAATCCTGTATCGATTGACTTTTGAGGCATGTATCCATCATTAGGCATCAAATCAACTCCCTTAGAGCGTGATCTAAGATTGATTTTTGTAGTATTGGAGTGTCAACATTCGAAGTATTTTTGACAAAGGGTACAAAAATATCTTCAGCGTTCGCTTCCGTGCGAGGAAACTTGAGGCGTTGAGATGGTCCATCAACAACGCAGTGTGAGGACAAAAAATTGTTGCCTAAGATTCCATCACTTAAAATGTTATCATTATCAGAGATAACGTGAAATTTACAAATGTAATTTCAACCGACCAACAAATTACCGTTACAAGTTCCCACGGTGTCAACTATCAAGTTAGCATTTTCATTTTTTGTAATGTTCAGTGGGATATTTACCACTGGCACATCACTCTCAGCGGAGCACACTTTCACGGTGTTTTTAATTAGAGACGTGCCGGGGTGTCGGCGGACGTCTCCAAATCGTTTCCCGTTTCCAATCTTCTTAGTTTTTCTTGTAGCTGTCGCTTCTCCCATCTTTCTTTAGCTATGCAGTAATTTTCGTCATGTCCAGGTTGTAAAGAAAAGTTACATAGAACCATAAAGTAATAAAGGCTAAAGAGATGACAAGATTAACTTTGCTTCGCGAACCAATATTTGAAAGCTCAATCTGAAAGTTTGGATGCAATCGTCAAAGCTTTTCTTTCAGAGCTCGCATCTTCTGTATTGAATTTGCAGCTCATGTACTGAATGAAGTAAATGCAATACTACCAAATTTTACCATGGTAGATATTAATACGCATATGAATGTGTTACTTTTGGAAGCTCTTTTGATACAAAATATTATTGCTTCAGGCGGAAGAAATATTTTGCGATGACATAAAACTCATTTGGAGGTATTAGCTACGTTTTTTTATACTGTACTGGTTCATTGGAAATTTAAATTAATTTCATTTTATAAAACGTCGATAGGTAGCCATGACTTTTTCTATGGGGGCAAATTATCAAATTGCATTTAAATATTCACAAAATGCCAAAACAGATCTAAAATATTTGGTTCAAATTCTCTTCAAAAGCTGGCAATTTGATGTTCATTTATAAATCCGTGCATCTCCTTTTATAAGGATCAGGAAAAAAGAACGCAGCATTGTAATCGTAATAGTACTGCATAATATATGCAAGCAAATTTCTTAGACGGCGATGTTTTTTTCACTGTTGTACACAGTGTTTTTATCTTACAGACGTAAATATAATGAAATAGTTGATGAATAATAATAATAATGTACTTCATATTGAGATCGTGTGATATTCAAATTGTCGGTATTATGAGCGGAGTGAGAAATAATAAAATTGACTATTCTTTGCACATTCCCTGTGACAATCCTTAATATTTTCAATATCGACTAACCTTAGAAAGAGAAATATAGGGCAAAAAATGTTGAAAAACTTTATGATAAATATCGTCCAGAAATGATACATGAAATTTTAAATTTACATTCCTCATACAATGCAGGCAACCACTCAGAAACATTTTTTCTACTCGAAAATGGGTTAAAAGAATAAAGTATACTGTAATTTTTGTAAATCAAACTTTATGCTTTTATTATTTTTAGTTTGTTAATTGCTTTGTTTTTCTGTATAAAGAGTTTCTGGATTTCCCATATGCAGTGCTTTTTGATTAAAATATCATAAAATAATCGAGTATTTTTAAACGATGTTCACAACACAGATTGTCTTCTGCAAACCAATCGCTAAATTCACTGATTTGCTTTGTTTTCTCAATGCATGTGTTCTTTATGACTTCTTTTATCGATTTCATATTTGGACTGATGGAAATAATTTGTAGCTGATGAAATAGACATTCGACGGACTTTGACATATGATAATTTCAGGGACGAAATAGTTGGATATGTAGATATGGGTGATAAAAAAAATTTCTGAGATAGCGAAGCATATCTGTTTATTTATGATACGTGGCATATTTTCTAATTGGAAAATAGTTATAAGCTATTTTGCCACTAAAAATGTTATTGGCGCAGAGTTTTTGAAAGAAAAAATAAAAGAAAATATTTGCTATTGTACTGAGATTGGTGTGACGTAAAAGGTATAATTTGCGATCAAGGCTCTAATAATCGAAGTTGCCTAAAAAGTTTTGGAGTTACCTCAGAAAAGCCATATTTCTTTTACAATTCTGAAAAAATATATGCTATACATGTTGTGTTACTCATCTTGTTAAGTCAGTTCGGAATATTGTGATTAAATCAGAAGTAAAATATCAAGATATGGTCGCTAGCTGGAAAGTTTTGTAAGAACTATACAATATGGAGAAACTCCAGCCAGTAAAAATGTGCCCAAAGTTATCTGACAAGCATACAAAAAATGAAAGTTTCTCTTGCAGTGCAAGTTTTTAGTCATACGTTCAGTGCTGCTATTCGCACAGTGCAGACTTTAGGGAAATTTAGAAAGAAACCAAATGTAAAAAAAATATCAACTGCCGATTTTTTTGAAAAAGTCAACAATACTTTCGATTGTCTTAATAGTAAGTCACCGTCTAGTAAAAATATATATAAATGTGGAATTAGAAAAGACGGAGTCGTTAGACAATATCACGAAGGCATTATTCCATTTATAAGAACTCTTTCTACTTCTAGGCAAAATTATTGTTTTGATGGTGGAAATTATCGAAATCCCTCCGTTTATGAATTTAATCATATAATAAGTAGGCTTTCGTCTAGCAAAATTTTGGCACTCAAATCAAAGGAGGAATTTATATTTGAAAATACAACTTTTCAAAATACTGAAAGTCAAGTAATGCGCCAGTTAAATATACATATATTTATCTTTTAAATTCACTTCTTCTATTTGGGATAACCAAAGGGAAAGGCTTTTTTAAATCAAAAGATCTCACTGGAAAATTAATAATTATTTTATTATTCACAATCAGAAACTTGACAGAATTCAAATACTTCGTTCTAATTTCACGACGGATCACTAATGACTGACTACCTTATCTTTACATTTCATATCATCTTCCCTGACTTGGTATGACAACGTGACTTTAAATTATTAACATGTAAGCATTTTTCGTGGGAACGGAAAATTCATTTTCTGATGGGACATGAATTAGTTCAAAGCTTTGCAGAAACAGAATATATTTTATGTGTGGATGTTTACCAAGCCATTGGTTTGTTTTTTGGCTTGACCTTGTATGAATCCGGTATACCGGATATCATGGAGGTATCTGGGAATTTAATGTATGTAACTCGCGCGGATAATTCCCATACTTTACCTAATTCCAATATAGACAGTAATAGCTTAGAAAATGATTTTTTCGAAAGTTATAATTTTGATATTACTAATAATGATGATAAACCCGTTGAGGACTCTTCTTTGCGATATTTTCTGTGGTATATTCTTTTTAAAATATTAACGAAGATCGGCTGCAAATTTTGCGAAGATTGCATGAAAAAGACAGGAGAATATATATGTCTTGAAGATCAATCTGAGCACTATTTTTTTTACAAAATTTTTTCAAAAAATTCTGATTTCGGTAAATTTAACGCGCCTACAGAAAATTTTTTCCAGCTAATGAAAATTATTTTAAATATTTTTGCACTAATTATTTCCATCAGTCCAAATATGAAATCAATAAAAGAAGTCATAAAGAACACATGCATTGAGAAAACAAGGCAAATCAGTGAATTTAGCGATTGGTTTGCAGAAGACAATCTGTGTTGTGAACATCGTTTAAAAATACTCGATTATTTTATGATATTTTAATCAAAAAGCACTGCATATGGGAAATCCAGAAACTCTTTATACAGAAAAACAAAGCAATTAACAAACTAAAAATAATAAAAGCATAAAGTTTGATTTACAAAAATTACAGTATACTTTATTCTTTTAACCCATTTTCGAGTAGAAAAATGTTTCTGAGTGGTTGCCTGCATTGTATGAGGAATGTAAATTTAAAATTTCATGTATCATTTCTGGACGATATTTATCATAAAGTTTTTCAACATTTTTTGCCCTATATTTCTCTTTCTAAGGTTAGTCGATATTGAAAATATTAAGGATTGTCACAGGGAATCTGCAAAGAATAGTCAATTTTATTATTTCTCACTCCGCTCATAATACCGACAATTTGAATATCACACGATCTCAATATGAAGTACATTATTATTATTATTCATCAACTATTTCATTATATTTACGTCTGTAAGATAAAAACACTGTGTACAACAGTGAAAAAAACATCGCCGTCTAAGAAATTTGCTTGCATACATTATGCAGTACTATTACGATTACAATGCTGCGTTCTTTTTTCCTGATCCTTATAAAAGGAGATGCACGGATTTATAAATGAACATCAAATTGCCAGCTTTTGAAGAGAATTTGAACCAAATATTTTAGATCTGTTTTGGCATTTTGTGAATATTGAAATGCAATTTGATAATTTTCCCCCATAGAAAAAATCATGGCTACCTATCGACGTTTTTTAAAATGAAATTAATTTAAATTTCCAATGAGCCAGTACAGTATAAAAAAACGTAGCTAATACCTCCAAATGAGTTGTATGTCATCGCAAAATATTTCTTCCGCCTGAAGCAATAATATTTTGTATCAAAAGAGCTTCCAAAAGTAACACATTCATATGCGTATTAATATCTACCATGGTAAAATTTGGTAGTATTGCATTTACTCCATTCAGTACATCGTGCCTTGACTTGATGTGATGCCTTCTGGTACAGTGGGCTGCAAATTCAATACAGAAGATGCGAGCTCTGAAAGAAAAGCTTTGACGATTGCATCCAAACTTTCAGATTGAGCTTTCAAATATTGGTTCGCAAAGCAAAGTTAATCTTGTCATCTCTTTAGCCTTTATTACTTTATGATAGAACAGAAGGTTGTTCACTATAACCGGAACGGTCGACATGACTCATATCATAGATGGCACAAGAACTAGATGTCGCATCCAGTACCAGAAAAGTATACAAAATTTATATGGCTGGGTGGTCCATTCCGGAATGGACCACAACATTTGAAATGATGTATACGTCAAATGATTAATATTTTTTCGTATCTGAAGTGATGAAGCAGTCGATAAAATGTATACAAAACTATTATTATAAAAATAGTTGCTTTCGACCCGCTCTAACAGATGTTATGGTCCATTCCAGAATGCATTACCCATTTTACAATCTGTATACTTTGTTTTAGTATGACATGCGATATCTAGTTCTTGTGCCATCTATGCTCATATTCACTTTTTTATATGAACTCCCCTGCTCATTCTTAATGAATTTATTATTATGATTTCTGAAATTGGTTTGCTTTCGTTGGCAATTTTGATAAGCATGACCATATGCCTTACAAAAAGTACAATACGGTGTCGACTTACGAGTTCGACATTCGTAATATGTATGGCCTAGGCGATTACAAAAACCACACTTGTCCTGATTTTGCTTTTTGTGTTCAGGTGTTAACTGTTTTCTGTAGGTTGGTTCATGGAAAATTTTTATTCAAATTAAAATTATTATTGGCATTTATGCGATTGGGGTTTGTTAAAAGATTTGAATAAGCTGTTGTACAATTTAGTGTACCAAAATTTGGATAGAGCACGTATTGCTCTGCTTGTTCCAGTCGTTTAACTTTTGAAGTCAATGCGTCTAGTGTTCTTTCTGGATCTTGCCAAAGATAGAACTTTTGAGTTGGGTTAAATATTCCTATTTTAAAACTGTTAACCGCAAGTTCCTCTAACTCTGTATTAAGAATATGTGCACCCGCAGGGTATTGTTCCTTAGCTTTCAATTTATACTTTTCTAATTGTCTTTTTACACGATTTAGAAACGTTAACAGACTTTCACCAGGCACTCTTTGCATTAAACGAACAACGCATTTTGAAAATTGAGGAAAAAGTTAATAAAATCAATATTTATACGCAGTGTAACACATCAAGAAAGAAGAGAGGTTTAGTTAATTTAGGTGGTTCAGTAGCAAAGTTCCTTTTCGGAACAATGGATCACGAGGACTCAGATCAAATCTATTCTAGATTGGAAGAATTAGAGAGTAGTAACAAAAAGAGTATAAGCCATAAGCCTAGCCAAACAACAATTAACACTCATAAAAACAAACACAGAAGTTATGGGAAGTTCACTCTTAAACCTCACATCTCAACATAATTTATTAGTTGAAAAAACCAATCATTTCAATATGTTTGTGGAAGATACGTTAAAGAATATCACAACTGAAGTACGACTGATTCACGTAATGGCAGAAATGAACGAATTCGCTTTATTCATGTTAAATGAATTTTTGTTTTAGAATCAATTCAACGCCAAGAACTAAGTCCATTAATGCTTCCCGCTAAAGAATTTAAATCACTATATGATGAAATAACATCAACTCAACATGATATAGAATCTGATTTTTTCATAACATAACTTATCACTAAAACATATTCTCAATGTTTAGGTGATAGAATCCTCATTAAAATCCTTATACCTATTCTTGAAAGTCCATATAAGTGAAGAAAAATTCAAGTCACTTGTGAATCAGTAGAGCCCATGCGTATCATCCCAAAGGAAGGAGATTGCATCAAAAATTTGTTCAAAAATCCCTTCTCAGGATCACCTACCTGTGCTCATCGAATACTAAAACATTTTGACAATCTTTTAGTTCCCATGCAGCATGAAAATGCTTGGTTATATTGGATGCATAGTCGTAGTCCACTATATTGTCAGTGTCCAGATGGCTTATCCACTGTGCATTTACAAGGTGTAGGTATATTTAGACTTCTACAACCTTGTACTTTCAGACTTGCAGAGTTTATTATTCCTTTTAAAACAAATGCGTTGTACAATTTATCGTTCACTCAACCAGAAAGTCCAGAAATATCAATACTGGATAAATACCAACCAATTTTAAGAATGCAGAAGGTTAATGGGGGCGACTTAAAAAGTTTAAAGGTACTAGAACCATCATCGTTACGTTCCATTCTTAAGGAAAGTAGCAAGATTATTGAGCATTTAGAGTATGACATGGCCCAAAGCGAAACAAGTAAATCAACTGCTTACTTACACAAGAAGTTTAATATTTTAAGTTCTTATTTTGGTACTATTCTGATAATGGTTTGCTCTACTCTTCTTATCCTAATCATAATAAAAAAACGATGTAAAAAATCCAGTCATCCGCCAGAGGTAAAACAGAGGAGTAAATTCATTTCTCAACCTATAATAATTCCCAGAAGAGAACAAATCATTGTTCCCTTACATAAGTCGCCACAAAACAATGATGTTTGTGTTGAAACATGTCAGCCTGCAATCATCAGTTGCTAACAATTAAAAAGAAAAAGGGAATAAGATTAATTAGTTAACAGTAATATATATATCCAATAATTAAAGTATGAAAATAAAATTTCCTATCCGAGACAAAAATAAAAAAATAAAAAATATATATATATATAATAAATAAATGAAATAAATAAAATTCATGGTAATATTATAAAAATAAGTATATATATAATGATATTATAATCTAGCAACAAGAATAAATTAATTAATTAGCAGTTAAAGAATAGTTACAAATAGTCTAAAATAATTAATAATTTAGGGAGTTAGAACAAAAATTAATATGAGGTATATACAAAATCCGACATTTGCAAACGTTTTTTAAAAATTCTTTTTATGTTATTATATTACCAAAACAAAAAGGCACAAAAATGACTAAAAAAGTAAAGTAAAAAAAAAAAAACGACATTAAAATAAAATTATTATGATACATAGAATCTGTAAAGGGGGAGGCATGTTAGGAAACAAGAAATTGTTATTCATCGAAATGATCAGACAAAAGTTATTTATTTGAAAAAGCTCAATTAGGGCACTAACGTAATAAACTTACTTTGGCTTTAAGACAATAAGACAATAAAGCGCTTAATAAACATTTGTCGATCATTTCAATGAATAACAAGAAGCAATAATGCAAGAATGACCCCATTACGAAATAATTTTACTTAAGAAATAAATGTAATTTCATGTAACAAGAAAGAAGTTAAAAGAGTATGATAAAAATTGTCGTGAAGTTAAGTCGTTTTAATTATAACTGCCAACAAGTGGTGTAAGGGTCCCTTCTGGTGGTGCGCTTGTTTTTTTTGGCACGATTTTTTTTGTATACGGCAGGAGACAGCGGCTCTCTCCGCTAATAGCCGAGCCGAACTAGCGTGTCGCCCTGAATTATAACGCTGTCCACCGAGTGATCTGTCAGCTCATGCTGGCAGTCGGGACTTCACGTCCAAGCTAATCACTCAAGTCAAGAAGTACCATAACATTATGCCGACAAAACGCATGTCGGTCGATCGATATGTATTTTCTGTTGTACAAAAAGATAATCCATGAAAAAGAGCTTGTACAGAAATGAGAACTTAGAGTGCAGGTGCACTACATATTGTCACTCCGAGCAGTGCGCGGTGGGTGTATCAATGCGCGAAGTAAGGACAAAATACGAAGAGCATAAAAAATTAGATTAGATGAGCATTGAATATAAGAATCTTCTGCTACAAGCTAGTCTTCTCTGAAACGCGCAAATTTTCATTAAATAACATATCACTCGGTTCTTTTTTCTGAAGTTCCTTTTCAATTTTAGATAACGATTAGAATAAAAAAATGATTGAAGTGCTCACTATACTTCATTCAATATTCCTTATTATAATAAAATGAAAAAAAAAGTGTTTGCATAAACAATCCTAATTAATGCTTCTATTAAATTAAATTAAATTTATCTGTTTCGAAATTTCGACTTTAATAATATGTTCAAGAGTGGATTTTTTGGGATATCTCCGGTATATATATATAAAGTTAATGGGTTGTGTGATGAAATAACAAATTAGAACATTTTTTAGTTTTTGCTATATACCGGAGATATCCCAAAAAATTCTCTCTTGAACAAAATTAAGTTTAACCCGGTAAAAAGTCCAAAAGAGTAATCTTTTTATTTATTTAATAATATGATAATTTTTCATTTCTAGATACATTTGGATCATAAAATAGAGAGCGAAAATACTAAAAAAGTAACTGATGAAGATTTCTTTGCTGATTACACTGATACCAATAATGCTTTTTCTCAGAATAGAGCAAATAACAACAGCAATCATTCCACTGACCTGGTAAGTAGCGCTTTTCATTTAATCATATTGAAAAATAACGCAGTCTTACTGTGCAAAATATAAGCGTTGTAAGAAGTTGCCTAATTTTTCTAGATATAATGATATTTAGATTATAACCAAATATATGCTTTCAACCGATCAAGTTCCAATTTTTTTGAATGGCAATAATTAAGTACATACTTCACATAGTACATGTCATAGAAAATAATAAAATATCTTTATCATACGCTAGGTTCGATGTTTGATGCGTGTACTGCAAAGGATTAAAATTATTATGTATAGTAAAAGGAATGAAAAATTCAATATCATAGTTGTACATTCATGAGAGACTTCGTTATTTTCGCCTTAAGCTTTCTTAGAGGTATATATTTTTTTATCTAATTGATTAAGTCATCTAAATTAAATGTCAGACAATTAGATACTGGAAGCGTCGGATACTTATATGGATTCGATATAATTCCATTAATATATTGTGGATGTATATGCCACATCTTCGCCACAGCTAAGGCGTAGTGTGGCTTGTGGCCGCAAAAGTAGCTTGGCAATACATTTCCACATGCGCAAAATACATTCACGGCCATAATCCACAGTAAAGGATTGGAAATGTATTTCCAAAGTTAAGCGAGAAAAACAGTGCTAACTTTTGAAACCTCGACTTCAGAATAACTTTAAGAATCTCAACCTTGTGAGCTCTGCAAACTTTTACATGATGGGTGGAACGGGCAGACGACCGACTGTGGGATGGGGAATGCGTTAGCTAAAGGGTTTTCCAATAAGAGGTGTTATTTTGATATTCAAAGAAAAATGCCAATTTTTGAGATAAATGATTGGATCTTTATTTCATTATAAAGAGGAAGGTATGCCTTAAAATTGGAAAATAACATCAGCCAAATGACCACCACGACCACGCTTACAGGACCATATCCTTTTCATGAAATTTTCCATAACCAAATCGCAAAGTGGCTGCCCTATGTCCTCGATAGCCTCACGAATTCCATCTTTGAGGTCTTGAATCGACGCTGGGCTGTTGGCGTAGACCTTCTCTTTCACGTGGCCCCAAAGAAAGAAGTCGCAAGGTGTTAAGTCACAAGATCTCGGTGGCCAATTGTGATCACCTCTTCGAGAGATAACACGGTCCGGAAACTTTTCCCGTAAAAAGATCAATGGTTTCGTTGCTTGTATGGCACGTAGCGCCGTCTTGTTGAAAGTAAACGTTGTCCAGATCAATACCATCCAATTCCGGCCATGAAAAATCATTAATCATCTGTCGATAGCGCAATCCATTCACCGTAACTGTTGCTCCAGCCTCATTTTGGAAAAAGTAAGGTCCAATGACCCCGCGGGACCATAAACCGCACTAAACAGTCACACGTTGAGGATAGAGAGGCTTTTCAACAATAACTCTTGGGTTTTCCGAGCCCCAGATGCGACAATTTTGCTTGTTGACGAAGCCATCGAGGTGGAAATAGGCCTCATCACTCAAGATGAGTTTTCGATGGAATTCCGGATCATTTTCATGCATTTCAAGGACCCAATCAGCAAAGACTCGACGTTGTTGATGATCGGCCGGCTTGAGTTCAGGTGTTAACTGAACTTTATAAGCCTTAAGACCCAAATCTTTATGCAAAATACGGTGTAATGACGATTGTGGAATGCCTAATTCCAAAGAACGACGAGGAATGGACAAACCTCGGTTTTCTTCAACACTTTCGGCTACAGCAGCAATATTCTCGGCTGTTCTTGAGCGACTTGCACGGGTTTTATTCTTCATATCACTAACTTGTCCCGACAGCTGGAATTTTTCTAGCAATTTCTGTATTGCGGTCCGACAAGGTGCTTCACGACGACCCAAAAATGTTCGAGTTTTACGAACCGTCTCTGCCACATTTTCTCCATTTTTATAGTGAATTTTAATAATTTCAATGCGTTGTTGAATCGTGTATCGTTCCATTTTTTTTAATGGCGTAGTTTCTACTTGTCAAATGTCAAAAAATGACAGCTCCAAAAGTGACATCTACCGAAATAGCGGGCTAATTAAAATAACACCTCTTATTGGAAAACCCTTTAGTTACAATACAATACAATACAATACATTTATTCGGCCTTGTACAGAAGATTACAAAATCTTATAACGTATAATTAGGTGGGGGAAAAAAACAACATCAGTAACATTAAAATTAGCAAAATAAAATAATAATAAAAATAAATAAAATAATAAATAAATAAATAAATGAATAAATAGAGAAAAAAAAAAGGATATCCAAAGATGAAAAAGCAAAAGAGAACTTAGAGATGGCCAAGAAAAGAACAAAAATAAAAATAAGTAAATAAATAAAAATACAACAAATTAAAAACAAAATACAAGAAAAAAAAATAAATAAAATTAAGAATTAATTAAAACAATTCAACAAGAATTTCAAGATCTGAGAATAAATACCAATCCACTATCAAATAACTAGTTAAGGTAATCTTTGACTAGCTTGGCAAAGGTCAGGCCGGAACCTGTACGCTGAATTGCATTTGGAAGAGAGTTCCATTTTGGGGCAGCTTGGACGAAGTAAGAGCGCTCACCGTACCCAGATGTACATCTCGGGACAAGGAGTTGAAGACCTCTATTCGAGTGCAAGAACTGTAAGCTTTCGGATAGATATGCGGGGATCTAGTGTAAATTAGCCTATGAAGGAAGATAAGCCTCCGACGAGTCAAATAGGCATCTACAGAGCTACCGAGTAGGGACGTAGCAAGAGCAGATACGCGAGCGCTCCGAAGAACAGTAACTCTTCTTTGACAAATTGAGTCAAGTCTGCTAAAAATAAGGCTCCCATAGTTAAAATGGGGTAGAATAAGAGTCAACGCCAATTTCCTGCGAAAATCCACAGACAGGCAACTGGAGGAAATAGAAAGTTGACGAAGACTGCCATAAATTTTCCCCATCAAAGCGCTGATGTAGTCGCAACAACTAAATTTCGAATTGAGTTGAATGCCCAAATTCTTAACTGTCTAACATATTCAAGCGTGCAATTATTCAACCGAACTGAAGGCAAATCAGATATAGGAAAAACGGTTGTATATACCGGTAGACAGTAAGACTTGTTTGGGTTAATAGCAAGCTCATTACCCATTGCCCATTCGTGTACGTGCTGTAGGTCAAAATTGATTCGAGCAATACAGTCCTCGACCAGGCCTATGGGTCTGCTAAGGTACAACTGAACGTCATCGGCATACAAATGCACAGAAGCGCTATTCACAACAGAGGGGAGGTCATTTATATAGAGGGAGAAGAAAATAGGGCCTAGAACAGAACCTTGAGGAATACCAGCGTAAAGGGACAATGGAGCGGAGATAGAATTCTGCACTTTTACAACTTGCGCACGATTTGAAAGGAAAGCAGAAATTAACCCAACGGCCGATGAGGAGAAGCCATAATTTGTGCCAAGTTTGCAGATTAACTTGACATGACTCATAGAATCAAACGCCTTACTGAAATCGAGTAGGACCAGCACTGCTAAATGATCATTGTCAAGAGCTTTATGAATATCAGATGTGACCTTCAAGAGAGCAGATTCACAACTGTGACCTGGACGAAATCCTGATTGCCAGCCTGACAATATATTCTCTGCCCCCACATACTCCATTATTTGCGTGTACATAATTTTTTCGAGTGTTTTAGCAAGAAAATTGAGTACACTAATAGGGCGGAGATCACTAGGTAGGGAGGGACGAGATTTCTTTGGAATGGGAATAACTATTGCCTGCTTCCTTTGAGAGGGAAATTGCGAAGTGGTAAGACACAAATTATAAATATGCGTTAAGGGACATGACAAGTAGATCGCTAGTAGCTTTACGAACTTGGGTGGTAAAGCATCAGGTCCAATTGAATTAGACTTAATGGAATACAGGGTCGAAAGAACCTCGGGGCCATCCACACAATGAAAGGAGAAACCCTCATGAGAGAAGTATTCCTGAAAGTTGTTAACAGGCGTAATTTCAGCCACAGAGCTAAAAGCAAAGTAGTTGTTTAGGTCATCAGGATTGAAATTTGCAACTGGTGGGTCCTTCCCATGAATACCGAGACTACGAACATTTTTCGCAGGAAGCTTTGGATCTAACTTGGTCCCAAAATAGGCACATTTAGATGATCGAAGCAGAGAAATAACTTTATTGCGAACTCTTTTATATCTACCATGAACTACACTGTCTTAGTTCTTCTAAATCGCTTAAGCAAGAAATCACGCTCAGCCATCGCCTGCCGATCTGTAATCCAGGGACATTTATTGTCACGAACGTACATACTGATTATATAAACGCAGAATGGTGTTGGTTAAGATAGAAACTTTACCATCCAGGGACTCCTCATCATATAGGTGATTCCAAGAAATTCCGTTGCAATGGTCTGAAAGTGCCTGCATATCGATGTTTTTAAAATCCCGATAAGTGAAGGACACTGAAAGTGGAATAGCGGACAAATTTATCTCGTATGTTAAAAACAGAAAATTATGATCAAAGTTGCTTGGTGGTGAAATTTGATTATGAAACAGAATTTTATTAATGTTGGTAGTAAGCACATAATCTAGCTGAGAAGGCGAGGAACAATTAAAATATGTTGGCAAGTTGTTAACTAACTTCAAGTCTAAGGTCTGCAAAATATACAGAAAATTATTTACTTCAGGACTGTAGCATAGTGCGTTAACATTCATATCTCCGCAGACTACAACATCCCCAAATTGCAGCTGAGCGTTCGACACCGCATCAATGAACTCCACCGCATTGTTTAAATCAAAACAATTTGGAGGGCAGTACACGCCAAAGAGAGCACATATATCAGAAGAAGAATACAATTTGAGTCCAAGAAACTCCAATTTTTTACCTTTAGTCGACAGTTTGATAATGGATGCATTTAGAGATTTATGCACATAAACGGCCACACCACCGCCTACGCGGTCATGTCGATCATTTCTGAAAACATTATAATTAGGTATTGAAACAAATTTGGAGTTAACATATCCATTTAACTAGGTTTCGCAAACAATAATTGCGTGAATATGACATTCCGAAAACATATCTCTCACTTGATCAGCCTTGTATCTCAGACTTCTCGCATTAATGGAAACCACCTGCATAACCCGAAAGAGAGAAGGTGTTAAAAAGTTTCTCGTAATATTTGTTAGATGGCGTTGTATGCTCAAATTTGATATCGGTATATAAGGATGAGGTTTAAAAATATAAATAATAATCTGAGACCAACGAATTTTTGTACAAACATTGTAGACAGATGTGAAAACGTAAAAAAAATATTTATATATTAATATTAATATAAGGAGTTGGGTCTAAAAAAATCAGAAAAAAATCACAATGAATTTAGCAAAACGAATTTTGAAAATCGGTTGGAATTTGTGCGAGAAATAAGCGTGAATGTGTTTTCGAAACTCTCGGATTAAGTTAATTTAGTGCGATTTGGTCGTTTTCTTGTCGCGAATAATTTTGCAATAAAACAGTTTCTATCTGGAAGAGGGGGGTTAAAAAGCATCTACGGGATCTATAAAAAAGTGTTTCAGAAAGTTTTATCTCGATAGGATACACGGTTTGGCAACAATAAGCCAAAGAGTTTCATGGGTGTCGAAAAATGGGTGAATGGTGGGATAATCGTAGAAAAAATGATTTCACAATTGTGGGGAAACCTGAAGAGTAAGGAGGGATGTTGTTCGGAGGAAATGTATGCGGCATAGGTGTGAAGCCTATTGTTGGGGAGAGGGAATTTTGTGGGAAGTATAAAGGGGATCGGGGAAGAAAATGCGTGTTTTTTGTAGTTATTATTATTATTATTATTTATGTTTATTTACATATAAACCATACATTAAGATAATACAGTTCTATCTCTCTTTTCCTAAAATTAAGTATTACCACTCTATGTTATGTTTGCACAACGGGTTTTAGCATAAATTTTAACGCTAAATAAAAAACTGCTACAAAAAGGAATACAAAAAATACTTAAAATAAAATAAAAAAGGAAATAAGCTACTGTACAGATATAAAGACAAAAAATAAACTAGGACAATGACTATGGTGTCGTCTGTCCCAATCTGGCAATAACGTGATATGTAAAATTTCCAAATTAGGGGTTTTTTCATATACGATAGATCAGTGCGCTTTAAATGATACGCGACGATTCTGAAGGAGAGCGGACTGTAATAGGAGAAAAGTGTACGATAGTTATGATAACTATATCAATATGTGGACTTCTATGAATTATATTCCGCAATTAGCATATTTCTATACTTCAGAGCTGACTTTGTATACCGGTATAAAACGTCCCAGTCTTCACCGTTTAGCAATGCTATTGTTTCGTTATTGTTCAGGCGATCTTCTTGGAAGTGTATTCTTCTGAATTCAGCTAGGATAGGGCATACTGCCAGGAAATGAGTCAGATTTTCTTCTTCAGACATGTTGCATAATGAGCATAGCGAACTCACTGACCTGCTCCATGGAGAGGCATTTAGTGATATTAATCCCCCCCTACATTTGATAATATACCTTATCTTTTCCATGGTATAATTATCCTTGAAATAGCGTCGTCCTGCGAGCTTATAGTTTAAAGTGCTATACAGTTCATGCCTTATGCTCTCTCTGCCCTTTGAAATTTTCATTTTCACAAGAAAGTCCTCCTCCTTATCTAAAATGTCCTGTAGTGTTTTCGCAATATTATCTAAATCTATGTCTACATTGAACTGAGTTCCAAAATCCTGCCACTTTTCAAACCAAAGAATCTGAGTTGTTATGATTTTCCCAGCTAAGATTTTAGGCAGTCTATTATCAGGTAGTTTTGTGAGTACTTTATGCATATACTTAAAGTGGGATTGCAGTGTGTAAACGAAAAGATCGGGAGCACTCAACTCCAGGCTAAGCATATATGTAGTTCGGCGTAGTTTTCGGGAGACCCACAAGTTTCTTAAGAAAATAGCGTTGCAATTTCTCTACTTCTTCGAATTGACTGTACCCCCATACTTGGCTTGCATAACACATTATCGAGCGCGCAACAGCATCAAATAATTGCAGTTTTGCCGTATGCGGGATAGATTTGCTACACATGAAATGACCCCAGGCCGCATTGATCGAGTTTTTGGCACACTCAAGCTTGTCTGCTAAATGCTTCTTGAAGGATAAGCCCGCCGTCAAGCAGACACCCAAATACTTGTAAGAGCTTACAGTTTATATTGGTATTTCTCCTAGTTTCCAGCTTTCATCCATTCGCAGTCTCCCTCCTTTGCGGAATACCATTGCTTTAGTTTTATCGTGATTTATTTGCAGGGACCATACCATGCAATACCTCTGCAGATTGTCGATCATATTCTGCAACACGTGGGGGCTGTCTGCAAGCATTAGCAGGTCATCAGCACAAAGGAGAATTCTTACATGCAAATCATCGATATTTATTCCACCGCACAAGGCCTCATGCAAATCGTTTACATATAAGGAGAACAATAATGGGCTCGCAGGACACCCCTGCTTAAGACCTGTTTGTGTGGCGAACCAATGTGACAGTGCCGTGCCGTTCCATACAGAAGCTTTTGTATCATGATAGAGACTTTCGAGCACTTTTATAAATTTAGTCGAGACACCTGCATTATACAATTTATACAAAATCATGTTTCTGTTTATAGTATCAAACGCTGCCTTAAAGTCTACGAAACAAGCGTAAATCTTCTTTTTTCCTGCATTCCAGGCTAAATTAATTAGGTTTATATAATCGAATATATTATCTGTTGTGGAGTATTCTTTCCTGAACCCTGCTTTGTTGTCTTCCCAAGACCCCCTCCCACTTTTCTCCCAGCAATCGCAACACTGCAGTCTTCCGGATTGGCAGGAAAAATTCATTCAACTTATTTTCCGGACAGGCTCTGTACATAACGCTGAAGAATTTAAGTAAATTTAAATAAAGAAATATCAAAAAGAGTAAAGCAGGCTTTTATTGCCCGCAGGGAAGCTCGCATAGGATGTACGCTTGTCTCAAGTATGACGTAAAACACATTAAAGCCTGCTGCTTCATTACTTTATTATTTATTTGTTTTTTTAATTAAAACTTCCAACGTAGGTGATAGTGTAGAGCGTACTTACTTAACCTACATGCCGTAACGTAAATGCATATACAAGCACCTCAATAATAATAATAAAGAGAGAAAAGACAAACATAACAAAACAAAAGAATCAGAATTTAACCAGTAATTCTCGCGGCGTTTTCTTCTTACCAGATATTGAGTTTCTCAGCTCTAACATGGACAATACAGGTAATGAGCTTTTCAGCTCCTGTTAAAAAGATACACCGACATCAAGATATTGAGCTTCTAACTCCAACATTGGTGGATTTTTGGGGAATTGAGCTTCTCAGCTCTAACAAAGAAAATCAATAAAGTATCTAATTTATTCTTATAATAGAGCGCTCTATTACGAGACAACGAAGTTATTCACAATAGTTGTTTACAGCAGCAGAAAAGTCGAAATATAAAAATAAATATCTTCCTTTGCCTTAAGCTTCAGAGAAAAAAATGTTCTATCTTGAGCTTTTGCAGCGCTAACTTCGACGCAAACTTCAAGGATTGGCTTGGTGTTGCCATAATTATATTTTGATAGCTCCTTGAGAATTCATCTAGGCTTGTATGTACTTCTGTCTTACAGATTTTCTTGTGGCTAGCTTTAAAACCTTTCTGGTTGCTTTTAAATCAAATTAATACTAGCGAATTGATACTGTAATTATACTATTTTCCCCCCAATATTTTAATAAAGGCACACAAAAGAAACACATCAAATTAAGTAAACGTATAAAAAATATTTTGTGGTGAACAAAAATTATTTTTATTTTTTTGCTGTATAACAGCTACAAAGTAAACAAGTTGCAATATAAATAATTAGAAATATGTTTAATTATATTTTCAGTTTAATGTGCCTCTTAAAGAAAGTGTGACGAATACCGGCGATCGTCATAACGAACCGATTATAAACTTAAATTCCGTTGTCATCACAGAGAGGGAAGTGTCTCATTCTACAATTGGTGGCCGTAGGATTGTTCAAAAAAAGACTGGGGTAAGATAAATAATATTCAGTAGTTAGTTATGCATATTTAAAATATTTTATCATGATAGTTAGGGGCAAAGAAAGGAGGCTTAGGTGCTGTAAAAGTAAAAACCAATTTTGCAGATCTCGAGAAACAAGCTAATCTCTCAAATCAACAAAAAACGTCTTTATCTGAAGATAATTTCGCGGATAAAACGGACACAGAATTTACCGCCAGTGTACGCCTTTCATATCAGGATTTATCATTAAAGAAAAATCAAGAAATGTCTAAGTGTGCAGATCCTTCTAAGGCGAAGCAGTTCGAAAGGCTGGGGATGGGATCGAATATTAGAGGGTAAATATTGTGGTAGGCTTTAACCTGTATATTTTTTAAAACTTCATTTATTTCCAAAGGGGAATATCTCATTCTGTTTTAAATGACATGCAAACTATAGCGCAAGAGAGTACACCAAATACATTAAAAACTTTTGATCAGGAGCTAAGTAGTCCCGATTTTGATGAGTACTCTACACCGATGTATAGCCTTTCAAAGCAAAATAAAAGTTTGAATACGTCGAGTTTTGGAACCATTGAACCGATTGAAACGCCAAAGCTTAGTTCTTCTACATTCATTTCTTTAGATCAACCGTCAAACTTATATAAAGAGAAAACTTCAAGGAAAAGCAAGATTGAAAAGAGAAACACCAATGATGATATTGCTCAAAAGAAATTCGGCAGTGCCAAAGGGATTTCTTCTGATCAGTTTTTTGATTGTACGGAGCAGGTATCTTCTGATCAATCAACAAATTTGGCACGTTTTCAGGGTCATAGTAGCATATCCTCATCTGACTTCTTTCACGACGGAACTAACACCAAGGCCATTCATCGAGGTAAACGCATTTCTATATCAGACCTGAGAATTGTATATACATATATTTTTTTTCAAAGGTTACAGCAATGTTAGCTTCAATGCTCCAGATTTAGACGATGTTAAAGAGAGTGTTCGCCAAGGAGTGTCAAAAGTAGCAGGAAAACTAAGTTCTATGGCTAGTGATGTTATGTCTTCTATACAAGATAAATATGGTTATTGAGAATAATTATGATTAAACAAATCTATGAAAAGGATGCGGATTAAGAAAAATTTTGTTCAAATTTTCTCGGAACACTTCAATATTATTATAGAATAAAGAGTTTTAAGAATTTTGTCCCATACTTGTATGTACGGAATCTATTACTTTAGTCAATATTTTAATGCTGCATTAAATAAAAGAGAAATAAATGAGAAGATTATATTACGAAAATTTCCGTTATTATTAATTTTAAAGTACGTACGTATCTCTTTCAGTTTTACTATTATACTTTGTGTAGTTTACACTTTTAAGCCTATTTGAATAACAAATAAATGATGTGGATGGCGTGGCTCATCCTGGCTAAAAAAATGAAAAGTATCGGAATGTAAATACCTCAAGTATGAAATAATATTATGCTGATCCAGAAATCACTTTATATATAAATTTTCAAACCCGCCCTTTCTTGATCTTTGAAGGATCCAGCAATGGCATAGTCCACCTTTGCTGTCACCCTACGCTGGCTGCACTTGTCGTTGACCGTCAGATAAATGAAAGCGAAAGTCTTTTAAGTCATGCTTCCTCTCCCTGGAAGCTCTGCTGAGAATTAATTTCCAAATAATGCTCGATGGTGTTTGTTTCTTCAACAATCGAAAAATTCTTTTATCATACCTTTCCACAAAAAAAGTAGAAAGGTAAAATTTCCAACTATAGGCCTATTGAAAAATTATCTTGCATGCCCAAATTATTCGAATCTATGAATTGTTCTCTTCAAACCATCATTGGATAATTTCGGGCAGGTCTACAACCAGTAACTTGATGGAATTTATCTCGGATACAATTGGCAGGTTTGCAAAAGACTACCACAGAGATTGTATTTATACAGACTTTAGTAAAGCATTCGACAAGTTATTTCACTCCGTGATACTCTTTAAAATAGAAAAGTATGGGTTTCCCCAACATTTCTAAAATGGACGAAGTCTTATTTTGATAACAGAACATACCAAATCTATTTCCACCATTCCATCTTTAAAGTTTTGAAGGCTTCGTCTGGCTTACTAGATGATTTGTCGGCAAGGGATGTATTTTCAGAAGCTGGTATTCATCTTTGAATTGGAGAGGGAGCTTGAGGTGAAAAATTATTCTGTTGTCGAGAATTGTACTTCTCACGTTACCAATTTGATAGAGTTGTAGAAGGTTATTCTCGTTCTTGTCTATCGGTAAAGTGAGCGTATTGGGTAGTTCTTTTTGGATGTTTTCTAGGATATGTTTCATTTGAGGTGGGGTCATTATTGCTGGATGTGGTTTACCATTTCTAACATCTGTTATCAGATCTAGTAAGAGGTTTTGGGTGGTCTGATATCGTACCATCATTAGTGCCGTTAGAGTGACCATCGTCTCGAGTTCAGTGGTAAAACTCTTCGATAGTTCATCAGTTTGTGCGCGATTGGCTAGGTTACTCAAGGCGTTAAGCTTTTTCTCTACGTGTAGGAATTGTTCTTTTATTGTCATGCGTGTTTTATTGAATACATTAACTGTAGAATCAACGATGACGGTTTGATTCTTGATTAATTGCAATCGATAGTCTTGGTTGTTTTTTAATTTATCTATATGCGAGTTAAAAGTCTTAGCGTCATCCGCGTCGAGAGTGCCAAAAAGGGTCTTGCTTAGGGTTCCTACGGCATTAATTAATCCTCTTTTAAATCGAGTAGTTTCAGACTTTAACAGGAATGAATTTTGTTTTAGGATTCCGATTATAGTGTATAATTGGTGTGTTATGTCTTTGCATAAGGGAGCCTTATTGTGGTAGTTTTCTATGTAATTACACAACCTATTTGTCTGTTCCGTATGATTACACAATTTCTCAAGTTCAAAATTGAATTCCTCTAAGTCATAATATGTTATTACTTGCCACTCGTTGCTGTAGAGACTTACTCTTCCTACTTCTTCGAAGTAGATTCCTGGATTGTTCCTCAGGATCGTTACTTGCAATGGTTCGTTTTGTATCATTGCGTCTGCACTGTGAGTTAGGGGGATGAAGGCGAAAATCCATAATATCCTAAGGTATAGATAAAAGAATTATTTTCCTATTCGATGAATAACTTAAGATTATTGTTGTGTACTGTTCTACTTTTGTTCCCTATTTTAATAGTAGTATTTTCCGTAGAATTAATAGTTACTACATCATAGGGTCCTGTCCACAACGGGGATAATTTGTTTTTTCTTGTGTGGTTCTTTAAAAAGACCTTATCTCCTAAGTTAAAGGTTCTCGCTTTCGAGTTTTTGTCATAGAATTGTTTTTATTTTTCTTTTTATTTTAGAATAGATTCTCTAGCTATCTGGTGACTATGTTGCAATCTCGCTTTTAGCTCATTGCTGTAATTATCGTAATTGTAATTTACCGTTGGGTTTGCTTTAATTATAGCTGGGATACTGGGTGGAAAACCGTATATCAACTCGTATGGACTGTAATTGGTACTGGAGTGTGTACTTGTATTATACGTAAACATAGCATACGGTATCCAAGTATCCCATGTTTGTGGGTCTCGGTTCACATAATGCCGTAAATATTCCGCTAGGGTTCTATGACTCCTTTCTAAAGCTCCATTGGTCTGCGGATGATATGGGGTTGCTTGCAGTTTCTTGATTTTTAATAGTTTACACATTTGTGTAAACATTTCACTCAGAAAGTTAGAACCCTGGTCTGTCAGTATTGATTCTGGTATACCGTGCCTACAGACTATATTTAGTACAAAAGCTTCAGCAATGCTGCGGGCTTCTGCATTTTGTAGGGGGTATAGCCTCAGTGTATTTCGTGAGGTCGTCCTGGAAGGTGAGAAGAAACTTGTTACCATTGTGACTTATTGGCAAGGGTCCGACTATATCTAATGCTATTCTCTCGAATGGCCTAGTACTAGTTGAGGTAATTTTCATAGGCACTCGAGGGTTTCTAACAAGTTTATTCATTTGACAAGATTGGCATTTCTTTACAAAGTTCTCCACATCTTTGCTCAATCCGGGCCAATTATATGCGGTTTGTATTCTTTTAACAGTCCGAGTTATACCTTGGTGTCCACCTAACGGTGTTTTGTGAAAAGATTCCATTATGTGTTCTTGTTAATTTTGATCAGATACTATTAACACTTGGGTTGTATAAATTTTTATTCCGTTACTTATGTTTTTTAGAGAGAACGTTATCATATTTCTCAATTCTGCGTGAGCTACTATGTCCAATTTGGGGATAGATATGTGGATTTCTGCAAGATCTTTTTCTTTTCCATAATCTTTTATTTTTGCTAGTATATGTAATACTTGTTTGTAATCGCTTTCTGTTTTCATTGGTAAGGGTGTTCTAGCAATTATGTACGTTTGTCTACCATTCACGTACTCGCGTAGTTGAGTATTTTGCATTTCCTCGTTCAATGATGGAAACAACTCTTTCAGGTAAGTTCCTGTTGGATCTTCTATTTTAGGTAAAATGAAGAATCTGTATGGTAAATTCTTTTGAGTCAGTATATGTCCTTTTATTTCGGAACAATCATCTGTATGAGGGGATGAAACGTATTCATTATATATTTTATTTAGATCCAGTGTATCTTCAGTCAGACTGGAGGCTTTTGCCTGATTGCGGGTCATTACGTTTATTGATTTTTGGACTGTAATTTCAGGTTCCTCAATTTTGATTCGACTTAAAGCATCAGCATTCGCGTTTTGTTTACCTGGTTTATGGATTATAGTATAGTCATACTCCTCTAGCTTAATTCTCTATCTCATAAGACGTGAGGTTGAGTCTTTCAAACTCATGACCCATACGAGGGGCTTATGATCAGTGACTATATTGAATTTCCTTCCATAGATATATGGACGAAATTGTTCCACAGCATAAACTATAGCTAAAAGTTCCTTTTCAATTGTAGAGTATCTATATTCTGCAGGATTTAACGTCCGGCTGGCGAAACAGATAGGGTGATCTTTTCCAATTTCGCCTTGCGATAGCACAGCACCTAATGCAATATCACTTGCATCAGTGGTGACGTTGAATTCCTTATCGAATTCGGGGTAAGCCAGAATTGGTGCACTGATGAGTTTTTGCTTTAAGACCTTGAATGATTCATCACAAAACGTATCCCATACAAAAGTGGTATCTTTTTTCAAGAGATTAGTCAGCGGCTTAGCGAGTTTGGAAAAATTGGGGATAAAACGTCTATAATATCCCACAAATCCTAAAAATGACTTGATATCTTTTGGTTTTCTTGGAGTCGGTATGTCTTCACCGCGCTAATTTTACTCGGGTCAGGTTGGACTCCATTTTCTCCAACCACATGACCTAGATAAACGATTTCTTTACGTAGAAAATGACATTTATCTGGCTGTAATTTTAGTTGATGCATTCTTAGTCGATTAAACACTTCTACAAGCTTGGCGTTATGGTCGCGTAAATTATACCCATAAATCACGATATCATCTAAGTATACAAAGCAGCGAATACCTTGAAGTCCCGTTAGGGCGGTATTCATCAGTCGCTGAAAGGTTGCTGGTGCTCCTTTCAGTCCAAATGGCATTCTATTATAGTGATAATGTCCAAATGGTGTGCTAAAAGCTGTTTTTTCTTTGTCTTTTGGTGACATCGGGATTTGGTGGAATCCATTGGCCAAGTCCAAGGTTGTGAAGTATTTGGATCGTCCTAGTTGATCCAAGATATCCGTTATATTCGGTAGCGGGTAGGCGTCTCCGAGAGTAATTTCATTTAAGCGCCTAAAGTCCACTACTACTCGCCAACGTTTTTGACCTGTTTCATCTGGTTTCTTTGGTACCAGTAGCAAAGGAGAGTTCCATGGACTCTTGCTAGGGCTTATGATATTTTGGTCTATCATGTCATTAATTTGCCTATTAATCTCATTTCGTTGAGATTCCGGTAATCTGTATGGCTTGACATAGATGGGCGTAGTATCTGTTTTGACTGGAATCGTATGTGCAGCGGCATCAGTATATGTATGTTAATGCGTCTCCTTCTAAATAGAATAAATCATTGAATTCTCTACAAATATTCGTGAGAGCTAATTTTTCCTCTTGGTTACAATGTTCTAATTTTAAATTACTTTCCAATGTTTTTAGGCGGTTTTCTATTGGGTCGGATTTATAATTGGGCTGAATCACCTCATAGTTCCGTACATAATCCCAAAATTGGTTCTATCTAATTTTTCGAGATTTCAATATTTTCTTCGTTCGTATTCATCATTAGTACTCTTACCATACTGTTACTCGTTTGTGCCAAGGTGTTTCCTATGTATATACCTGGTCTTACTTCTTTTTGTTTTATTAATAATTCGCCTTTTTCCTCTGTTATTGGAAGTGATACCATTATTTCTGAACTTGCAGGTAATGTAATTTTATCAGATTTTTGATCATCATTAGCTGTATACAGATCACAGTCGTAGCGTCGTGAATCTGTATCAGATTTTTGATCATTATTAGCTGTATACAGATCACAGTCGTAGCATCGTGAATCTGTATCTGATTTTTGATCATTATTAGCTTTTGATGAACTCGCGGGTCTTTTTAGAACATACAGCATAAAATAATATATTATTTGGAGGAGAATTGTCAATATGTTTGCGTTATTGCAATTACTACTTGTGGGTACATCGCTCAATGTTGCTTCGAAAGTATTGCTTTCATTATTTATTTTATTTATTTTACCCTTTAATGGAGACATTTCTCTGAATTGACATTCGTATTCCTGACTTAAGCAGGCATCTGTGTTTATAATTAGCATATTTTTTGAATAATCTATTACACATTTGTATTTGGATAGGAAGTCATTTCCTATTATCCCATCATAGGGTAAATTATTACCGTTTGGTATGATATGAAAAGGATGTTTTATTTTGCAGTTATCTTGGATGGATATTGTTCCATATGAAACTCCAAATGAAGGAAAACAATTACTAGACAGGGTGGTAATTGTGCATTTTTGCTTCTCATATACGAGAGCGGAATCGTCAGTAGCTTCTGCTCTGAGTAGACTTATTTCTGCACCAGTATCTATTATAAAGTTCGCTTTTGTTTTCTGGGAGATATCGATATGGAAAGCAACCACTAGGGCGCTTTTATGCATCTTTATTGGGATGCTTAATTGGGTGGTTGATGGACTACGGCTTGAATATCTTTCTCGCGGGAGGTTTCGCCGTCTGAATACACCCGCGTGCAATCGTTTCCCAAGGAAAAATTTTCTGGAGCTGTCCACCTTACTTGCTTCATGTGGCGGGGTTGTCCTCTGCCATTATTTTCGGCATTAGGCAAATTTTGAGGTTGGTAAGCTCTTGGATGAGCCCCAAAATGAGCTTGCCTATTTGTTGGGTACTGAGTGCGGCGTTCATCAAACTGTCTTTGCCTACACTCTCTAGCGTGATGGTTTGGTTTGCGACAATAGCTGCATGTAATTCTATTTATTTCCCTTTTTATGTTTGGGTAAGAATTTATTAAGGGCAACTGCTTCCTCTTGAAACAGTTCTCTTTAGTGTGGCATCTTTTTGAACAATAGTCGCATACTTGCACATTAGGCGCTGTTTTTTGAGTATGGGGTTGAGTTTCCTCAATGCGTTGAGCATGTTCGGAAGCAAAAGTTATGAGCTTCCTTAGTGAGGTCTCTGAACGTGCCTTAACGATGACCTTAAGTTGTTCGCTTTTAAGGCCGTCTTCAAATGCTCTAATGGCATTTTTCTCTTTCTCTGAGATGAGATATGCCTTTGCAGAAGATTCTGTGGCTTCATTAACCGTGGCGCTATTCAAATCAGCTAGCTGTTTTGATAGGCGTGAAGCAAAATCATATATGCTTTCCCGTGAAGTTTGTTTGAGTCGCAGCAATTCTCCTTGTATAGCCACACGTGGTCTATGCTCTTGGAATTGCTCGACGAGTTCTGCTTTTAATTCATCCCAGTTTGAGACTTCTTTATATTTAAAGATGTTATATGCCGGGCCAGTTAGCTTTGTTTTTAAAATACAGTATTTTCTTGTCGGCGTCGCTCTTGGATGTCGTAAATAACATGTTGCAGCACGCGAGATACCGATGCAGGTCACCTGAGTTTCCATCGAACTCTGGGATCATATTCCGTGCATCCGTTAATTTTATTCTGAGGTCCGATAACCCCGAATTAGTACCAGTAGGTGGAGGTTGAGTCATTTTGACTCGATTAGAGGCACGTAATAAACGATAAGCGCGAGCTAGTTGGGCAACCGTACGTTTATGGCTATTCCTGGCCTGGGCTGAATAATCGCGAAAACGTGTAGCGACTATCTTGCTAACACGCCTTCACTTACTTTTTAGTGGTTAGGTGCGAATGGTGAAGAACACAACACTTTTAACGCACGGAATCAATGGAGCAATATACAATAAAGAATAGATACGTGATCAAGAGAAAAAAAAAATGCAACGAAATTCTATACGATCGAAATATAAAGTAACACGCGAATATAAAGTAACACAAAGAGAGAATTTATTTTTTTTTTATTTTACGAAAGGCCGTCAAGTATTACACTTTTACAAAAGGGAGCATCAAGCTCGCAGCAGCACACAAAAAAAAATTTTGTTATTATGTCGCCGAGAGAAAGAAAAGAAATCCGAAGTCATGAAAAAAATGCAAGTGGGACTTAAGCACCTGATTACTTTATCTGAAGAATTTCAATAATTAATATATATCTCAATATAATATGTACGCAATAATGTATATCGAAAGAGAAAGTTTTTTTTTTACTAGCACAACACCTTATGTTTTTTTTTTCTTTAGAAACACTTATATATTTTATATATATATATATTTCTTAACAAACAGATATTTAGATATTTAAATTTAATATTTTCTAATTTTACATGATAAGCTGACTTACTTTCGAAGAGTGCTGTATCTGCGTAGTCTTTGTTGAGTTTTCACGAATTCCTGGAAGTCCATCGTTTCTTCGTCGGATTCTGCTGGTCGGGTATACTCCTTGATTTCTGCCTTGATGTCCTGGAGCTTGTTTCCTCTGCTTTTGCTTTCTCTGGGGTCCATTTCTTCTTTGTGTTGATATTCGATATTTTTATGTTTATCACAATCCCTGAGCGCCTGGCTGGGATTGGGTTGTGTGATACACAACGATGGGTACACCTATAGCGCCTGGCTTAGGTTACCTTTGATGTAGCTTCTTTACTTTATCAAAGCTAAAGAGATCGTGACGATAGGTAGCTGGGATACGATCCACAGCGCTGCCACCCATTTTTTGTTACGGGTGTGTCTTTGCCGTAACTTGGACCTAGGAGTGCTTGCTACTGCGAAGATCACTAGCCCAATTGAACAAAATTGAATAAAACACTTAAACACTTTCTTTACTTTTACAAAAATCACTTTAATTCATCCTTTAGAATACTTTTATTTCATCTTATCTTTTAGTATTTTAATAGGTTAGTATTTTTACTTCTAGGAATAGGTTGCCTTACCTCTGGTGGGGGGTCAACCTTATTCTTTAGACTTTGGAAAACTTCTGCCTAGTACCCTCGAAGTATCGGCTTTTTATTTAGGAGATCTTTGTTCGATTTCCTATTAACTCAGCAAAAATAGATATAATTTCGTAGTGGGGTATGTGAGAATGGTTAGAATTGAATATCGGGAACGAATTCCCGATATATCAGTAATAACCAATATTGCCTATATAAGCGATATTGGTACATTTCAACGGAGCACTTCCCCTGCGTTCAAGAAATTCTTTTCTGTCATTGGTTCACTTCCAAATACATAGGAAATAATTTAAACAGAAAGAAGTTCACTTCTAAGTATATAGGAAAAATGCAACCCGAAAGAAGAAAAAAGAAAGACAAAAAACAACGTGCATTACTCAATAAGTGGGTCAGCCGCTACGCACTTTACACATGGGCTTTCCCAATTATGTACAAGTAAACGAACTGCAAGTAAACAAACAGCATGTACTGACAGTGGGATAGGTCAGGGCTAACCCAGTGTCGGTGCAATGCTTAAAATCGGTCTCGTGCTGTGACGTTTGGATTTTTTGTTCTAGGTGCGGTGTATTGCCGCAAAAATGTTGAGACTGCAATAATTTATATTAATTGTCGGCTAGCTGGGAAAAGACAACAGAGAAAGTTGTTTAAAATTAGAATTAGTTAGCCGTATGGGAATGAAAATTGAGATGCATGTGTTTTTAGGTTTTGCGTGAAGTGAAAGCGTGAAATTGATATTTATTTTGGGATGCGTTTTGCATAAAGCATTGGGTGTGAATGGCGCTTCATTACAAGATCATCAGCAAATCCGTCCATCTCGGACGAGGAAAGGGAGCTTCTCGGAGAGATTTTTTCATCGGACGTGTATGAAACTCTCACGGAAGACACGCTGGGGAAAGAGGAACCGAGGTTACGCTAGCGATGAGAGTGATTCAGATCAATCTCCATCGCAGTAGCTCGGCAACAGTCAACCTACAGCAGCATCTCTTTTCAGACAGCGCAGATGTAGCACTCATTCAGGAACCATGGACCATCAATGACATGATTCCTGAATGGGGAAAGACACTCCAGCTTTTTTACTACCATGGTCCAGGTAGGCCTAGAGCCTGCATTATTGCAAAGAAATGCTTAAATCTTATTTGCATTTCGCAGGCTACTTTTAAAGACGCAACCACGATCTTGTTGGAGAGGTCAGTAGAAGGAAGGTTGAAGAGATTAGTTCTCTCGTCTCTCTACCTTCCCTTCGACCCGGATCAACCACCACCATCCATGGAGATGGGTTTCGCGAACAACAGCAACCCGGAGATGTTAATCGGGTGCGACGCTAACTGTCATCACAAGATCTGAGGTAGCACCGACTGTAATCCCAGAGGTGGGTCACTTCTTGAATTTCTTGTTAGCACTAACATGCATGTACTTAACAAAGGCGATGAACCAACCTTTTTAACAAGTATCTAGTCGAAGGGAGGTCTTAGATCTAAGTCTCGCAACTAGTCATCTAACGTCGTATGCTCTCAACTGGAGAGTTTCGGAAGAGGTCTCACTCTCTGACCACCGTTACATGCACTTCGAGTTAGATGTGACGGTTGATAACACAGTGACCTATAGAAACCCTACCAGAACCAAATGGGAGGTTTTTAAACACGTGCTCACTGAAGGATTCACCAATATAACTGCCGCTCAACTAATTTCTAGAGCGGATATAGATAAGGAAGTCGAAGAAATTACCACCGCGCTAACACAATTCTTTGAAGACTCGTGTCTGATTAGGACGGCAGATTGATTTGAATTCTGCCCCCCCCCTCGGTTGACGCGCGAGCTAAAGAATCAACGCAAAATTGTGCGTAGGCTATACAATAAAGCCAAAAGATCAAAGGCGCAAACGAATGGTTAATCTACCAAAACGGCGCCATTATAAATATGAAATTCGCAAATCTAAAAGAAAGTCATAGCAACTATACGGGGTAAATGAGACGTCAAGACTAAAGAAATTCTTATCCAACATACTAATTCAACCCGACGAATCGGTCAAATGGGCAGTTGACTCTTTCAAATTCTTCAAATCCCGAGGATAGGACGGCTACAGTAGCTAGTTGTACAATGGTTGGGAGAAGTATTAGTTTTATGTAAGTACATATCTCGGCAAAAATACTGCAAATGTATTGTTCCATTACTGAACAGGTTTGATTGTAAAGTGGTGTTCGTTCCATGGACAGTGTCACAGGCAAAATTTCTGTAAAATATTTGTGACCGTTTGACTGCTCTACCTAGCCGAATGGCATGGGAAGTGGAACAAATAGTTTTAAGCTTTTTCTTTTTCTTGCAGAAATAGTTCTGCTTGTGATTTTGTCCCTCTTCCTCTAGTACAAATTTGTGCATACTGTAACTTCTCTTTCTTCCACTTTAGATTTACATAGAACCGTTGTATGAAAAATGGACTAGTGTGTTAATTAAAAATTTTGAAAGAGAAAGTATAGTTATATTATAGAAGCATCCTTCTCAACTAATAGATCTGACAGAGCTATTCTACTGTATGAATATAGTGTAGAGACCAAACTACGCGTGGAATTTCAATCTCAACCTTGAAAAAGAATAAGTTGAACGAGGACTCACAATATATCTTTCAGGTCGCGGTGAATATGAATCTAGCGCCGGCACACACCTCCACGAAACTAATCTAGTAACTAAAAACTGCAACTTGCACTGATGATTTCAGTAAAAACTTTTTATACCTGAAGCAATTATTTTATGATAAGGGAATATATATGAGGTGAACTACAGTTAATTCTTCCAGCATTACTTTCCACCAATGAAGTAATTCCGTTGTGGTAAATGGAAAAGTAAGTATACCCGGCAGGATATCGCAATATTAATGCACATGGTTTCACCTTATATTTCTTGCATTTCATTTTGCATATCAGCAAAATTATTCTATTTGAAATGACAAAGCCAGACGAAAGTCGACACCGCTGAAATAATTGAAGGAATGCTCGTGAGAACTTTGTGGCTAGGGAAATTCTTTAATTTTGTGGTAAGTTATTTTTGAATTTTTGTATTTAGCTAATTAGGCATTTTTGTAACATTATAAAAAGCGAATTTCAATAAAGAATCAGTTAGTTGCTACGATACAGTGAACCATGACTTTTAATTTACCTTAAGTGAGTCTGCTTGAGGCACTGTAACTCCGACAGCTTTCTGGTGTACCGGTTTAAGAGCCGCTGCACCCACAACACTACTTACGGTGTAACACCCTAAGTTCTTCGCAGCAATATCGAGGCAAAAGAGCCAAGAACAAACATTGGTGACCCCGACGTGACTTCTTTCGAAGAGATAATCAGCACACGCAAACACTCATCATGAGTCTAGATGAGCTCGCAGTTCAGCAGCACAACACAGGAGAAGACATAACGTCTATTGTTACCAATTATGGCAATGGCACTTCATCACGAAAGAACCAACTGTATCTTGAAGTAAGGTTGAAGACGCTTGAAGAACTCTGGAACCAATTTGATGAAGTCGACACTGTGATTCGAGATGTGAATGGGGCAAAATTGGAGCATGCCTATTTCGCAAAAGCTTATTATGGAGGCATAAAACAAAAATACGAGAAGACAAGACGAGACATCATGGACAAGCTTACAGAGCTGAAGAAGTTAAATCCCAGTAGTACAGCCGAGGATAAGAAGAACCAGCCGACCTCAGAGGACAAAAAACAAGAAAGGCAAGAGAAGCCAGCTGAGGAAAATCCACGAGTAGAATAACCTCGCTATAACATTAAGGCAAGCACATCTTTTGACGCCAGCAATAATATCTCCAAAATAAGGCAACGGCAGCAAACAATAATGCATGCCTTGCACAGAATGCTTACTGGGATAACAGCTGCAACCCAGCAGCCTCAAGCACAACAGTTCAATCATTTTCATATACGCACGGTTGAGAGATACTGGGATGATTTTCGACAGTTACACTACTCAATATGGGAATCAGTTGAAAATTCCAGCGCGTCAGAGTTTGAAGGATATTTCAGTCTAGAGGAGGATACACAAAAGGTCTTACTGGAGTTGCATGCTGGTTTAAGTCAGCACGCCATCGCATCCGCACCAATGGTGAACGCAACCTCAATCACGAAGCTCCCGAAAATTGTCTTACCAAAGTTCGATAGTGACTATTTGAAGTGGCGACCATTTTACGGCCTTTTCAACTAAGTAGTACACAAATAAGCAATGGTCGACTCGCAGAAAATGTGGCACTTAAAGAGCAGCTTATCGGGAGAAGCCGAAAAACTTGTGCGACATCTTACCATCTCAGATTGCCGCATGGAAGATAATTAAGGAACGTTACGAGAACATTAGATAGCTGGTAACTGCAGTGTTGAATAAATTACTGTCATAAACAACAGTAACGTATGAGAGTACGCCTGGAATTAAGGCGTTACAAGACATAACGCAAGAATGGCTCCTTGGCCTAGAAAATTTAGGAATTAACACAAGCCATTGGGATCCACTGTTGTTGCTCATATTGGTCAAGAAATTGGACAGAGTAACACACACGCTCTATGAGCAATCTCTGACTCAGCCCAGAGCATTGCAATTACTCAAGTGCTTCCAAAACTTCTTAGAGTTACGCTTTCAGTCTTGGAAGCTCTAGGAAATAAGGGCAGATCAATGGAAGATTCTCATAAAAGGACAACCACATCCAGGTCTTTCACATCTGTCGCGGCTGGACCAACATGCATTCTGTGCAAACGCAAACATCAAATCTTTGCCTGCCAGAAATTTATTCAACTAACGCCACGAAAACGCTTCGGCATAGCTAAAGATTTAAACATTTGCGTTAATTGCCTCAACGCCGGACACAGGACAGTCACTTGTCCATCAATAACGTGCACAAAATGCTTTAAACGACACAAGACCTTACTGCACTTAGAAACACCTCCTCCAAGATCAACCATTTCAGTACAGCAGCCTAGCAAGAATAACTACATGACAGGCGCAATGGCACAATCAGTATCAAATCAATCTGCATCGCTTGACGACCAACTTAAATCAATCTCGTTGACGACGAAAGGCCTTCCAGCACCAAAGGGCTACGTATTTCTTAGCACAGTCATGGTAAATCTGGTCAATAACCAGGGAAAATGCGTGGAATGTAGAGCCATATTGGATTCCGGCTCACAGCTTAACTTCATGATGGACAAGATGGCAAAACAATTAAACCTATCTAGAGTGTCCGAGCTTCTATGTATTGAAGGAATTGGCCAACGCAAGCAACAATCTCAACGCAGAGTGAGCATATTACTACAGTCGAAAATAAGTGGATTTGCTGTTAGAATTGAAGCTCATGTACTTCCGAAAATTATTTCAGCACAACCAGCAAAATCAATAGACACTTCAACATGACCAGTACCACACATCATAAGATTAGCGGACCCGATCTTTAACCAGCCAGGCCCAATAGACCTCCCCATTGGTGCAGAGATCTATTATTCAATCTTGTGGGCGAGACAAATCAAATTGTTAGAAGCGCTACCAATAATGCAGAATACAGTTTTCGGGTGGGCCATAGCAGGCAAAACTAATGGTGTTCCACAAAGTAGAGCAGCGTGCGGGATATGTACCGAAGATGAAGCTCTTGATCAGCAGATTGAGAAATTTTGGAGCCTGGAATACATAGAAGGAGCCAATAAAAACAATTTCACTACAGCAGAAAGAAATTGTGAAGCACAATACGGCCATTTCGCTGTCAGTTTGCCTTTTGAAGGTAGCCCCACAGCATTGGGGGAATCAAAGGATATCGCCTATAGACGGTTTCTGTCATTGGAGCTTAAGCTTTCCAAGCACTCAGAACTCAAGACATCATATTCCAACTTCATGGAAAAATACGCAAGGCTAGGACATATGGAGGAAATCGACTTAGCTAGAATCGAGAAGCTATACTACTTCTTCCACATCATGGCAAAGCTAAGCCCGAGAGCAGCACGACGAAGCTCCGAGTGGTATTCGACGCTTCAACCAAAACATCATCCAAAATATCCCTAAATGATGTCCTACACACGGGCCCCATAGTACAAGATGAACTGTTTTCCATCCTATTGCGTTTTCGCCTGCCAAGATAAGTATTCACCGCCGACATCCAGAAAATTTACCGGCAAGTAAATGGGTACAATCTGACAGAAAATATCAATTGATTTGGTGGAGAACTGATCCTAGCCAGAGCATCAAATGCTTGCAACTCAACACGGTCAGGTATGGAACTACCAGCGCCCCATATCTGGCCACGAAATGTCTACACAAATTAGCAGATGACCACGCCGAAAGTCACCCACTAGCTTCATTGAGACACAGCGACAGCATATAAAAGAGCAGCATGTAAAAACTGTTGGTCTGATCTGGCTACCCAAGACTGATGACCTCAGCATAAAGGCGTCCTGGATCGATGGCCGACGGATTACTAACAGAACAGCGTACCCAGACATAGCCCATTTATATGACCCAGTGGGAATAATGGCTCCAGTTGTGGAAGTAGCCAAACTATTTCTCCAGAAATTATGGACTGTAAAGTTGGACTGGGACGCCGCAATTATATGAATTATATGAAGCTCAAGCATTAATTATAAAAACAATGCAGGAGCAACCTTTCATGCAGGACATTGCAATAAAACGCTATGGTGAGGTGAGCAAAAACAGTTCTTTAAGCAGTCTAACTCCATTCCTGGATGACCGCGACATTCTGAGAGTTGGTGGACGATTACAAGCATCAATACTTGGGTTCGATTCTAAGCACCCTATGCTACTACCATACGGACATCAGTTCACTAAACTCCTTCTTAATGATATACACAAGGAGAACCATCATGTAGGACCACAAACTCTTCTCGCAATGGCAAGACAAAAATATTGGCCACTGAAAGGACCGTGTACAACCCGCCAGACCATTCGTGACCTCTGGGGTCGATTTCTGCGGACCCATTTGGACCCATTTCAAAATAAGAGGAAAACGACCACAAAAGATTTATTGTGACAACGCCACGAACTTCGTGGGCGCCAGAAACCAACTCACAGGAGTGCGAAAAATGCTCGAAGGTGAAGAGATGGATGGAAAAATAGCAACAACTTGCAGCACAAACGGCACTGATTTCCACCTAATCCCTCCCCGAGGACAACACTTTGGCGGCCTATGGGAAGCAGCTGTAAAATCAGCCAAGCATCTCTTGCAGCGAACACTAACCTCAGCTTCTATGAAGAATTAAAAACCACCGTCATTGAAACCGAGACAATTTGGAATTCACGTCCGATAACGCCACTATCGACGAATCCCAATGATCTAACAGCATTGACCCCAGGTCACTTGCTCATTGGAGAGCCTCTGACGAGCACAATGGACGCAACTGCAACCTCGCAACATTCAAACATCATCACCCGTTGGAAACTCGTGTCTCATCTCAAACATGAATTCTGGAGAAGATGGTCTAGCGAATATCTAAATCAAGCAACGGTACAAATGGAAGCAACGCTGCCACAATGTCCAACCCAACACAATTGTGATTATCAAAGAAGACAATCTTCCACCCCTCAAATGGCCGCTCGGACGAATTGTGAAAACATACACAGGACCCGACAATTTGGTACGCGTCGCTGATGTACGCACTACACATGGGACACTACGATGCGCTATTCACAAACTAGCGCCTTTACCCATGATCGAGGATCACGCAGAAGATGAAATCGAGACGCCTAGTTCAAACACCATAGATGATATAGAAGCATAAGGAACTGCTCGACCAGAAAGCAGTCAAGGTAACCCGCATCGCAGGTCAATTTCCATTAATTCGACATCGAGTCAAACCAGGGAAACTGCTTTAATATACAGAGCCCCTAGAAAACGGCAATGACGATCCGTTGGATCAGCATTCGTTTCATTGTTCCTTGTCTGTCTCACAATCTCGACAACTAGAAGTGTATCGGTTGAAACGACCCCTTTCAAGTCACAGCCAGGCATTTATTTTGAAGGCGTAGGCTCTACCAACATAGTATCCAGCGAGTGGAATCTGGTGGTATATTACGACATGCAACCGTTCTGAAAAGAGTTCGATGCACTAGTCAACTCCAGTGGCATACTGAAAACCGTATGCGATCAAATAATTGAGAGGAATGCATGTGAACAAATCATGGAGCATCTCCAACATCTAACTAAGGAACTCTCAGCAAATAATGAGCTATTAGTGCCAATAGAAAATAAAAGCAGAGCAGAAAGAGGTGCAATAAATTTCATAGGTAATATCGCGAACACCCTAATCGGAGTGTTAGACTCTGAATATGCAGAAGTCATGTCTAAAACGATCAACGAAATCAAACAAAATGAGAATCAAACTTCAATCATTGATGCGACCATCAACATCATGCGGAAGAACCAAGAGACGATAGATAATCAGTTCAGGAATTGGGAGATTCATATGAATAAGATTTCTGCAGAAATTGATGGTGTACACCAGGACATTTATCAGGAGAAACTATCAAATGTCTTCATCACGTTGACAATACAAGCCATGTTGACAGCCTCAAATTTTCAAAAAATACAAGGCGTCATCCTAGACGTACTTGTGGATACTCATAACGGAAAAATAAGTCCACAACTGATCACGCCAGATCAGATGCGTGGGGAATTAACCACAATCAAGGGTCATCTTCCTTCATCATTAAAGCTGCCACTCCCAAGTAACAATTTTTCCAATTTTTGGTGACTGAAGGTGATGGGTAGTTTTATCAAGGGTATATAATGGTTACTCGGTTATATAAGAATTTGAGTGGTTATATAAGAGTTTTATAATATTACCAATTGGTTACGTAGTTATATTAGAGTTTTTTAAGATTACTAATGGTTCTCGTGGAAGTAAGTTACTAAATGTTTTATAAGTTGGTCATGGAAATGTTTCAATCATCGGTCTATATAACTTAGAGTAACCATTACTAGAAGTTATATAGGAGAGTTTTATAATTGTTTTCATCACTACGTTATATAACTGATTTGTAATAAGTTTTTATTGCGGTATCCGTGGTTACTCTTATATAACTCGACAACGTTTAGTAATCTAGGTGACTTTAATAAAAATTGGGAACTTTCGGTAATACATATACCCACTATAAAATATCGTAACATTTTTTGGTGGCCTTGTAGTAACTATGGTGACCTTTATAAACACAAATGACTTTTAGTAGAATGAAGCCATTATAAAATTATTTTCATTTATTTATGGCCTTTTAGTAACGAAGGTGACTGTTATAAAAATTGGAAACTTTTTATAACGTCAATTTTTTCATATTTGGCCATTTCATTCAATATGCATTTTTCCAACCTGTTGGGACAATACACAAAGGAGGCCCTTTTGACCTGCCCCTTTAATTTGCAAGATTTTATATGACATTTGTTTTTTTTTGGAACTAAAATTATTCACTACACTACCAAGGAGCGTACAACAAAAATTATTATAAGAAGAACATGACACAGACAATTTGACATTACTTTAAGATATATAAGATTACCAAAGGTAAATATTTGCCTTATACTGTTTTATAAAGGTAACGAAAAGTAATTTCCCTAACATTTCAATCACTAAAAGTAATCAGTCTGAAAAAATTGCAAGCGTTGTGGAAACGTTACCAACGCAATTATAAACAAAGTTTATAAAGGTAACGGAAATATTACCGCAATCATTGCAGTGACCAAAGTAAATTAATCGAGAGTACCCCAGGTTATATAAGGGTTATATAAGAAGTTATATTATGGTAACCAGAATATTTTTATTACTCATTTTTTAAAACGTTTAGTTATATAACGTTACCTAAATCAAGTCACAGTAACCTTTTATAATCCTCCATTTAAGCTCTATAAGGAGTTTATAGTGATTACGAAGAGATTTCGAGTACTAGTCTATATAATTTGGCAATGGAAACCTTACGGTTACTACTATATAAAATAAATTGTTTCTTGGGCTAACAATAGATGACGTCTTGCAATTTTACAATTTAATGACGATCGAAGGAAGACCAACGGCCGAACACATCATCTTTAAACTCAGACTCCCTTTATGTACACTCGAGGATTTTGAATTGTTTATCATAATTCCAGTTCCGACATTGATCAACAACACGTTCTTAGCCATACAACCATCATTCCCATAATTGGTGGTGAACCTCCATCGAGACCAATATTACCCGCTCTCCGAACATAGTCTCCAGGCATGCCGCACCATCACCAGAGGTAGACACTTATGCCAGCAAAATCATCCCATATATCAGAAGGGATCTGCCTTCGGGGCTTGTGAGATAGATTAAATCAACGACCTACCACAATCCCCCCCATGCAAAATTGTTCAAACGGGAGATGGCCCATACTGGACTCAACTACATAATCCAAATTAATGGCTATTTGCCTTGAAAGAACAGACCACGATCAATGTCGTATGTGAAGACACAGTCAACCAAATGGTTATCGAAGGATCAGGATTTTTAAGACTTCAAAATGAATGTATCATCAAACAGCCTCTGATCACCATACGCGGTCACAATAATTTCCCGACCAGCTCAAGGATGTCGTAGATGCCTACCACAAATCTAACTCAACGAGTGAAATTGGAGCCAACCCCACAACCGAGGCGATACATCAGTCAAGCGGATTGCACCCCACATCAAGATAGAGAAAAAGAAGTTCCCGATTTCAACATAGATTTCAACAGTTGAATTCATCATTCAACGCGGGGGAGGATGTTCATCATTACATTTTTCTGTAATTAACATAACATCAAAAAAATATTTAGATAGTACGCACATACATACATGTACAAACTTATTACAGAAAGAGTTTCGCTAGCCTCATATTCTAAGATTTTCACATGGTTTCACCTTGAATTTCTTGCATTTAATTTTGCATATCAGCAAAATTATTCTGTTTGAAATGATAAAGCCAGACGAAAGTCGGCATCGCTGAAATAATTGAAGGAATGCTCGTGAGAACTTTGTGGCTAGGGAAATTCTTTAATTCTGTAGTAAGTTATTTTTGAATTTTTGTATTTAGCTAATTAAGCATTTTTGTAACATTATAAAAAACGAATTTCAATAAAGAATCAGTTAGTTGCTACGATACAGTGAACTAAGACTTTTAATTTACCTTAAGTGAGTCTGCTTGAGGCACTGTAACTCCGACAGCTTTCTGGTGTACCGGTTTAAGAGCCACTGCACCCACAACACTACTTACGGTCTAACACCCTAAGTTCTTCGCAGCAATATCGAGGCAAAATATCCAAGAACAAACAATACCTTTGATTATTATTATACCTATATCTATTATTATGTAATTGATGTCTCCAGTACAGAATCATTTCTGTGTTGTATAGAAGATATCGCTACTTCCGAAAAATGTAAGGAAATGGTACACAACAAATTTTCCAGCACATAAAGTAAAACTGATGAAAAACTAAATTAAGAGTAATTATTCATTTAACATTCATTTATTTGAATTTTGAAGTTTTAAAGATGAAAATAACAAGCAAAAAGCAACACAGAAATAATTCTGGAGGTAAAATAATAGGTAGGCCTTACAATTACAGGTAATGGAATCGGTGCGATAAGACCCCAATGATAAGCCTGAGACCTAGATGAGACAATTCCCCATTCTTTTTCCTGATCCGCATCAGAGGAGATTACCGGTTGACCTGGATATTCAAAACGGTTGCAAATGTACACAGTTTTTTAATAGTTTTTAAACGGTTAGAAATGTAGACGGTTTTTAAATTGGTAATGCAGAATAAAAACTTCAAAATTTGAACCAAATATTTTTAGATATTGAATTTATGGTAATTTGAAAATTTGCCCATGGCTACCTATAGCAGTTTTATAGAACAAAATCAATTTGAATTTTCCAAGGATTAAGTTCAGTATAAAAATATCGGCCAATTGCGAGTCGGATTCACGCACGAAGGGTTCCGTACCATCGTACAAAATTTAACACTGTGTACTTTTGATTTATTTTTTCGAATAAGAGTAGGCGTCATTTGAAAAAATAATGCTGTCATTTGAAAATAAAAATTGTAATGCTGTCATTTGAAAAAATTAAGCCTACTTATGTGAATAATAATGAATGGGAATAAAACGAGGAAAAAAAAACGCCTTGTATGGGGGACCCTTTAAATTTAAATTTTATTTTATTTTTATTATTTGTTGTTATAGCGGCAATAGAAATACACACCTTTGAAAAATTTCCTCTGTCTCGCTGTTACGGTTCATGAGATAGAGCTCGGTGACAGACAGTCGGGCGGACATCGGAGGCTTAGTAATAGGGTTTCCGTTTTTACTCTTTAAGTACGGACCCTAAAACGCAGCTATTATCATAAATTGTCTTTATAATATATACATATATCTATTTTTTAAAACTTCTTTATAAAATTTTCTATTCGTTCGCTAGTATATACCATTATACTATTTAGCTACGCGCTCCCCTGTATTCTACTTGTTGACTTTCTTAGTCATATTTTTATTATGAAAATATTTCCTGTTGTGAATATTTTTATTCTTCGACAATCTCACGCAATATTGAACATTTTTTCTGCAAAACCGGGGTATACCTACATATATATAAATATCACCACGTTTAATAAAGCTCCAGGTAACACGTGTTACACATCACTTGTGAATAGTAAAATATAGCTGCGTAATGCGTAAATGATGACTTAACATTTGTGATGTACATATGTACGTACCATACCTACATAAATATGCAAGCGTTTTGAAGCCTTGATATACATATATCACGGGTTATCAATGTATACACATAATTTGGATTTTATGCTTGTACAAAGGGTCAATGCCTCGCATATACATATAAAGGTAACTATGTACTTAAATTTCCCGGATGACAATGATAACTTCAGAATTATTTTATTTATTTTTATTGTTTTTCAAAATATTTGCCTTAAAGCTCTACACACTTTCGTGTGCCCTTCAGCCATTGAATAGATTACTAAACAGGACAGGCGCGGATTCAAGGGGGTTATGGAAGTCCTCTAAAAAATTAAAGAATTATTAAAAAATATTTAATTAATTAAGTTAGTTGAAATAAAATATATAATTCAACTTCAAAAAATTACAAAAAACATTTATGTGTTTATTGATGGACAAATAATTCAGATGCAATAAATGCTTCCATTCATTTTTTTCTTTATTTGTCTTATCAAAGCAGACCCAGTTTGTGCTGAGTATAGGGCTACCATCCGTCCGGGTTTCCCCGGATTTATCCTAGTTTGATGGGTGTCCGGGGAGAGTCCGGGCGGGGTTTTCAATACTGTCCGGGTTTTAAAATTTTGGAAACCAATTAAACAAAAATTTAATTTTTTGTGTATGTACGGTGTAGTTGATAATGCCGACAGTCAGACTGGCTCGACTCTCACTCAAGTACTCTCTCCTGCTCTCAGCTAGTCTTAGCTCAGTAACGAAGCTAGCAGTACGACACTTGCTTGTGTAACTTTCCTTGTGTACCTGTGTTTGTTTTATGTTCCCCCCCACCCCCAATTCCCCCCGCCAAACCAATGTAAATCTTGATACTACAGTGCGTCAGTTCACGTATGTAAAATAATTGTAAATGCCACCGTACGAGAAATAACCCAAGTTGGTGGCACTTCAGGAGAGAAAAAAAAAGACATAAAAATTTACAAAAACAACAAGAAAAACAAAAAGTATGTAATATAAATGATGGGTATAACTTAATAGAAAGTAAAACTCATTTTTAAAAAGAGGAAACATCGGAACTTTTACCGAAAAGGGGAAGTGTAGGCATATCATGCTGCTCCTCGGCATAGTGCAAGTGTATAATTCTTACAACAATTTAATCCGTTTTACTTCATTGACTGCAATTAAGAATCAGGTTTTTTTTACAAAACAAAAACACGGAAATTGATCACACAAAATTGATAGATGAATTTACAAAATTTCAGTCAAAATCTAAGCGATAAGAAAAGCTTTTATCGGCTAATCAACATTGGCTTAATATTTTAAAACATCGTATGTTCATTTGTACGCCGAAGTATTGAAGATTGCACAGTATGTTTACGCGTACTAGCACATAATGCCAACGAAGAGAGAGTGTTTTAACAATTTCTCTACTGTGGATGAAAGAAAGAAACTCCCTGAAAATATAAACGGCTTCGTCACTAATCAAAACAAAATTTAATTTTAAAAATTTTAATTGTGTTGATTTTTATACATTGTTAAAAAAATGATACCCGGTGAGAGGCCTTTGCTCTTTAGTCTCTGGTTTACAGAATCTAAAATCTCCAAAATGTTTACATGGCAAGAGAATCTTGTATCAGTTCAATAAATCAGGTTCTGAAGACCATAAGAAAAAGTCTCTAGAGACACTTCTTGAAGTGTATACACGAAATTTATATTTGGTCTCCAGAAATCTGTGTTAATTGTCACGAAAAACATTGTTAGAAAGAAAGTGAAAAAGCTTTAAAAACACTTATGCAAACATTTTACGGGATAAAAGGTCAACACAACAAAGTGTGATTTTTTTTTTCAAAAATAACCAGCCCCCTATTGACAAAAAAATCTCTCTTCTTTAAAGCCATTACTATCCCAACTTGAGACTTCCGTCTGTTCGTCTGTCCGGCCGTCCGTGAGTCCGTCCGCACAATAGTTTGGGAACGCATATATTTAAAGAGCTGAAAATTTACACACGGGCTTTAAAAAAAACAGTAAATTTAAGTTCGAAAATGGGACAAATCGGGTAACACTTTCCTAGGGTTGCCATACACAAATTACGTTTTTTACTGTATATTTGCACACTGCCTGAGAGTGCGCCAACGTAGAGAACTGAAATTTTGTACACAGCGTTGTCATGAAAATAATAAATATAATTTCAAAAATGGACTAAATTGGGCAACGGATTCTTGGTGTTGCCATATAAAAATTTAAGATTTGTACGTATACTGTGAAAACGATCAGTCCTAGACGTTTTAATTACACTGAAAAGTTCTTCAGAATATGAAATCCTATGAAATTCGTCATCATCATTTATACTTTCCAACGAACCGAAAAGCCACTGTGAAAAACTGCTTCAAAAATCAAACTTGTGCAGATAGGTGACCATCATAAGAATTGATCCTATACCAATCCTAGCTTTTTTACCTGTTTTTCTTATAAAAGCCATTCTTTATATAGCTTTCTCTGAAATAATTTAAAGACCGTGCCTCTGTGATAGGTATTTGGATTCAAAGTTATCATTTCCTTAATTTAACTTTCAGGCATGTGTAGTAACTACACATACCAAAATTTGGAAAATTTTAAGGGTTTCAAAGTTAGTTTAAATTTAGTATAATTCAGGCAGTATTCATCGCACGACAAAAAAACTTAACTTCAGTAAAAGAAGAACGTTGGGAACGTGCAACTTTTGTTCGATTTTTAATGGAATTTTCCTATGAAAAATTAAACAAAGATTAACAAAAAACCTTGCCAAACTTACTACACAGTTAACTTAACAGCAAACATGCCTCCGGAAATCTAGAGATGAAAAATGAGCAAATTTCGAAGACTAGAAACCGAGCATGAAAACCCAATTAGTTTGAAACACACGACGGAAAACCAGAGCACGGGAACAAAATAATTTCTAGTAATTTGGTATACTTAGAGACTTTTTGCATCTCGAAATTGTATGCATGGGTCTCTGGGTGTCCAGAGATCGAGAAAGTGGTTGCTTGAAGTTAAAGTCTTTCGTCATTTAGCTTCACCTTTTCCGAGAAATGAAGCTATTTTGAAAGCTATATGGCACACTAAATATAAATGTAAAATTGTATTTTTAATTTTTAGAAGATTTGTTTATGTTCCTAAATGTAAGAGAGATTTAATTTAGTTCATTCACATCGTTTTATTTTACTGCTTTTTTGTAAACTAACTAATTTTATAATATATAAATAAAAAAAGACACTATGCATAACAATTTCAACCTATTTCATTAGTAAGAAAAACAAAAAATTATTTGGCAACCATGTCCGGGTTTCAAGCTAAAAAGTCCGGGGCTTTCGAACTTGTTGTCCTAGTTTAATGATTTTACAGATGGCAGCCCTAGCTGAGTAAATAGCTGGTGGATTTGAAACAATAGTGTAGCGATAAGGAAATTACAGTACGAAAACAATAAATGCGGATTTGCCTTTACTTTATCTTTTTCCAATATTTAGGCTTTTTATATAACAAAAAAGATATATATTTTTTATCCTAAACTAAATAACACTTTTTATTTAATAAGCTCATCAATTCTAATTACTGCTATATAAAACAAAAAAAAAACAAAAGATCTGCAATTGGCCACGAAGAAACCAAATGCGGTGCATATATAATTTCATATGCCAATGCGCTGGTATAAATTTCACGCTGATTGAAATAGGATAATTGACTGATTAATTTTGTTTTAATTTTAGAGCATGTAAACCTACAATGTACGTTTGTCACAAGGTAGAACTATGCCCATCAAATTTGATGTTAATTGCCACTCAACACTTCTTTGCTTTGACAATTGTTCAAACAACTGCACGTCGTTGCTGGACCACTTTCGAAGATTGAATCCTCCTGTTAAACATAAAAGTCAGAAAAGGAAGCGTTGGATGCTGAGGGCCATGTATCCATTTCATCTTCTGCTAATGCTGGAGTGTTCGTACTGCCAGATAGGTGCAGACGCAGGCCAGTAGCTAAAGCCAAATTAAAGGAATGGGGTCAGAAATTTAAAGTAGGGCGTAAATTTTGGGTGCATTTGGAGTACAACATTTCAAAGTGAAGATACATTTTTTTTTAAAAATAAGTTTCTAGAACCCTCATTTTATCATATTTTTTTTTATAGCTGAGCTAAAACAGGTACCTACCTTAAATAAAAACACATAAATGGCCCAAACAAGAAATAACACATTGCAGAAATGTTTAATATAATTGCAGACTTTGATCTGTCATAATGTGGAATGTTCGTAGCACTTCGTCAATATCAATTTTGTCTCTTCTTTTCCGTTCAAATGCAAGAAATACCAAACCTGCAATTAGTGACGAAAAGCTAGATTTACACGAGGCAGTGTTACATCCGTATGTTGCCACTGATGAAAACAGTTCATACGTATCTCTGAAGGATTCCTTTTGTATGTATAGAACTTCTAATATTCTTTGCTCTGATCTCCTCGACCATTCATCTCATTTAAATACCTTTTCGCAACAGTGGCTTCTTCTTTGGAGCAATCTTTATACCTGAAAAATATTTGTAATTATTGATTTGATTTTTTCTCATTAATTTGTTCACAATACTTATATATTTATTTGTTGAACACACTTGAACTTTGCCCAACTCATCAAGACAGAGAACTGAATCTAGTTGATAGATCTTCATTGTCTGTAAATCTTCCTTTCATCTCAGCTGTTATTATATCTATAGCCCCTTCATAATATTCCGCTTTTTTTCTAATTCCTTTTCTACAATTTTTTTTTTTTATAAATTGAACCATATTCACAACCACATAATTTTTCGTATTCGGAAACTTTAGTAGAGTCTTAAATTGACCCAAAAGACTTGAGTCAATTGTCTGTCACTCATACGGTTGTACCGAATCTAGCACGTTTTACCAAACGGGATTGGGATTACACTCTTTAGGTCCCAGAAACAAAATAGAGAAGAAACCTAAAAGCCCACAAGTACTAGTAAAGAGATAAGTTGTTTAAGATTCCCCCACCAGTAAAAGAATAATGGGAGGGAGAGCGGGTGAGGGTAAATCCGAAATCTATAAGAGCCAAATAGAAGAAAACATTTATTTTGAATAAGAGAAGAGAATAAATAAAGCTTAAATGACAGAGCTTACTTTAATAAAAGCTATAGATATGTTCGAATTCGAAACTTAAATTCTAAAATGAAAACATACCTTAAATAATGACCTTTAAGTGTCTCGTATCTTGATGTACAAAAGAATTTTGTTGTTGTTGCAGTCTTCTTTCTTTTTAGCTCCAATGAAGTCCCTGTGAATCCCAGCAATTGGATCCCTGATTGTCCTGGAGAAATCAACTGGAGCCTGAGAATAAAAAAAGGGGTTTATTATCGGCGGAGCTGTTTGGGTCGAGAGTCCAAAATCTGGGAAAAGAAGTAATCCCAAAATGTCTGAACACGAAGCACAGAAATTAGTAGTTACGGCATCACAGACGGGGTCCAAACTGCCCCGGATATACCGACGGCACCTATAATCAGTAGTGGCAAATCAAGGCAACACCAAGCAAGTCTCTCTCCACGGCTTTGACATGCTACAGGCAATGGATGCGAACAATAGTCAGTACAGCAAATGACAGGTACGGGAATCACTTCGCAGAATTGTTGTAACAAATTTCTAAACTGGTATTTTTCATTTCATATTGTTAAATTTTTAATTATGAATTAAGCTTTGTAGCTTCTCCTTAGGGGATGTTAAATTTTACACTAGTCTGAAATTACTTGTAGTAAGTTTTGAATTAATAAGTAAGCACATAATGTTAAGAAGAAAAAAATGAAATTGTAAACGCAGCCACCAGCTGCTTTCCTTTCGGAACCAGGTAGTAGCATACATAATGCGAACCTCCCTTCCTTAAGGGCAGTTATTCTGAAGAGAAGTAATCCACCAAATAGTGGGAGAGTAAACCCTCAGAATCGAAATCTTTAATGAGCAAAACCTCAAGTTGAAACATATAATAATAATTACGCCTAAAAGTGGCGATAAGTTAAAGCAAAACAGTAACCATCCACCAATCAATAACTTAAAACAAAAGTCCACATAAAATTTTACATAATTCAAAATTTTAATTTAAATAATAACAATTTCGTCCAAGTGTCAAAGCTAAAAAAAAACAAAAACAGTGTAAAGTGAACGGAATAACGGTTTCAAGAGAACATTATTAATAATCTTTCACAAAGAACTTATAACGGGACTGTCCGAGTAAATTTCCGACAAAGCAACTAACTGAATCGAAATACAAATAATATAAGAACGAGGAAAATATCGGCAGTCTATCGAGGGGCAATTAGGTAAAGTCACTGACTTATAACAATGGACTGAGCGATTTGCTATTTCATGTGGCACAAAAAATATTGTGTTTCTATATATCACCGTTAGAGCACCCTTTAAAAATATGTAAAACTTAACCAATCAGATGAAATTTTACACCCGTAAATAGAATTAAATTTAAAAAGAATATTTTCTTGTGTCCAAGTGATATTTTAATCACTTATAAGCACTCTTATAAGAAAATAAACTAATTCCGACTTTAATTTTCAAAAGTTATGCGTATGGGCAACAGAGGCGGCGCATGGTAAACAGTATCTTTACCTTATAAACATAAAAACATGAAATAGTATAAGTATACGTTCAGTAAACAATATTTTGTGTTGGTAGCTCCAACTCTGCCATAGGGCGAAAGAGAGAAATGTAAAACTTGTGCCATTCTTTCCTATAGGAAAATGGCAATACGCTCACTCCATTGTTATAAGTCAGTGAGTAAAGCGCACCCTGAACTAGTGTAAACAACAGTCACGCCGAGTCAACCAAATTATTTTAGAAACACGCCGGACGAAGAGCGAGGTGTGTGCTAAAAAGCAAGTTGACAGGCTGTGGCAGGTCTCCTTTTTTGGGGGGCGACGACGATGCCTTCTTCTAAAAGTGACAGCGATTAAGAAGGGACGTAAGGAGGAAAATTGCAGAGGTGAAAAGTGCTATTTTATAAAGGGTTTACCATTAAGAGGTCTTATTTTAATTAGCCCGCTATTTCGGTAGATGTCACTTTTGGAGCTGTCATTTTTTGACATTTGACAATTAGAAACTACGCCATTAATAAAAATGGAACGATACACCATTGAACAACGCATTGAAATTATTAAAATTCACTATAAAAATGGTGAAAATGTGGCAGAGACGGTTCGTAAAACTTGAACAATTTTGGGTCGTCGTGAAGCACCTTGTCGGACCGCAATACAGAAATTGGTAGAAAAATTCCAGCTGTCGGGACAAGTTAGTGATGTGAAGAATAAAACCAGTGCACGTCGCTCAAGAACAGCCGAGAATATTGCTGCTGTAGCCGAAAGTGTTGAAGAAAACCCAGGTTTGTTCATTCCTCGTTGTTCTTTGGAATTAGGCATTCCACAAACGTCATTTCACCGTATTTTGCATAAAGATTTGGGTCTTAAGGCTTATAAAGTTCATTTAACACAAAAACTCAAGCCGGCCGATCATCAACAACGTCGAGTCTTTGCTGATTGGGTCCTTGAAATGCATGAAAATTATCCGGAATTCCATCGAAAACTCATCTTGAGTGATGAGGCCCATTTCCACCTCGATGGCTTCGTCAACAAGCAAAATTGTCGCATCTGGGGCTCGGAAAACTCAAGAGTTATTGTTGAAAAGCCTCTCTATCCTCAACGTGTGACTGTTTGGTGCGGTTTATGGTCCCGCGGGGTCATTGGACCTTACTTTTTCCAAAATGAGGCTGGAGCAACAGTTACGGTGAATGGATTGCACTATCGACAGACGATTAATGATTTTTTATGGCCGGAATTGGATGGTATTGATCTGGACAACGTTTACTTTCAACAAGACGGCGCTACGTGCCATACAAGCAACGAAACCATTGATCTTTTACGGGAAAAGTTTCCGGACCGTGTTATCTCTCGAAGAGGTGATAACAATTGGCCACCGAGATCTTGTGACTTAATACCTTGCGACTTCTTCCTTTGGGGCCACGTGAAAGAGAAGGTCTACGCCAACAGCCCAGCGTCGATTTAAGACCTCAAAGATGAAATTCTTGAGGCTATCGAGGACATATCGCAGCCACTTTGCGATTCGGTTATGGAAAATTTCATGAAAAGGATATGGTCCTGTAGGCGTGGTCGTGGTGGTCATTTGGCTGATGTTATTTTCCATTATTAACGGTATTCCTTCCTCTTGATAATGAAATAAAGATCCGATCATTTATCTCAAAAAATGGCATTTTTCTTTGAATATCAAAATAACACCTCTTATTGGAAAACCGTTTATATTAAAAAGAGGACATAACAAGGAAGGAAAAAAATCTTTAAAAAGGATAACACGTTCCGGAAAGTGGTGTGGAACTGAACAAAAGGGAAAAGAAAGAGGAGAAACTGAGGAGTCTGGAAACGATAGCTTAAAATAATTGTTCACGTTCTTTAAAAACAAATTGAAGATAACAGTCAAAAAACGTGACGGCCCGGGGCGTTGTGATCACTTCATAGTTGAGTCGAAACGGGCCGAAATGGAATGCAATGGAACGGACGCTATGTAATCAGAACTTTACAAAGCAAAAAAGGGTTTTCCCCAGGGACGGAGGTTCGCGGATCCCTAAACAAGCTGAGTATATTTCTCTATACTTTGGAATTTGCAATTTATACAATTTACCAATATACAGTTATTAGTAATAAAAGATTCGCGGCTGGTTGGTGTGCTCAAATTTTGGCATATTTCCGTGGTGAATTATTATTATTTTTTGTTTTGTTTTTTTAATTAAAAAAAAAACAAAACACTTTTTTCTTTTTGTAGAAATTTCATAAAAATTTTGATTCTATATTCATTTGACTTTCCTATTATATGGTTTCGTTATAGTTTTTTTTTTTGTTTAGAAGGACTACTTGGACCTGTGGGAAGTCCAAAGCTTTTCCAACCGGCCTCACCAATTTTGACAGTTGTGAAGAATATATGAGATCAGGTTATCAAGCTTCCAGTGTAAAAGTTGGTGGGGCCGGTCGGGTTGAGGTTGAACTCGAGTGGGTATACTTTCTACTCTGCTGGAACTTTGTTAGCTTTGACAGCTAATTTTTGTTATCATTTGATGCTAGCATTGTTTACGGGAAATTTGTTAAAAAAAAAGTGGGAAATATATTTAACGTGAAAATTTATTATTTCTTTTGTAAATTATTACGAAATAATTTGAATTTTCGAGCCAACAGCCCAATGAACTAATATCATACAAAAGTTGTCAAAGTTCGTATTGTGTGTTGCAAAAGTTTGCAAAGCTCATCAGGTTGAAGTTCTACAGGTTATACTGAGATCTAGGTTGGGACAGTGTGATGCTAACTGTATTTATCGCTTTAGAGTCAGTTGTCTACCTTGCGACAAACAGATTTCAATCTGGATGGTTTCATCTTTTCAAGTGTGGTTGAACAGTGCATGTATAGGTTTTCTCAGATTTTTAGTTGGGATGATCATCAGAAAATATGTTGAAATACTTAAAAAACAATTTTTTTAAACTACAGCTAAAATTGTGTTTAATTTTGTTTCTTGTAGGCAAGATTCGCCGTTGGTTTTGTTGCTGGCTTTGGTATACTAAGCATATGCAAACTAATAGAAGTTTTTGAAGAATAGTAGTTACGCTATGTTCATTGTGGATCACAGTTTTTCCTCCACTTGTGCGCACACGTAGTAGCATGCGACGGTTTCTTGGATGTATGGAGTTTTTTGCTTCGCTTGTGCCCACACGTAGCAGCATGCTACGGGGTTTTTGGATGGGTTGAGTTTTTTGCTTCACTTGTGCCCACACGTAGCAGCAAAATGCTATGGTTTTCTTGGATGAGTGGTGCGCCTAAATGCAGGCTTTTGTTGTTTTCAAGTGTTGCGCCTAAATGTAGGCTTTGGTTTTGAATTAATATTAGTAATAATTAAAGTTAATAGTAGGAAATTTTTTGTTTGGTTTTCCAGATATTAGCGTATTAATATATTAGTTTTTTTATTTATTTATTTATTTTATTTTTGTTCATGCCAGTGAATTCTAGGTGGTGTGGTGTGGAAGGGGGGGGGGACCAAATTTACATCAGAAATCCTCTACGGGCTCGCCATTTGTTGAGTAAGGTTACCTAGTGGCATTAACCGGAACTACCAGGATGCCTTGGTTTTGCTGTTTTCTTTTATTAGTGGGGAAGTTCTAGATATCAGCATGACGTCATCTTGGTTTTGCTGTTTTCAGCTGCTGCGCCTAAATAAGTTTTCTTAGCAGGGAAGTCGTAGATATCAGCATCATTCGAATTTCACAACATCACATCACGGCATCACCATGAACAGAATCTAGAAGATGTCAGCGGGGGTTCTGGGTGTCAAACATTAAATGTTGCGCCTAGGCTTTTCCAGGATTCGAGTGCAAACGCCATTTATTGAGTAAGGGTACCTAGCGGCATTAGCCCATACTACCAGCATGCCTTGCTTCAGCTGTTTTCTTTTATTAGCTGGGAAGTTGTAGATAGTATCATACGCCTATTCTTTTACAGGATTCGAGTACAGATGCCATTTCTTGAGTTAGGCTCCCTAGTGACTTTAGTGGATACTATAGGTATTTAATGGTAAATAATATGTTTCCCGTCCAATGCCCTGATACAATTTAACATATTCTATAATTTGCATTCGCGTGCAAACACCATTTTTTGAGTAAAGTTCCTTAGCGACATTAGCCGGTACTACCAGCATACCTTGCTTTAGCTGTTTTCTTTTATTAACGGAGAAGTTGTACATATCAGCATGCACCTAGGCTTTCACAGGATTCGAGTGCAAGCATTTTTTCTTGAGTAAGGCTCCCGAGTGGCATTAGTCCATACTACCAGCATACCTTGGTTTTGCTGGTTTCTTTTATTAGCGAGGAAGTTGTAGATATCACGTATGACGTCATCTTGGCTCTTGCTGTTTACAGATGGTGCATCTAAATAAGTTTTATTAGCAGGGAAGTTGTAGATATCGACATCATTCGAATTTCACAACATGACAACAGCTTGGTTTGTTTCTTAGCAAACTATTATTATTATTATTGGGTTTAGAGGGTGCGTGCATTGATGTTTCGAGTGCTAACACCATTTATTGAGTATGGTTCCCTAGCGGCATTAGCCGCGTACTATATATATTGTTCATCTCGGACTTGGGGATACGAGATCACCTTGGGGATATGATATCACTTTCAGCACTGTCTAGCATAGGGAAATAGGATAGATTTTCGATTTTGTTTCTGGAACTCGTTTATTTTTCATCTCGAGTCTTGGGGATACGAGATCACTTTCAGCACTCTCCAACATAAGGAAATAGCATATGTTTACGATAATGTTTCTGGAGTTCACTTATATTTCATCTCGAAGATCGTAGCTCTAAACATTTGTGAAGGGGTGGTTAGCTTTATTGGTAGAGGTTGCTGGTGAAGTTTGATCTGGTCTTGGAGGCTTCAATTTTACCTTGAAGTGCCCTTTCCTGTATCTGGGTACTGGAGGTTGGCTGAGAGCTTTCGTGGCAATATTTGATACTATGACTACGATTGCCTGGGATGTGTTGTACTGGGCTACATTACCTGTACCAAGGCTTTTGAAGAATGCGTGCGGCTTATGTGTATTAAGTAATGATAATACCATAAGTGAATTTATATCGGGGCTGTATACTTGTCAGATTGAGTTTGGTTTTAGTTGTTTGCTTTAATATGAGTGCCAGTGGTATGTTGGGCTGGGCTACTTGGTAGCTGAGAAAACGTTGTTTAAGGCGTGGGTGGATGTGTGCAGCTTTGTCTTTAGGCGGATAAGAAATGTTGTGAAATTCCCTAAGTGAATTAGTGTAATTAGTATTAGTAATAATTCCAGTTAACCCTGGAATATTTTTCATCATGCCAATAGATTCTAGAATGTGTCAGTGGGAATCTTAATTTTAGGGGTGGACAAAATTTTCGTCAGAAATCCTCCACGAGCTATGGTTTTAGAGATATTAGCGATCTAATCTTTTCAGGTATAATTAATATTAGTAGCTGAAAAACAAAATCAACTACAACTATAATCTAAGTTGTGGATTAAAGATCTGATGATTTTAATCTGTAGGTGTCTTTTATAAACCTTGCGCCATGTGATGATGTATCTAAAAGTAGATCAGGCGAATCTGATTGGGGCGAATGTAGGTAGATATTTACGTAGATAAGTAGTGGAAATTAGTAAATGCCTAATTTGGCTCATAAGGTGGAATGCATCTAATTTGATTCCTTTCATAAACAAATTCGCACAGTACAGTAAAGTAAACGAATTCGCAGTTGAATAATGTAAACAAATTCGCACAGCAGCCGAGTAAAGTAAACAAATTGAGCGATTTATGTTTTTTAATGTAAGATTCCCAATTTCTCTAGATGAAAAGAACAACAACAACTGATATTAATCTTTAGGATATTATGTCTTGGATAAGTAGTGGAAGTTATAATTGAAAATTCCTTTTGCTGAAAAAAAAAAACAACAACAATATCAACTATAACGTAAGTTGTGGTCTGTAGGTGTCTTTTATAAACAAGAGTGATCATGTTATGATATTCGATATGTAAAAATAGATCACGGCTGCTTGGGGTGGTAATACACATGAAATGATTAGAAGTAATGGAAATTAAAGCATTAGAAAAGGTGATATCTTGCGTAAACAAATACAGCCGAGTAAAGCAGACAAATTGAGTGATTAATGTGATAAGAATATGATAATTTTATCTTCATACTATTGGGGTGATCAGATTATTTTCTTACCATTAGCTTGAGAGTGGATTTAGTTAAATGTTATGATGAAAGGAGGGGGTGTTATAATATTAATGCAGTATGATATCTTGTCTTAGATGAGTAATAGAAGTTGTTTTTGAGCTGTGAGTATGGCATAAAAACATTATCAGCAAGGTCGCTTCATATTTATCTCTCTAAAGTATCTTCCAAAGGGTGTTGTATGAAGGAAGGAAATATTGAAAATTCTTCAAGCCCATAGTGAAGACCGTGGTGGCGGTTGAGAGTGGGTGCTGTAAGTTGTAGATTAAATTGAAAGTTTTGATGGATGCTTTTTGACATTATATTAATCTAGTAGGAAATGAAAGCTTTTGTGAAGAGCGTGGAAGAAGATAGTGTTATTTGTTTACCTCTAAATCTTAAGGTTTAAACTTTATATCGTTCTGGTCTTCAAATTGTTTATTCCAGTTAAATTTAGCACAGTAGGATAATGTGGATATTACGATGTCCTAGGGGAGTTAATATTTCCAGGGTATAGCGCTGATGTTACGGCCCAAGTGAAGCATGCTTTATCAATATTTTTTACATTGATGCAAGCTTTCTTTAAAACAATCTCCTTCGGTAGAATTATGTACGAAGATCCTCGGTGCTGTTCAAATTTGTTGATATGTATACTGCTAAATATATAATGGAGTCCAATGTCCAGCCACTATCTTTTTCTCGAAACTCATCCAGCTGAGTGAGTATTGAGTCCAAAATTTTAGCTTTATATCACTCATTTAAATTATCGTCCACATTGATTGGGGCAGTTCTTGCTTGTAAATATTTAATATCTTTTATAACCTCATTGTCTCCAATATCCTTAACCAAATCAGCACACAACTTTGTATTAACTTTAATATTGAGATGGTGTTTTAAAATATTCTTAATACGGCGCATAAATAAATCACCAGCATCCTCTATAAATAGCTTACGATCTGTATGGTTTATATTTACAATAATCACAGTTCTAATTCTGTCTGTGAATACTGATTTTATTTTTTCCCACTTTACAAAATCACTTTTTCTTACACGCTGAGTAATTTCTCCACCTCGACTGGTGGCTTTCAATAACACTCTCGGCGATTTAGTCTATCCAATATAGCTCTCCATATGCCGTTTTGCACCACTCATTTTTTACTTGAAAAACTTTCATTTTTTAGCGCGGTTGACTGATGTTATGCTCTAACGCACTCCGTGCTCCTAGGGTAGAGTGCGCGTAGTTGTTTTATGAATAATTTAATGAACACCTTTCGACAATTTTAGAAATTGACATTATTTTAATTTAAAGAACACTTTTCGACAATTTTAGAAAATTGACTTTATTTTAATTTAAAGAACACTTTTCGGCAATTTTAGAAATTCACTTTATTTTAATACTCAACGGGTGAAAAAACGACTTTCCGAGGTTTGGGTATATTGCACCCAGGTACCCACGATTGCTTCAAAAGCTTTTTTAATTTGTTTTATTGTTTTCTCATGACGTTGAAAAAACGTACGTGAGAAAATGCAAAAAGGTTTGATGCGAGCTATATGCATCAATGCAAAACTGTAATCCGATATGCACTTGTGTGCCCGTCTTGAAATGTTAATTTTAAGAGGGCGCGAATAATTGTAATAATTGTATGTATGTATGTACATACTATTAGATTGGATTGAGTAAGTAATGTACGTATGTACAGTGTACATACGGTAAAATGGTAAGAAGATACTGTATGTAGGTGAGTATGCATACCGTGTGAGTGGAATGTGTGTCTGATAACAAAATGAAATTTATGCTGAATTGCATTTTGTTATAATATGGGAATGCATTGCTAAATGTATGTTAAATTTTGATTTGATTTTTCATTTTCTGGGTCATTTATGAGGTACATCAATATATTGTATAGGACAATATATTGATGTATTGACTTATTGGTTGTGAGTCTCAACACCCCTCCCCTTGGGGAAAAGAAAGATTTATTCTTTCACAGCGATGAAGGAGTTTCTGAAACAAAATTGCAAGCTCTTATTTGTATAGGCTAATTAGATATGTTTACCTATTTACGTATTATTATAAGTGTTACATAAATTCTTTTTTTATTTAGTTTCATCTACTGAAGTTATTTCAATATTTATAACCTTTCTTTATGCAAAAAAAAAAAAAATGACAATACCATATACAATTTTTTATATACTATTTATAATAAGGTTTAATAAAAAATAGGTATTGTTATTTTATAAGTATGGTTACAATGGTAAGGAATATACATAACTAATAAGATGGCTACTAAAAAAAAACCTATAGTCTTAGTAGCCAGGATTCTAAAAAACGGGTTTATAAGATGGATAGTAGCTAATAATAATTATATAGATATACATATATACATATAAAACTTTTTTTCACTACTGCATTTACATTAATTATTTATTTATTTATATAAATTTTTATTTATGTTTCTTTTTTTTAGATATTTTTATTTCTTTTCATATACATGGCTACATACATATTTAGCAATATAATGTCAGATATTATTTTTCTCTTAAATTGTTTAGTAGTATTTTGTTTGGATGGAGATGGATATAGGAGGATAAAAATTGGGAAGGGAGAGGTTACAGTTTCTTTCGCCATTGTCCATAAGTCAAACGTTTTCTGTCGTCTTTCTTTGTGGTGCTGGATTTATTTTGAACTCCAGTTTTCTTGGTGCAGCTCTAGGTATATCTTCTAGTTGTTGTTCGCGATTTATATTTTTGGATTTTTGTTCTTTCGGTTTAAATTTAATATATGTACATATAGACGCAGGCAATAGAGATGATTAACGTAATTGTCACATATGATATTGCATAGTGGTGTATATGATAATTGTTTATTGGATTAAGCGGAATAAATTCCTGCTCTTTTTGCGAACGAATTGATTCTAGCACTTTCTTTAGATGCTTGTTTGTTATAATTTTTAAGGGATCTGTTTCTATATGCGTTTCCGTTGGAAAATACGTCATATTCCATATTATACCGGAAATGTTTATTGTTGGGATGAAATTGGAATTAAATTTGGATATTTTTACGTTATTTCCGGCAAGATGAATTCTTTGCTTCACACATAACAACCGGGGTGGATATATAATGTTCCTGTTCCTTTCAGGGTTTGTGAACTAATGGAGTTTTCACAAATAATATCTATATGGAGCGCATTTTTTAGGGAAAAAAGCCAAGCGTTCTGCTGCGATAATTGCGTCCAGTAATAATTCTGTTCTGGAGTTAATTTTTTACACTCTGATGTAATCGGTTCCTTTTTTATCAGGTTTATTTCACATTGGTTTGTTTTTGTATTTGCGTTAAGTCTCGGTGATGATATCCTGCAGAGTAAAAATGCATATGATCCAAGGATGCGCAATTGTGGATATCTTGGATTGTTAGTTCAATATAATGTTCACGATTGTAGTCTATTGATAGGTATTCCCTCGATGGTCCAATATATACGAATAATCCGTTAAGGAGTGTAGGTAATGGCATTGCTTTAAATATTTGGTATGGTTTCTTGAATGAAAGTGGAATTCGGAGTTCGATAATTATTTTATTATTGAAAATATTTGCTGAAATTGCACTTAATTTGTAAAGTTGTGATAAGATATTTGTTCTAGAGTTTATGGGAAGCATCATTGAATTTTACAGTTCTTGCCTGGTGTTCAGTAAAAGTTCCGCTATCTGTTAGAATATCTATTAATTCTGACTGCATATTTTGGTATTTGAATGCCATTAACGAAACTAGGGAAACAAGAGATTCAAGTTCGATTGATATTTTGTTATCAAGTGTGCTATTTTCCAATGATGATGTAGCTATCTGTACTGATATTAGTTTTTTATGCATATTTAAGAACTCCTTTTCAATTGGGGCTTTTGTTTTATTAAATACGTGGGCTGTTGCTTCAACAATTGTAGTTTTGCTTTTCATAAAGGAAAGGAGGGAGTCTTGATTTAGGGTGAGATTACGGATTTGCTCATCATAAACTTTGGTGTCATCTTCGTCTAATGTACCGAAGAGAACTTTGGAGATTGAACCTATCGCATTAAATAAGGCTCTTTGTTTCCTACTTTGTGTTACTAGGAGCATATTTTAATATTCTATATTTACTAATATAAGATTAATTTGCAGCAACGTACCGTTACAAGTGTTAGCCATAGCTGAATTCAGATTTGAAGTTTTCTAAATCGTAGAAGTTTATGATTTTCATTTCGTTTGTGCAGAAATTGGCTCTGCCAATTACCTCAAAGTAAAGCATTTAGCTGCTTCACTTCCACTTCTGAGCCGTGGATTATAGGGATGCAAAGTAAAAAGAATACTATTTGCATCATTTTGCAAACCTAGAAGATGACACTGTGTTAATATCTCTGAATGATGTTTGAAGATGATGAAATTGTTACTCTGAGAAAAGTTTTAGGTCATTGTTATGGACTCTTTTGTTTTTTATTATTGATTTTAATAGTGGAATTTTCGTAGGTATTAATCTTCATTATCTCATACGGACCTGACCATAATGGTGAGAACTTATTATCTCGAACTCTGCTCTTAACAGGACTTTATCGCCTACCGTAAAAGATTTTTGAACGGAGTTTTTGTCGTATTGCAATATTGATTTTTCTTTGTTGGCCATGGCTATATCCTTAGCTATTTTGAAGCTATGGTGTAGACACGATTTTAACTCGTTTTCATAATTGTCGTAATTATAACAAACGGTTGGAGATGATTTTAAATTATTTGAGATTTCGGCTGGGAATCCGTATAGGAGTTCACGTGGAGTTAGAGGTGGTATTGTACACAAACATGGCATAAGGAATCCATGTATCCCAGTCTTGTGGATCTTTTGCTACATAAGATCGAAGGTATTATGCTAAGGTTCTGTGACTTCTCTCCAATGCACCATTTATCTGAGGGTGATATGGAGTAGTTTTGAGCCTTTTAATTCTCAGCAACTCAGATACCTCGGCGAACATGCCACTTATGAGGTTAGAACCTTGATCTGTGAGGATACTTTCTGGAATACTATGTCGACAAACTATTGTCAAAGAATAAATAACTAAAAGAAAAGGACACAGAAGAGTGTTCCGATTGTCTTCCATTTAAATACACACGGCGAGGAAAGTAAGGAAAAAAGATAAAAAAATCAAAAAAAAAAATCAAACCCTCTTTGAATATTTTACGAATAAGACAAAAAATGTGAAAGCGAAGATTACATGCAACGAAACGGAATGGCAAATGATTTATTTTCATAAATAAGAGAGAATGGGCGGAGTTTTCCGATTTTACGATCATAAAATGTTCCCGCGCTTTTGTGAAAACAGGTTTTTCTGAAATCTTAAGGCAATTGTCCCAATATTTTTCGCAGGAATTCTAATGTTTGTTGGTGTAATTCCATGATATTTGAACAGCATGTTTTTCTGTTCACATTCGTTTTACTATGAAGAGATTAAGTGGGAGAACTCATGCTGGATTCTCTGATATTTTTGGAAAAAATGAGAATTTCATTTGAAAGGAATTTTACATCTCCTTTCAGCATCTTGGCCAATGCGAAATTTATCTTTTTCTTAAAAATGGGAGATAGTGTGACCGGAAGTACATTATTATTAATAGTTTGATAGGATTTTGAGGGATTCAAGAAGATTTTGTCGTTCGGGTAATCCTACGTTCTCTCGATTTTTGTTTTTAGCTCGTTGTTTCGGTTGCACTACAATGGTGTATAGCCAAGTTCTTTTCCCCATTCATGCAAAAGACGAAAGTATATGAAATTACTTGTTTCATTCTAAAAAACACGAAAAATTTCCTATTTTGTTCTCCTCTGTCTCTACTTATCCTTATTTATACTTTGCTATTATTTTCGTGAAGGCTTTCGCTAATGTCTTAGACTCGGTGTCGAATATGGGAATAGCCTCAGAAAATATTGAAAGGTCATCTTGAAATGTAAAGATGTATTTGTTTCCAGAATGAGAAATTGGGAGAGTTCCTACAACATCTAGGTACACTCTTTCGAAAGGTTTGGAGCTAATGCTCGATATTTTCATGGGAATTTTAGGGTTTCTAGATTCCTTGTTCACTTGACAAAGTTTACATTTCCTTACATATTTGACCACGTCGTCTGACATTCCAGGCGAGTAGAATTCCTTTTTAATTCTTTTAATAATTAATATAATACGGGAAATACCTTGATGGCCTCCCATTGGTAGTGAATGAAAATCTTTTAAAACTTGTTCGATGTCATTAATGTCGGATAAATATTTAATTGAATCTTGATGGAGTTTGATGTTTATTTGTTTATTAGCGAAGATCTGGGCAAAAGCGTTTTTAATAATAATTCGATTCTGTGGATCTAATATACGGAAGGAGATATTTATTTATTTTAACACATTTGCTTCGGTATATGAGCAGATTTCAGTTAAAATCTTTTCGAGGTCTGATCTGTCCCTTTGGGATCGACAACGTAGATTAATTATTGATATGATTATCCTAGGAGTCCTTTTTTTCTGAAGAAGTTCGGTTCATTTGCTAGAGGTGGAGATTTATCTGAGAGTTTTAGGTTCGAAGTCAACACTCTTTCAAGTTCTTTATCTTGCATTGGCAAGATGAAGAATTTAGGATTCACATTCTTAGTAAGTAAAAGAGGAAAATTAGTCTCAGTTATTATGACTGAGTAATTGTTCACTTGTGATGGAGTTGAATTTCAAATTCGCCTGAGCTCTAGCTTGATTCCTTGTTATCACATTTACGCAGCTTCTGCGAAATTTTCGCTACTATCTGGAATAGCTTTACTGAGAGCGTCTGCATTAGTGTTGAGCTTGCCTGACTTGTGAGCTATTTTGTAGTCATATTCCTCAAGACGTATTTTCCATCTCATCAGTCTTGAGGAGTGATCTTTCAGATTCATGAGCCATACTAATGGTTTATGGTCAGCTAAAATTGTAAACTGTCTACCATAAACGTATGGTCTGAATTGCTCAACTGCAAAAACGATAGCAAAGAACTCTTTCTCTATAGTTGAGTAACGAGTCTCCGCACCATTGAGAACTCGACTCACGTAGGTAATTGGATGCTCTCCTTGGTAATCAACTTGTGAAAGAACAGCTCCGATGGCTTAGTCACTGGTATCGGAGGTGACAAAAAATTCTTTATTGAAATCAGGATATGATAAAATTGGTGCTGAAATTAATTTATTGCGTAACTCGCAAAATGCTTCATCACAGATTGTGTCGAACTTGAAAGGCGTATCTTTTTTCAAAAGATTTGCAAGTGGCTTCGCAACCTTTGAGAAGTTGGGTATAAAGCGGCCATAATAACCTACGAAACCAGGGAAGGCCTTAATATCTTTCTCCTTCTTTGGCCTTAGGAAATGGCACTTGTCGGGTTGAAGTTTCAAATTGAAATGGCGGAGACGGCTAAATACTGCTGTGAGTCTGGAATTGTGATCTTTGAGATTGTATCCATGGACTACAATATCGTCCATGTATACGAAGCAATAGATGCCTTGAAGTCTAGATAGAACATTATTCATGGCTCGTTGAAAAGTAGCAGGGGCTCCTTTTAAACCAAATGGCATACGATTGTATTCGTAGTGGCCATAGGGTGTGCTAAGGTCAGTTTTCTCTCTGTCCTTCGAGCCCATTTTTATCTGGTGGAATCCACTGGCTAAGTTGAGTGTGGTAAAGTATTTCGACTTCCCCAACTGGTCTAATATATCAATGATATAAAGCAGTCCTCCTCATCTGTGTTGAGGAATAGGACTTTTTCCATACCGTTGACTGGTTCGCCGATCGAGTTTCCAAGAAATAAACCTGGCCTTATTTCGTTCTTAAAACAGACCGATTGATGTTGAATAGAGGGAGTTGGAATTTCAATAATGAACTCTGATCTAGCCGGAATTTTAATTTTATTTAATTTATAAGATTCTTTCGGATTTTAAATAGGAAGGAGATATGGTTCCATTTTTTATGAAATTTGGAAGAAGTTATTCGATGATTCGGACTCGATAGAATTTGAAGGAGATAAACATTCAGCGAAATTCCTTGACTTCTTTGACTCATTTTTGGATTTCACTTTTTGTGAATCTATTGATGGAGGGGATACAATTTTCTTATATTTAGTAGATGGTGATATACTTTTACGTTTATATTTTATCTCTTGTGAAGCTATGGATGGAGTTTTATTTTCATTAGTTATTTCTGCTCTCTTGGGAACTGTCGATGGAAATAAATTTTTATTATTTTCTCTCTTCACCTCTTGTGAACCCTTGGCTGGAAATCGATTTACGTTGTTTTGCGAAGCAATCGATGGGGATAGAATTGTATTTTTTATTGGAGAATGTTATGTCTGTTTCATTGACGTAGCCAGCGTTTTGTTGTGGGGTGGGCAGTAGGGGGTAGACTGACACAATATTGAAGAAGAATATTCTTCAAGCAAGTATTGTCTTTCAAAAATGTGTATAACTTTCTAAAACGTTAATCAGTGTTAAAACCAAGTTTCCTTACATGAAGCAAACAATTTCATTGATTACCATTGTTTTTTTCAACCAATGTATGTTTAAATTAAACAACAATAAGAATATTTCCTAAGAACAAGAATAAAATAAGAATAATTTACTAATATATAATTATATGGTTTTCTAAAAAAAAGTTATTTCAAATTCATGGTTTTAATAAATTGTGAATGTATCCCAATAATAGCCCTGAAATTAGAAAATTTGATTTTTGAAGTAGTTTTTCGCATATATTTCTAGAACGGTTCGTCGGACAGTAAAAATTATTGTAACCAATTTCATGGGATTTCATAGTCTGAAGAACTTTTCAGTAAAATAAAAACATCTCGGACCGATCATCTTCACAGTACCTGTACATAAAAATCCTAAATTTTTATATGGCAACATCAAGAAGGGGTTACGGGATTTATCCTATTTTTGAAATTATACTCATCTTTTTTATGAAAATGCCGTGTACAAAATTTCAGCTCTCTACGTCGACTCATTCTCAAGCGGTATCTAAATATATAGAGGAAAACCAAAGTTTTGTATGGCAAGGCAATTCAACGAAGGAGTTGCCTGATTTATTCCATTTCCAAAATTAAATTTCCTTTTTTCTCGAAAAACTCGTGTGCAAAATTTCAGCTTTCTAAGTAAATCCGTTCTGGAGCTATCGTGAGGACGGACAGACATGCAAAAATTAAAATAACTTTTAATATTATGCTTGGGTGTCCAATCCATTTAGCTATACCTTCATTATTTCTATGTGTAACAAACGGAATGACAAACTCAGTTTACCCAATAGATTTCATTTAGGGTATAATATTCAGTAAACAGGCCAGAATAAAGCGATACGAAGTACACTGTTGTGTGCAAGATATTCGTCTCTTAAGTGGTTGTTAGATACGCTTAAGTGGATGAAGATACAGCAAAGAATTGATTTAAATGTACTTTTATTCATTTTTAAAATAAAGAAGAAATATTACTAGAGACACATATTTACATATCCATTTTCTTTATATAAAACACGTACAAAAAAAAAACTTTAAACAGATTTAAATTATTCTTGCAGAATCTATCGCTGTTCAAACATATTCAACAATTTTTCAATTAGTTAATATTGCTAACTTCAAAGTACAATTTCTTAAATTCATAAAAAATTCGCAAATAATTAATATTCCCAGTGAGATAGACGAGATTTAAGCAGATCTGTAATAAATCATTAAACGCCATATGTATCGAAATATTTATTCGATTCGATTAATGAAACATATCCATTGCCAGTTACCACCCCATTAAAACTAGTGGGGCATCTTCCTAGGTTGCAGATCTGCTGAATCAGCTCTTTATCTTCAGATTTGCAAGGAATGGTATTATTTTCTTGATGTTCGTCATTCTAGAGCTATTATTCTTGGATCTCCCAATTGAAAATACATGCACGTACCACTCTGTCGGTTCAATTTATTTTCCATTTCGAAATTTTCAAGCATAACTGCATTAAAATATAATTCGGTACTGAAATCTGCTTGCACTTCAGCAAAGCTTGCTACTCGTCCTCCAACTCCAATAGGGTAAACAGGGCCTCCAATTTTTGCTAACAGCATACCTAAAAAGAATAGTTATAATATCAAAAACTCTCATAAGATATATAAGTTTAAGTAGGGTAATATCACCAATTTTCGGACAATGTTAAAATGTTCTACAGATAAACGAGCCACGCTGATTATCCTCAGCTAGTCTTAAAATTTGTGCATACAATGGATTGACTTCTTTCTTCTTGTGGGATTAAATGGCTTATAAAGATATTCCGTTACATTAAAAATACACTTTTGTATAATTCTACGTTATTTTTCTACGTACAAATTTGCGGAAAAATTTAATAATAATAATAATAATTTAAATTTAAAAATTTACTGTATTATAGAAATTTATTATATTCAGAAAAAAAAGGATCGCATAAAATTCATATATATCCATCAATTAATGAACTTAATACCATTTTATGGGCCAACCGATGATTCAAAGATTAACAAGTTATGGCCGAATTAGCTGTCAATTTGTTGCTTGCCTGCTTTGGCAACAATTGTCACAAATTTGTTCGACTCAATTTCAATCTAAAAATTTCTTTGCTTTCTCACTAGCACATAATTAATTACTTTTCCCAAAGTGAATTAAACGAAGAAACTAATGGTTAGATAAAATAATATATTCAAACCGTATTTCAGTCAATGAAATACGAAAAACTCAAAACAAATTCGCTGGAAATGACATTGTCACCTCATGATGTAGCAACACAAAAAATTCCTTTCGAATCGGCCATAGCTTATTATCTCTGTGTCATGGGCCAACCTACACATATTAATCACGATCATTCTGCTACACTTATGCCCAGATGCATGTCATCAGAAAAATTTTGATCAATTTACAGTTATTAATATAAATAATAATTGTATCACAAATTCGTAGCATATGAAGAGAATTGAATTATTATATTATAATATCGGTTAAGTCTACAATCGATTTGTTGCAAAATAAAATTTTACACGGTCTCCAAATACATATTTCACATTAAAATTGCTGGTAAAATTTTGTCATATCTAAGAGCCAGATTTTGCGTAATGAATTTCTGGTTGTGTTGGTAGTCCATTTTTACATGTATTTACCCGCCATCCTTATTCTATGCAAATTGTCAATTTGCAAAAATTAAACAAAGGTTTTGTGCGGAGCATCTGTGGTAAAAAATGTTCTTTTTCTAATTTATTTTGAAATAATTCACATAATTAATTTATAAATCTCTGCTTCTATTAACAAAAAAGATAATTTAGATAGTGCAGTTGCCTCAAACAGGATTTCCCTAGTTTATAATCCAATTTATATTTGCAAGCACTGACCGAACACTTCATTTCTGTTTTTTAATTGATATGAAGATTTGAACAGGCACTAGTGGCACTATAAAACTTTGCACTAAATAAAGTTCAAAGATAAATAGTTTTGAAAAGAATTGATTCGGTACTTGTGTTAAATTTCGCAAAAGAATTTTAAGTTGACTATATCTGCTCACAAATCAAAATCACATTTGACCAATTCTGCACCCAGCTTTGACAAATCTTTCCTGCAGCATCTCACTTACTCTTATGTATAATCTCCTGCTCTTGACAAATTACGCTCATGTAAACGAATTTTACAGAATTCAACCATTGCTCTATATTCTAAGGAGTGAGCTATTACTGCACGGCTGTAGCCGGCCCGTTAAGGCCTTTTAATTTACTGTTTTTATGATGTCGCCTTCTGGTTTGACGAATAAAGACAAAAAATGTGATATCGCAGATTTACATGCAACGAAAAAGAGCGGCAAATTGATTAATTTTCATAAATAAATGATAATGACAAGTGGCGGAATTTTCAGATTTACTCTTATGTAATACCGCGTTTTTGTGAAAGCAGTTTTTTCTGAGATATTGAAAGAGGTCACCAAAGTTTGTTCCAAAGTTGTTGCTGTATAATCCTATGTTATTTGAAGAGAACGTGCTTCTGTTTACACGCTTTGCTCTAAAGAGGGTGGGTGTTATCAGTATTGGGAGATCGTGGGAATTCCATATTCTGGCAATTTCTGCCATTAAGATATTGAAAAGTAGTAAATTAATATGTAGTAGCACTGATTACTTTGCGCCTAGTTGCTAATGTACTTTTATAGATATCTCTCCTATATCAATAAAAATTAATTAGTTTTCCAAAGTTACGTGAACTGAACTATTCCTTTTGGTGTATTTCTAAGCTTTTGGTACCTACCTAGGATAAAAATGGTCGGAACTCGCATAATATAATAATTTGTGGGAAAGTCGCCATTAATTCCCATTTTTGAGAGGATTTTACCCGCAACAATCTCCCAACGCTACTGTAACTCATTCTCTGATGGGCTTGGGAATAATGAGAATTTTATTTGACTGATAGACATTTAAAATCTCCTTTCAGCACATTTGCCAAAACTTCTTCTTAAAAAACTGAGGTAGAGTAGATATACGAAAAATTCATTATTATGAATAATTTGAAAGAATTTTGAAGTTATTCAAAATTTTGCAAATAATTGAATAAAATCAAAATGAAAGAAATAATTGCAAATTATTAGTAATAATTGCTGCGTATTTCTGTGGGGGGGGGGGGGGGGGGGCACAGAGCCTACACGGCCTTTCTGGGGGGGGGGGAATAAACATATGGCTAATTGGAGTAATATTGCTCATACGGATAAAATTCATTTGAATCGTTTATTTCTAAAGAAATGTATTTATTTTTATAATTGATACTAGCATTGCATCGAGATAAAAAGGCATGACCAAGCAGGCCAGCGCATGAGAGGAAGGAGTTATTTCCCACTATTTGGAATGGGTGCTCTAGGATGGAGTTATTTTGTTCAGAATTCAAGTTTAACTTAGCAAAAATGTGTCCTTCTGTAGAATTGAACTCTGTAAATAATGTGATATTGCAGACAGCATCTCTGTAGCAGATGCTATCTGGATTTAATGAATGGAGTTTAAGTAAGCTGATCTCTGCTCCAGTATAAATTAAAAATGTAAGTTTTAGAGCAGAGCAGATGTCGATAGGCAAAGAAAGTGTTAGTGAATTTTTATTAATTTGGACGGGCATACGAATTAATTTATTGCTGCCCGTGTCAATATTGCCTCGGGCTTTCGATGAACGTGCGCTGTCGTTTGTGTATGCGAAGGGTTGCCGAAATTGACCCCTCGCTGCATCCAGTTTCCCTGCCTGGATGCCGATGAAGTTCGATTATTCTTCCTATTTGGAAAAGGTGACCTTGCCGAAATATTCGCATTATTATATCTTGTCAGTGGAGTTCGACTTACTTACTGGTGGCTGCCAGTTCCTGTTCTGTGGCTCTCTGTTAGCCAGTGGAATTGTATTTAATTCCTGAAAATTTTTCTGTTTTCGTGGGCTGCCGTTAAAACGATTACGATTCGAAGCTATTATCCTGCATTCCTCTATTGTATGTCCCATCCGATGACAATATCGACATGATGGAGATATAACCTTTTTGGGATCAGGAGGATGTTGTAATTGCGAGTTAATTCTTGCAATTATGTTAAAATTTTGCGTTGAGCGTTGTATGACTGGGTATCTTGAAGCAGCATGCCCCAGTCTACCTCATTTGCTATTCTGTTAAAAGGGATATTGATTTACCTTGATAATTGGTTGAAAGTTTTGTTGCATTTGCTCTATACGTGATGAATGATCTAGAATATTTGACCTTATTGAAGCGAAAGATTTATCATGATGGACTTTAGCTACAGTCTGTAGGGTTGGATTGGATAATCCGTCTTCAATTGCTCTTACTGCCTGACTCTCATTATCTTTTAATAAGGATTTTAGTAGTACTTTATCCGTTGTGTAAGAGTGCGTTGCCTCATTTAATTTGGATAGTGTTGCATTGAGTCTTTGAAGAAAGTCCTTTACACTTTCCTCGTTACCTTGCCTTGAATTATTTAATTGAGACTGTAGGGTGGATCTGTGGGTTTTAACTTCAAAAGTTTGAGTCAGGATTGATTTTAGAACAGGCCACTCTGATATCTCATTGTATCTACATATATGCATCATATGCCTCTCCAGATAATTTACTCCTTATTAAGCTAAGGAGGAATTGTTTTTCGTTCGCTGTCATTGCCGTCGCGTATATATTATCACAACTTGAGATAAATTTGTGGAGATATTTCGGATTTCCATTGAAATTGGGAATTAATGACCTTGCGTCTGATAAGGAGAAATTTGCTTGGTCTCTAAAGGAGACATTATGGTGATGATCTGTGAAGTTATTTGTATTATTTGTTACATTTTGGAATCGTGAGTCCAATTGTTCTTGCATAGCAATTACAGTGTCTGAGAATGATGTTTCCATGTTTATGTAAACATCATTTACGAAGTGTTCGTTGTCTTTGTCGTTTGGACCAACATTTAAGATTATTTCATTATGTGTTTCTTCAAAATCGTCCCAATTTTGTGCAACGAGTTTAATTTTTGGTTTCAGTATGCCTGGGTTGCAGTTTCAAGTGAATTATTGTCTATAGATAGAATAATATGGGATAATGTTTTTCGTCTATCTTCTTGCAACCGAAACCGTACTGTATTTTCTCGGTCTTGGTCTGTATTGTCCTGATTATCTGTTGAAGCTGCCTTTTGTGAAGGCTTTGGGGGTTTAATATAGAATGGGTTATTTTCCCTCTATTCATGGAGTGAGATGGATTTTAACCCATCGGACAGAGTTACCTTCGTAAGTTTGTACCAATCTTCTGTTTTGTCGTAGCATGACTGTTTAAAATAATCATGAGTCTCATCGAATTCATCATGATCTTGAATCAGGGTTTCGGTTTTTTCGAATGAAGCCCACAGGTCTTCCAATTTTTGGAGTTTTTCAGAAGTAAAATCCGAAGTCCTTTTACTTTTGTTGACTCTGTGATAATCTTATTTCGGTAGTTTTTGGTACTTGTGACCAGCAAAGCTCGTCGAAAGATTTGTTTTCCTCTGTCATGTTGTTATGTATCACGTAGTTGTTAAGTCCTAGAGTTAGGGATAGTGAGAAGAGATAAAAGGTAAAATTTTGATACAAAGCAAATGTATAAATGTACACACATAAAAATATGCGCGAATGCAAAGATAAAAACGCTCGATTCCAGTTGGGATGAAAATTATTTAAAAAAAACACTAATTGTATATAAATATATGGATTTTAGGGTTTTTTTTAAAATAGAATAAAACTAGAGAAAAAAAAAATTTAGAGTTTTGAATTTCTAATATGTGTAGAAGAGAAAAAGAAAAGAAAAATGTACTCGAAAAGGGGAAGAGGGGGGGGGGGGGAAACTTAAGACTCTTCCAACCAATATCTTTCCCCTGGCCGATAGGCTTATAAATTTTATCGCAGGAGATCGATTATTGATTGCTCACAAGCTCACAAGGTCTTACCGCAGAGGTCGCTTCGTAGAAGAGCAGATTTCGATTTAAAAATTCATATAAGGACGATAACTGAATTGGTAATCACTTTTAGGATGAAAATCCTTAAATGAAGAAAGAAGGAAAAAAAAACAATAGTAGAAACGAAATAATTGGAAGAATACAAAATTTAAAAAAAAAGGAATATTCTTGTGTGGATAAGATGTGTGTAAATTTCAATTGAATTTTTTAATAATTTTGTATTAGATGAAGAGGAAATTAATTAAAATTGAATAGTTTCCTAATTTTAAATAATATTAAAATATAAAGAAAGAGGGAGTAATCAATATAATACTACACTGTTTTATAAATACATATGTATATATTTTAATTAAAGAACTTTTCTACCTTATTTTTATTCCGAACACGGCAGCTTGAAGAGTCTTGCGTTTTTTTTTTTGCTTGGGGTGGTGCTGCTGTTGACGACGGTTTCTAGATGTCTTATTTCTGATGTTTTATATGTCTTAATTGAGGCAGGGATGAAGCCTCGCTAAATTCCCTCGTTGGGGCACTATGGCACTCTAAACTTTCCTCTAAGTATCTTATACTGGGTACCCGAGCTTATTATTATTTTTTTGTTATTATTTATTATACATTTTTCTTTTGGTAACTTTTTTCCTTTTTTATTTTTTTACAAAACTTATTTTGTTATTCTGCTAGATCACTTCTTTATCGTGTTGCATGTGAGAATTTTTCTCAAATCTGAATTAATTAAATGTGGTTTAAAATTATTTTTAGTCGCCGTTCTATTATTATTATATTTTTTCTTGAATTTATTAAATTGAGTTTTATAGGTGCCTGGTTTAGTTTTAAATTTAGCTGAAATCAGTTGCTGTGTGTTGTGGCAGGATATAGAAAAAAATTGTTTTATTGATTTATATTTTTTTTATCTATTGGTTTATTTATTTGTAATTGTTTACAATTAATTTTATTGGCACTGATTTTCATAGGTAGGAGAACCGCTGCCACCAGTTGTTATGTTCTAACGCACTCCGTACTCCTAGGGAGAGAGCGCGCGTAGAGGTTTTATGAATAATTTAATGAACACTTTTCGACAATTTTAGAAAATTGACTGTATTTTTATTTAAAGAAGACTTTTCGACAATTTTAGAAATTGACTTTATTTTAATTTAAAGAACACTTTTCGACAATTTTAGGAATTGACTTTATTTTAATTTAAAGTACACTTTTCAAAATTTTTAGAAATTGTCTTTATTTTAATACTCAAAGAGGCGACCAAACGACTCCCAGAGGTTTGGGCAGTTTGTACCCAGGTACCCACGATTGTTTCAAAAGCTTTTTAAATTTATTTTATTGTTTTCTCACGACGTTGAAAAAACGTTCGTGAGAAAATGCAAAAAGTTTTGATGCGAGCTATATGCATCAATGCAAAGCTGTAATCCGATATGCACTTGTGTGCCCGTCTTGAAATGTTAATTTTAAGAGGGCGCGAATAATTGTAATAATTGTATGTATGTATGTACATACTACTAGATTGGATTGAGTAAGTAATGTACGTATGTACAGTGTACATACGGTAAAATGGTAAGAAGATACTGTATGTAGGTGAGTATGCATACCGTGTGAGTGGAACGTGTGTCTGGTAAAAAAATGCAATTTATGCTAAATTGTATTTTGTTATAATATGGGAATGCATTTTAAATGCATTTTAAATTTTGATAGAGTTTTTAATATGAAATAATTTTTCATTTTCAGGATCATTTATCAGGTACATCAATATATTGTATAGGACAATATATTGATGTATTGACTTTATGGTTGTGATTCGGGTCATTGGATAGCTGAGTCACAACACTGATGCCTCCTATCTTCTTACAATAATATCTACTACCGCCTTCTTTTAACAAAGCCTTAAATTGAACCCACTCTCAACCTAATACATTCATGTTTTTTTTACCACCCCATTAACCTTCATGTGGTCTATTTTTAGATATCGAATTTCATAACATGCTGCAATGATCACGATTTCCGCTGCTTATGCTAAAACATGTTCTTGACATCGATTTAACATTTTTATGAATTTCAACTATATTTAAGTCTTGGTAAGGAAGCCCTGAAACTACTTTGCTTCAGTCAAATAAGCAGATATACGACCAATCTATTGCGTAACGTACATCGATTCAATCCCCATATCACCCATGAAAGTTTTTCTGTTACACTACACAATATTAAGTTAATTCACCTCAGTGTTGCATACATACATACCCACAGCTGACAAGTATATGACCAAGTCCATCTCAAATATTTGTATTAGAAAGAAATAACAGGGGATTTTCCTGCCGAACTCTAACAGCCTAACGCAGAAAAGGATCATGGGAAACATTTGCTCTGGATCGCTTTTTGGATGTGAAACACAGAGAAAAATGTTTATAACTCAAGATATAAAAATAAATATTGAATTTGATGTGAATATATATTGTGTGAAATATTTATTTCCTATGTATTACTTACAGTTGTAGTTGTTTTTCAGTAAAGGAATTGGGAATCTTACATTATCAACTTTCACTACTCATCTACAACCTATTCCACATATTACTCACAGCTCTCAAGTACTCATCTAAGACAACATATTATACTGTATTAATATAATAACACTACCTTCTTTCATGAAAACTTTAATTTAATCCACTCCCAACCTAATACTTTCATGGTAAAATTTAAAAATGAATAAATAATACTTCCAGATCCTACGAGAATTATATCATTCTATTAAAGAACTTAATTTTATTTAACAAAACGAAGAATTGCCACGAACATCAACTCGCTTCCGAGCCCACGGGTAATCTGAATCTCCTTCTCCATCAACTAATCATAAATATTCATCTACCTCATCTAAGAATCTTGGCGCCCTGCTAATCATCTAAATGCCCTGTCTCGAGATAAGGTGGGCTGTATTCTGCAATCTATCCTTACTCGCCGGTCGATATGCTAAACTATGCTGTCCCTTCGTAATTGCACTGCTATAAACTAATAAAAATAACCCTCTTCGTATTACCCTCAGAAGCGCGAAGAATGGACGCATTCTTAGAAAAATTAACCGACTGGGATTTTGTCCGTATGATCACAACAGTTCAGCCAACCTACCCTGCGATGTCCCCATAGCGGCTCAGGAAAGGATGACTACTGTCTATTAACTTTCACTCTTTTGACTTACTTTTATCATATCACCACTTCCAATGCAACTACCAAATTCTCATGTACATATACATCAGTCACGCCTCCACTTGACTAACTCGTTTTCTCAATGTTATAAATCGTCGCCACTGCGCCTTCCCAATTCTTCTTATCTTACTCCGTCCTTTATGGGCATTCTGCAAGAAATCTGGACTAAACATTTTCTTTTATAATTGTATTTTAAGAATAATTTTTCTAAGTACACACATTTTCATTGTTATCATTTGTTATATTATACCTTCCCTTACAGACGTATACCCATACACATAGTATACCTATATATATTATTATTTTTTTTTAATAGACTCATTCTCATATTAATCTACTACGTCCATTTCTTCGTACCCAACTTCACTTTCAGTGTCTTCATCGAAAGATATATCGCTTAAAGTGCACCACAGCTTCATTCGCTCAGCGGAATGAACCGAATCATAGGGTTTTCGCGTTATTTGTATAGTTGGTGGGTCAGTTATCATATAACGATCCCTGGGAAGTACTGCTTTAATTTGATATGGCCCCTTATACCTTGGTAAAACTTTCTTCGGTTGACCTCTTGAAGCTGGTTCTTGCCGGATTAAAACTAAGTCTTCTTCTGAATAAGGCCGTGGTGAGCTATGACTTCCATTGAACTTTTCTGCTTGCTGACTCTGCCTTCTAGCCATTCTCTCTTGAGCCTTCTCTCTTAATTCTGAAAGCAGTGTATTGTCCTCTACTTCTTCTTTCGCCCATTCTTGTAGCGCTAATAAGTTTATTTTTAAGAATACTTCGTGGCTGGAAGCCCGTTAACAACTGTTGTGGGAAAGCTCCACTCACAGAGTGTTTCATGCTGTTAAAGGCCCACTGTATATTACTTAAATTTTTGTCCCAGTCTCGCCCGGTTTCATCTTGTATCATAGAGCTTTCATCGTTTTCAGAGTCCGAGAGTACTTCTCTACTTGACCCTTGGCACGCGGTGTTTTAACAACATTTAAATGTGCTTTACGTCGTTCTCCTCGCAAAATTTCGCAAATTCCTTCGAAGTAAACGCGGTACCTCGATCACTTATTATTCGTGTTGGTATTCCGAAATACTGAGAGACCTCGTCTAGCATTTTGATCACACTTCTTGTATTGGTAGTGTGGACTGGTTTAAAAACTGCAAATTTTGTGAAAGCGTCGACTAATCCTATAACATATGAATTCCGACCTTTACTTTTTGGGAAATGGCCGAGATGATCTGTGTGTACAGTATGGAAGGTTATGGGTATTTTTTCTGGAATATGCACTAAATACTTCGTCTCATCTGCGCCACGTTTTTTATATAAGCATTCTATGCAGGAATTAACGTACTTCGTCACCGTTGGTTTCATATTTGCAAACCAAAATGTATTTCGCACATTTTCATACGTTCTATTGATGCCACAATGTCCCATATCATCGTGAGCAGCTTTGATAACTCTCCATCTAATTCCTTTGGGTACAACGAATTTATCTCCACTGATTGTCTTTTTATATATACGTCCATCCTTAAGTTTGTAGTTGCCCTTAATCCCATGCAGATCTGCGTGTTGTGTAATTGTACTGTCTAGTATTTTGCTTATCTCGACTATCCAGGGGCTCTGTTGTTGAAGAGTTTTGACCCAATCCTCTAACTGTACTCCGACAAGCAACATTTTGTTGGATACTGGTTCCGCTTCTGCTCCTTCTTCGTATGGCATTCGACGTAAAGCATCAGCATGCCCCATTTTGCTTCCAGGCCAAAAAATCATTTCGAAATCGAATTCGGCTATGTTTAACCACCATCAAGCTATTCGGGGAATTAAATTCTTCTTTTCCTGTGTCATTATTAGGGAGTTGCAATCGGTGATTATCTTAAAATGCTTGTTTAAGAGATAGTATTTGAATCGCTCTAGACTTTCTACCACTGCTAAGGCCTCCAACTCATAACTATGATATTTTCCTTCACCTGGAGTCGTGGCTCGACTAAACTACGCGACTGGCCTTAAAAGGTCATCTAAACACCTCTGCATCAGGATTCCGGCGATTCCATGAGAGCTAGCATACGTGTGTAGTTCGCGTTCTGCTTCTGCTTCGGCTTTTTTCCTAGTACTTTATGAAGAGTCCTGAAGACATTTTCCATTTCTTCGATCCATTCAAATTTTGCAACTTTTCGTAGAAGTTTTTTGAGAGGTAATGCTAGTTGTGAAAATTTTTTCACAAATTTCCGGAAATATCCAGCGAGACCCAAGAATTGACGGACTTCTTTGGTAGTTTCTGCACGTTTGAAATTTTCAACGGCGGCTATCTTTTGAGACCCAGGCTGGATACCATTTTTGGAAATTTCGTGGCCCAAAAAGTGTAGTTTCGGGTTGAGAAAAGTGCATTTTTTTAAATTAAGAGTCAGTACGGTTTCCCTTAGTTGCTGCTAGAAATCTCCCAAAATTTCCAAATTTTCTTCAACGGTCTCAGAAGGTATTAAAATATCATCCATATATATTATAATCTTCACTAAAAATTTTGTTAAGAGTATGGGACGTTCCCACATTGGGACAAATAACGCTGCAGTATATTTAAGTATATATGAGCCGTTTACTTGCCAAATTGATTAACTCCACTTTTTGGATATTTTACAATTCTAATGTCAAACCAATTGATTGACTTCTAACTTTTTATATTTAAATCAAATTTCCTTAAAAATTAGATTTAATACTACTAAATTATAAATTCAAAACTAACCAAGGGTTATAAAAATAGTCTCCTCTTTGTTGCGCCTATAATTTATCTTTTATTTTTTTCTTGCTTGCTCCCTGTCTTACAATTATTGGCGGCCGCTTCTAACTACGTACTATATCTATACAAATTTTGAGGTTAAAGTTTTACTTAACTTAATTTGTGCACAGCTCTTCTCCTTCCTGTATTTCTTCTTCTTAAATTATCCCCTCTGCTATTATAATATGCAGTTATTTATTCAGCTTCTTCAAACATCCAGTTAGGTATTCAGCTTCTTCAAAAATTAGTCCGAGTTTACCAGTCCTCAGTGTCCTTTTTATGCTGCTCACTTCTCTGGAACAATTCCCAGGTCGTATCAACTGACAGAACCTTCTCGCAGCAGTCATGTAAAAAAAATGCCATCTTGTGCAATTTTACAACTCTCACATCCAAAAAAAAAAGCCTGATTACTTTCTGTCCGGACTAGACAGCACTTCCCGACCCCCCTCTTCCCGTCCTCGTTAAAATTCCACTTCTCACTTGCTTGCATGCCAAATGTTCATCCCATGAACAATTAACAAGAATTCCTTACCGTCATAATTAGAATCAATGCAATCATGACCTAAAAATAGCTTTCACAACTTAAAGCGGTTGCATTGATTCACAGTATAAAAAAAAATCTTTAGGTTTCTACATACACTACAAACATATGTACGAGCGCTTTTTCTTTGGTTTACCAGGTCAGTCAAAAAGCTGACCATACATTTTTTTATTTTTAATCTATATTGAAATAATTCTGCTATATAGAAATTATTTCTTTTTAAAAACAAAAGCTGACCATACATTTCTTTTTATTTTTTAATCTATGTTGAAATAATTCAACATAGCTCTGCTATGTAGAAATTATTTCTTTTTCAACATAATTTTGTTATTATTGGCATGTTAGCATTTTTTCTTTATTATAAATAGCCTATAGCTTTAAATAAATATATCGAGTATTATCAAGTACGTTGTGTATTTCTTTACCAACTTCCCAAGCAACCCAGCGCTTATCCATCCCCCGGCAGTGGTAAGAGGATAAGCCAAGCCAAGTAAATTTAACTCAACACACTGTTGAGTTTCGGTACGTTCATGGTCCTTCGAGCCGAGAAAAAAGAGAAGAACTAAAGATTTAACACACTGTTGAATCTAGCTCTTTTTTACATCATCCAGCAGAATCACATCATCGCTACAGCAGACTTAACACACTGTTAAATCTAGCTCTACTTCACGCTCAACCAGAGTGTTAAATCCAAAGCCAAAAGACCAGCTTTCTCATTTTTGAGAACTCTCGGAGCATCATCTTATAAAAAACAACCGGCAGTATCAACACTAAGATTTGACACACTGTTAAATCTAGCTGTTATCTACGTCTGCAGGGTTTTGATCATACAGAGAAGTCTTTTGGATCCAAAGCATTTCTACGAAAGTTCAGAGACAAATAGAAATAGCGTATCAGCTTCATGCAAGAATCCCTACCAAGAAACAAAATAATGACGAAGGTAGAAGAATACATAAAATCTCAAAAAGCAATAGCAAAAAATATATCAGATATTATCAGAAACTTTACGAAAGACTCCATAGAAAGGAAAACAGATCAATACTTCATAAAAAAAATAAAGGACTTGCACGATTACTGGTCTAAGTTCACATCTCTTCACCAAGAGATCAAGAACATCATACCACAAGAGCATCCGTACCATACTGAGGACTTGTTCGGCAAGACGTTTGAATTATACAAGGGTGGTATTGAAATGTACGCAAACACAGGAAAAACACAAAATCCAGTAGATGAACAACCAGCTAAAACTACACCTGCAACCAAAGGTGACCCCAAACAAACAGAGCCAGAGTCAAGCTTCAACTATAACTTTCCTACTGAAATTTCAAGCAACCTGCCTGTACCAAATACGAGTACAAAAACCACACCAGTAACTTCCCCAGTTACTCCAACGGCACCTATTCCTCCAGCAGTATCTTCTATAGCAACATCTACAAAAACTACTGCGACAATGGTTAACGGGTCTCCGATTCAAACCTCAAATCTACCTGCCACGTCCGTGCCGTTTTTGGAACCTCAACAGCAACTTACATCAGCCTTTCCACAGCAAGAGCTTCCAAGGATAAATAACTTCCCCAAGTTACCACCAGTGAAAATTCCTAGGTTCAACGGAGATTATAGAGAGTGGAAATCTTTCATTGATATCTTTTCGAATGTCATCCACAACAACCCTCACCTTTGTAACGTTGAGAAGATGCAATATCTCATCTATCACTTAGAAGGAGATGCAAAAAGAGTAATTTCTCACCTGCAATTAAGTAGTAACAACTACAACATACAATTAATTACGGCAAGGTTTAATAACACAAGGAAAATAATCACAACCTATGTGAACACGATAATAGATGCCAAAAAGACTGAGCACAGATGTCAGGAAGACGTTATAATGTTATTTGACCTATTAAGGGAATGCTTAGAGGCATTGAAAAATCTGAACTGCAATACGGACGAATGGGGCCCTATAATTGTGTGTATAGAAATGAGGAAGCTAGACTTAGAAAGCCTTCGATTATTCGAGGAAAGCCTCTCACATCCTCGTGAAATGCCATCTGTTCAGGAGTTGCTAGAATTCCTAGAAAAACGGTTTCAAGTTTTAGACTGTATTAAAAGTTCAAAACAACCGAGATCAGATGTTTATACCAGAAATTTAAAGAAAACATTCCACACTACATTCAAGAATACATGTGTCGTATGCAGGAAAGCTCACAATATCTATCAATGCGGAGAATTCAAGCTAATGGAAATTGACCAACGACACGCAGTGGTCAAACAAAACATTCTTTGTCTTAATTGTCTAGCACATAATAAGACAGAAAGGTGCAAATCAACCAAAACCTGCCTTTTTTGCAAAAGAAAGCACCATAGCTTATTACATCGAAACAACGAAAAAGGGTTCAATTCCACTCAAACACCTGCTACAGATAAAAACAATCTAGCAGCTCACTTAACGACAAATACACGTCAACATGGGAATGAATCAACATCCACAACAAAAGATATCATGACCTTTCACACCAGTAACACCAGAATTACTCACGTATTATTACCCACTGCCGTAGTGAGGTTAAGAAATGCATTTGGACAAATAGAATCTTTTAGAGCACTGATAGATCCCGGTTCACAGGTTTCTCTTATAACAGAAGAGGTTGTTCAAATCATGAAGCTCCAAAAGCATCCAATCAAAGCAACAATACTAGGAGTTGGGGAATCTGAGTCTGCCAAAATCTCTAGCAAGGTAAATATCAAGCTGCAACTCCGAAACAAATAAGACACTTACCTCTGAGTGGAAGCACTCGTCTTGTCCAAAGTAAACTCCTACCTTCCTGAAACGCACTTAACTGGAATCAACATTAAGAAATACGAAAACAGGGTATTGGCTGATCCAAATTTCAACAAACCAGGTTCCATTGATTTGCTTCTGGGAGCTGACGTGTATGCTAATATTCTAATTGAAGGTGTCAAAACAGGACAACCAGCAGCCCAAAATACCAAATTAGGATGGATTGTTTTTGGCAGCAAGAAACAACCAAACTCACAAGTCTTCTATCACTCGCAGAAATTCAAGAACAACTTGAAAATTTTTGGCAAATTGAAGACAGTGTTCCAGCAACTCAAACTAATGATATATGCGAAGAACACTTCAGAAAAACGCATAAAGGAGACGAGGAAGGAAGATACGTGGTAAAATTGCCTTTTAAAAATGATAAGGGACAGTTAGGCCAATCTAAAAAGGTAGCCATTGCCCGCCTAATCCAGATGGAGAAGAAATTAAGCAAAAATCCAGACTTACAAATTGAATACAACAACTTTTTGAAGGAATATCTGGCTTTGGGGCATATGAGCCCAGCAAAACCATATAAGGGAGATGTATCTATGGTATATTACTTGCCACATCATGCCGTGTTTAAAAAGGACAGCACGACCACCAAAACACGCGTTGTATTTGATGCATCATGCAAAACTGAATCTGGATATAGTCTTAATGACTTACTACACAGTGGGCCAAAAATTCAGCAGGATCTTACAGAAATACTTTTAAGATGGAGAAAACATCGGTACGTTTATACAGCGGATATTGAGAAAATGTTCAGGCAAATCAGCGCCGCTAAACAGGATAGAGATTATCAACGGATACTTTGGCGACAGCTACCAGGAGAGCCAATCGAAGAATTCACACTAAATACAGTAACATACGGAACTGGTCCTGCCTCATATATCGCAGTCAAAACTCTCAAGCAGCTCACAGAAGATGAAGGCACCCAGCTTCCTATTGGGCGGAAGGTTCTAAATTCCGACTTCTATATAGACGATATGTTAACAAGCGCAAACACAAAACAAGAAGCCCGTGAGTTACAAAGGGAAATAAATCTGTTACTAAAGAAAGGAGGATTCAATCTTAGAAAATGGACGTCGAATGATGAGGGACTTTTGAGTGATATCCCCGAAGATATAATAGAAAAGGGGATTCTTGAAATAAAGGAAGCTGACACAATAAAGGCTTTAGGAATTCATTGGAATCCCAAACAAGAAGAACTGCTTTTTAAATTGAAACTTGAAGGCTCTAATGCAACTCTGACAAAAAGAGCTATGCTATCTAAAATTGCCACCATATTCGATCCCTTAGGATGGCTATCTCCTGTGACACTAACTGCAAGGTTAATAATGCAGGCTCTTTGGAGAACTGGCACAGATTGGGACGAACAGCCGCCCTTTGAAATTATTAAGGCTTGGAATAACTTAGAAAGTGAACTGCATGAAATACAATCGCTTAGAATACCGCGCTGGATAAATTACCGTGTGGGCCAGCAATTGCAGCTTCACGGATTTTGCGATGCCTCAGAAAAGGGTTACGCAGCAGTCATATATTCCCGCACAACCGACTCATTCGGAAAAGTCCATACAACCCTATTAACAGCCAAAACTAAGGTAGCACCACTAAAACAAAAAATAACATTACCACGCATGGAACTTTGCGGTGCCTTGATGTTAGCACGACTACTCAAATCCACCATCATTACCTTAGGAATAACTTCGCCCACAGTATTTGCATGGTGCGACTCTGAGATAGTTTTGGCATGGATCGCAAAGGACCCAAATACCCTTCACACTTTCGTTGCGAATAGGACATCGGAAATTCAAAGACTTTTTTTGACAAACATTTGGAAGCATGTCTCATCTCAAGAAAATCCAGCAGACGTGGCTTCAAGGGGTACTAATCCAAGTAAGCTCATTGCACAGAGTACATGGTGGAAAGGCCCGCTTTGGCTCGCAAGGAAATTAAACATCCAAACGAACGAAGAAGTCAAAAGGACGATAAAGGTTCTACATGCAGTAGTAAAATTCGCAGACATATCTAATTGTTCTACCTTAACGCATCAAGTAAGAGTAATAGCATACTGTCAACGTTTCATCAATAACTGCAGGCTACCAAAGGCCCAAAGAAGGATCCAACATCTCTCCACAGAAGAATTAAGAATCTCAACGTGCATAGTCAAAATTGTGCAGCAAGAATCGTTTTTTGAAGAAATAAACACCTTAAAGAAGGGGGACCGGTTGAAGAATTCAAGCAAGCTACTTCCTCTTCATCCATTTGTTGACTAAGAGGGAGTTCTAAGAGTAGGAGGTAGGATACAGAATGCTGACCTCTCAGCCGACGCAAAGCATCAAGTTCTACTTGCTCAGAACCACAATGTAACTAACCTCATCATTGACCATGCGCATCTCCAGACTCTACATGGCGGCACACAGCTTACTCTAAACTGCCTAAGAATGCAATACTGGATAATAAATTCCAAAAGTAGGGTACAAGCCAGAATACATAGATGCATAACATGCTTGAGACATCGGCAGAACTCTACCCAGCAACTCATGGGAAACCTACCAGCTGTAAGAATAATTCCTTCCCCACCATTCTCCCACTGTGGGGTTGATTATGCTGGACCCTTCCTGACAAAATTGTCAAAAGGAAGAGGCACCAAAACTATAAAGGGCTATATCTCCCTATTTATATGTATGGTGACCAAGGCGGTTCACCTCGAATTAGTCAGTGATCTTACTACAGATAGCTTTCTAGCGGCATATAAAAGATTTGTTGCACGCCGGGGAAATTGCAGGGAAATATACAGTGACAATGGAACGAATTTTGTTGGCGCACGAAACAAAATGAACAAGGAGCTGAAGCTTGCAATTGATCACTCCACCAGACAAGCTGCAGAGGTTCTAGCAAATAACGGGACAGAGTGGAAGTTCATCCCACCTGGCAGCACACATTTCGGGGATCTCTGGGAAGCTGGTGTTAAATCAGTCAAAGGCCATCTCAAGCGAGTTCTAGGCGAAACACTGCTGACATACGAAGAATTTAGCACGATATCGTACCAAGTTGAGGCCTGTCTAAACTCAAGACCAATTTGCCAACAGTCGAGTGATCCCACAGACTTAGAACCATTAACACCAGGCCACTTTTTGATTGGCCGACCGATAATAGCACCACCAGAGCCCGATATAAGCAACACGCAGGTTCATCAGAGGTGGAAGTTAGTTACCAAACTACAGCAAGATATTTGGAATAGATGGTCGTGAGAATATCTGTCCTTGCTACAACAAAGGAGCAAGTGGAAAACCGAAGGCAATAATCCTGATATCGGCGAGCTGGTACTAGTGAAAACGACAAGTTACCACCACAAAGATGGTCACTAGGTAGATTTGTGCAACTTCACCCAGGAGAAGATGGTATCGTCCGGATTGTGTCAGTCAAATACAAAAACGACATAAAGAAGCGTCCGCTCAAAAAACTTTGTCAACTACCCATCGATACATACACATCGTCAAGAGCACCTGAGCTCAAAACTCTTGCCACATTGACAACCCTTTCTAAAGCTAGGCATAAGCCAGGCACCACTCGCAGGAGATCACATATCAGCAATATCCAGCCTGAACCAGAACTTTGGTCTAGATCAGAGTACTTTGATCAGCCATCAACATGTGCAATAAAAATCAAAGCAGACGATTCACCACACTCACCAAAAAGAAGGAAAATTAAGATTGCACCCTGCACGTGGGCTACTAAGCTACTACACTCAGTTTTTATAGTACTATACTGGATAGCTACAGTTTTTGGCCAGAGTTACGAGATTTTTCATCCCAAAACTGGTTTGTACATCGAGAACTTAGGTTCTGCACAAATCAAACGAGGAAACCTTAGGCTTCAGATTACCTTTCCAACAAGCGAGGTAATTGAAGATCGAAAAATGATAGACACAACCTGGACCCAAATAAGAGATATGTGCGAGAAAACTAAGACTCTTACTGACATCACTCACTGTGGTATACTTTTTGAACATATGTCAGCAAGAAGGCAAAACCTGATGAAGGCCACTGATGAAATCGTTCAACTAGCCCAGCGTAAGTCTAGAGGAAGGAGAGGTCTACTCGGAGATGTACTAACAAGCATTTTTGGGGTCAAAGACAAGGTTTATACAGACTTAGAATTACTGCAGCATAATCAGGAAGGCCTTCTACAAACAACTAACCAACAGGTATTGCTCATTAACTCCAAGATCAACCAATCTAACTACATCATTGGCGAGAAGCTGAAACAGCTCGACTCACGATTGTCTCAAGTCATTGCCTCAATTAATGAAATGGCTACATGGTTCAGCAAGGCCGACCACAACAGGATCAGCATTGAGGTAATATCCACCTATCTCAGCGCTGAAAATTACTATGACGAGTTAGCAGAAAAATATAAACGATGGTTGAATGCCGTTCACCAAAACGGTCATCGCCTAGACTTTATTACGCCACATCAAATCAAAAGGGCAATAGAGGATACTTCAAGTAAGCTAGGCTCTAATCTCCTCATATCAGAAACACCTCAACCTCGACTAGACATCAAGGCAGAAAATAATACACTAAAACTGTATGGCTACCTGAACATAATAGAAAGAAGTGCATATGAACTCATGCATGTTACACCAATACCACAAATGATCAATAACTATTCGTTTGCTATTATAGACCTGAAACTATCGACTTTTGCTGTCAACTCTACTTTAACTTAAAAGAGGAAGAATTGAAGTCATGTACAATGATAGGTAATCACACCTATCTTTGCGCTCCGACATTTGTGCATAGCATTGATGATAGTCCATCGTGTATTGTTGACGAGCTTTACAATCGCCATACAGCATCTATTTGTGAAATGCGGAAGGTGCAGCTGACTGGAGCTGTTTGGAAGGCATTGATGATGAAAAATACCTGGCTATACATCACCAAGGAGCCCAAGGTTGTAGCAATAATCTGCAACGGAACAAGAAAAGAATTGCTTGTCAATGCCACTGGAATCATCCACCTTCATGAGGACTGTTCATTAAAAACAAAAGAAATAACCCTGAAAACTGCGATAGATCAACAATTTGAGGTTGTCACGAGTCACATAAAGCAAACATCCCCGGTGATAACAGAGATCAAAACCACAGAGGTCTCTCACATCCTCCAATCTGGAGTATTAATTCATCCAAATCAACAGATCATGGATTATACACTAGCACCAGAGCCACCATTCACCCAAACAATGCACAAGGCATTAGCAGTCCATACAGCTGCGACGACCAGCCTTTCGTCTTTGTTCTACTAGGCATTTTCGTTTACAAATACTGGAGCAAACTTAAGTGGTTCTTCAAAACCTACAAGAAGGATGAAAATCAACCCTCCTCACCTAGCACGCAGGCAGATTCTCAGCATTCAATTCAGCAACAATTTGACAAGGTTCTTGCATCCGCCCGGCCCCAACATGTTCATCCCATGAACAATTAACAAGAATTCCTTACCGTCATAATTAGAATCAATGCAATCATGACCTAAAAATAGCTTTCACAACTTAAAGCGGTTGCATTGATTCACAGTATAAAAAAAAAATCTTTACGTTTCTACATACACTACATACATATGTACGAGCGCTTTTTCTTTAGTTTACCAGGTCAGTCAAAAAGCTGACCATACATTTTTTTATTTTTAATCTATATTGAAATAATTCAACATAGTTCTGCTATGTAGAAATTATTTCTTTTTAAAAACAAAAGCTGACCATACATTTCTTTTTATTTTTTAATCTATGTTGAAATAATTCAACATAGCTCTGCTATGTAGAAAATATTTCTTTTTAAACATAATTTTGTTATTATATATATACTATATATATATATATATATATATATATTAAATTATTATTATATATATATTAAATAGCCTATAGCTTTAAATAAATATATCGAGTATTATCAAGTACGTTGAGTGTATCTTTACCAACTTCCCAAGCAACCCAGCGCTTATCCATCCCCCGCCAGTGGTAAGAGGATAAGCCAAGCCAAGTAAATTTAACCCAACACACTGTTGAGTTTCGGTACGTCGTTATAGTAAAATTAATTCAACACACCGTTGAATTCTGTTCACCAAATTTTCGATGAGTTTTACACGAAGAAGAGTGTGTAACAACAGCAGAGGTTCGGGCCTTAGATTCTAATCTGTGCAGATCTCTACCAGCTTCCATGGACTATTATAAGTTTAGTATCGCCATTTATGATTCTACAGAATGTTGGGAATAGCCCATTATCAATATAATTAATAATTATTATGCTAATACTATTGTGCATTGAGTTGCTAGTACTCATACAAAATAACAAAAAAAAATTTGCCATAGAATAATATACAATCTATATCCGAAGCCAACGTGATTAACTCCATATTCTAAAGTAAAACGTTGCAAAAATTAATTCAAACTCATAAAATTTATAATACGACTAAAAACCACTGCTCTCACCCTGCTCGCCTGCTAGTGCCCTGCTATCGAGCAATGCTCTGCCTACCCAGCCTTAGTAGATGAGAGCTCAAAGGATAAACCTCAAACAGCGAAGATCATGGCGGTTTAAACAATGAGTGTTAGTGTTGGCAGTGGTTAGTGCTGGTAACGGGATCTTATGGCTAAAACAATAATTTCCTTTTTATGTAATGCTCTTTAATAATAATAATAAAAACAAAAACCTAGTATAAATACTGGGTAAATAAGGTTACGTCGGAATGAATCCGACACACCTAGCAGTGTGGCCGCAGATTGGCCATCGTATCGCAATATAATACGACTTATGAGATAACTGTTTAATGTTGCCTCGTCATAGAAATTTAAAATAATTAATCAGTTTCAGTTCAAAGGCCATTAAAATTAAAATTACTATTATAAAAATATTTCAATTTTAGTGTAAGCTGTTTTTAAAAAAAAAACAGTGACGTTGTTTCACGATGGGTGAGAATTATAATAGTGATTTAAGTATAGAACGTGATGAATCTGATAGGTCCTCAAAACGATTATTTGCCAGAAGACTAAGCTGTCAGAATCGCTTACGCATTTGTTCGACTCGTCATCTGATTTTGGAAACATTGCAACATCGTTTGGAAGGAAACGAAATTGTAATCCTGCTAACTGGAATCGGAATGTACACAAGCGTAAAAGAATAAAGGGCGTGAAATACAGAAATAGAAAAGGTTTTTAATTCCCGCAAAATCATTTGTAGATATAACATGCCATTATCGTCAAAAATGTAAGAAAAAATTAACTTCTGATGAAAGAAAATGCGCTATGGAGGCAGTTCATTATTTAGATACTCAAGTTGAACAAAACATATTTTTACGTTGCTATATAAAAGTGAAGGAAGTAAAAAGGCGGCACCCGAAGGATAACAGTGAAATGCCAAGTTCTCGTTCGGAGAAGCCAACGAAATAGAAATGACATTTCTGTTTGTAAAAAATATTTTAAAGATACTTATCCGATAAGTGATGGACGATTATAAAAGTGTTGTACTAAAAACCAAGTTTCGTCGTTGATGAATCATCGCGATCGTCATGTTCCATTACATGTTATAAAACATATCAATTCATTTTCCGCTTACACTAGTCACTACAAAAGGCCTCACAATCCTAGAAGAAAATATTTAACCCCTGATCTAAATATTAAGACAATGTACGAACTGTACATGACAGAATGTGAAAAAGAAGGTATAATAATAGTAAAAAAAAATATTCCTGCAAGGTATTTTCCACAACATTCAATATACATTTTTAACAACCATTGTTCATCCCATGAACAATTAACAAGAATTCCTTACCGTCATAATTAGAATCAATGCAATCATGACCTAAAAATAGCTTTCACAACATAAAGGCTTAAACACAATTGCGCCGACAGAGCGATAGAACGATAGACGACAACGAAAAATGCGCTGCGAAACAGGCAGTTGAAAAGTTTGGAACACAATTGCAACGACCAGCGATGACCGACGATTATGATAGAAGAAGTTATTGAAATTTCATTTGTTAAATGTTTCGAGCGTTTTAAAATGAGATTTTTATCAAGAATATTTTATGTTATATTGAAAGAAATGCAATGAACCAAAGTGTGGAAAAAAACTGAAAATACGGAAATTAAGTAAATTAAACGCTTTAAAATATGCATCCAACCCTTGCCTTTTTTGTCCACTTGTCTTGCCTATCTTGTAAACTATAAATTATTTTATGGATTTCTTACTTCCTCGATCAATTTTTCCTCAAAGCTCATTATTTTAAAATTACCGCGGAGTACTACCACATAAAAAAGACAAAAGTGAATGCCACAACCATTTCATTCGATTAATTTTGTTGGTAGGACTGCAGCGACGACGGCAAAATTAGAAACTGATCAATCCCGGCGATAATGTCGTCGATCGCTCAACGTCGGTCGTCGCAATTTGGTGCGTTCGCATAAGATGCTGTGTTTTTAGGGGTTTGACAGCGATATATCGTCGTCGTTTGTCGTCTGTCGTCGGAATTGTGTTTAAGCCTTAAAGCGGTTGCATTGATTCACAGTATAAAAAAAAATCTTTACGTTTTTACATACACTACATCCATATGTACGAGCGCTTTTTCTTTGGTTTACCAGGTCAGTCAAAAAGCTGACCATACATTTTTTTTTTAATCTATGTTGAAATAATTCAACATAGCTCTGCTATGTAGAAATTATTTCTTTTTAAACATAATTTTGTTATTATTGGCATGTTAGCATTTTTTCTTTATTATAAATAGCCTATAATTTTAAATAAATATAACGAGTATTATCAAGTACTTCCCAAGCAACCCAGCGCTTATCCATCCCCCGCCAGTGGTAAGAGGATAAGCCAAGCCAAGTAAATTTAACTCAACACACTGTTGAGTTTCGGTATGTCGTTATAATAAACTTAATTCAACACACCGTTGAATTCTGTTAATGGTCCGTCGAGCCGAGAAAAAGAGAACAACTAAAGATTTAACACACTGTTGAATCTAGCTCTTTTTTACAATCATCCAGCTGAATCACATCATCGCTACAGCAGACTTAACACACTGTTAAATCTAGCTCTACTTCACGCTAAACCAGAGTGTTAAATCCAAACCCAAAAGTCCAGCTTTCTCATTTTCGAGAACTCTAGGAGCATCATTTTATAAAAAAAAACCGGCAGTGTCAACACAAAGATTTGACACACTGTTAAATCTAGCTGTTATCTACGTCTGCAGGGTTTTGATCACACAGAGAAGTCTTTTGGATCCAAAGCATTTCTACGAAAGTTCTCAGACAAATATAAATATCGTATCAGCTTCATACAAGAATCCCTACCAAGAAACAAAATAATGACGAAGTTAGAAGAATCGGTGCAGATCTCTAACACCTTCCATGGACTATTATAAGTTTAGTATCGCCATTTATGATTCTACAGAATGTTGGGAATAGCCCATCATCAATATAATTAATAATTATTATGCTAATACTATTGTGCATTGAGTTGCTAGTACTCTTATGTACATTTACCCCCCGTTGGTGAGAAAGATTTTATATCTTCTGATATAAAATTTTCAGTAAGGTTTATTCTTGGTTGTCACATATTCGAGCGTACAATTTTTGCATCCTATCAGCATTCAGTAGCATTTCTTTTTATTGATATTTTTATATGTAATGTGTATTAATCTTACGAAAATTAAGTTTATCTTCCAAACCCCTCGTACCTCCTTAAGTGAACACTGCGGGTTTTGAACTCTTAAAAACGTCAAGACTGGAATACCAATTTCGTCCAAGTGATGAATAAATTCATAAATCCTGGCATAGAAAAACTACGAAATCCAAAATTGGTAACCTTAAGGGTACAAGTCGCCAAATAAGGCTAGTTACTTATATATTTCTCGCACGTATATCGGTTTATATCGGACTGATATGATACGGACTCTTTGTTTTGTACTGGAATTGATTTGATAAAATCTAAGATCTATGATCAACGACGGACGAGAACTTCCCAATATTTAGAACAAGTCCTACCATTAACTGGAGAACGGATAAACTCTAATAAGGCCCATGGGTGTCAGGTGGTTCATTAGGAATTGTTAAGAACAGTGCAGTACGGACACAACTATAAACATGCATGTATAACGACTTTCATCTATCACTTTTGACGAAAAAATTACTGGGCTAAGGCAAATTAGCAATTTTTAATGTCCTTGATATGCTACCACCCCAAATCACGATCATTTATGTCACACAATCTATAAACTAAATCGAATCTCTCTCTCTATAAACTAAATCGAATCTCTTAAACTAAATCGAATCTCTCTCTCTTAAACTAAATCGAATCTCTTTAAACTTTATGAATTTAGGTGCGAGCTTGGCAGCAAAATTTTTGGAGGCGTCGTAAAGAATGTAATTCCGCTTATAAACAATATCACCTATATCGAACTTCATTTTTATATTTCCTCGGTCAAAATATCTTTTGTTAGCTTCGTAAGCCTTAAAAATTCTTGTCGCAATATCGCTATAAATGCTTTCCAGCTTTTCTAAAAATTTACTTCGTGCTCCGTAAATATTACTAGAGCAGTTACCGTCATACAGGGTTTAATCGGAACCAGAAAATGTGAAATCTCTACCATAATTCAGGAAGAATGGGGAATAGCCTGTTACGACATTCACGGCTATTTTTAGCGCGACATTAATTTTTCCAAGCTCGGAGTCCCATTTTTTATGAGAGTCACCCACGTAAGAGCGAAGCGCACTACCTATAACATTGTTCCACCGCTCCGAGAAGTTATTGCGGGGATGATATCTAGCATGGAGCCAAAATTTCGGAACGTCATAATAGTGGAGTAGCTTACGAAATTCTATGGAATCAAATTGACGGCCGTTGTCACTAATGACGATCTCGGGTAAGCCATACTCTAAGAATATTCTATTTTCAACCATGTCGCATATTTTTTTTTAGGTAGCTTTGCGCAAGGGAAACAAGCACGGTAGCTTAGTGAACCAGTGACACACTACAAAAGGTAAGTATTTCCTTTTCGTGGATCGTGGAAATGGTCCCATCAAATCTAGGGCAATCATCTGCCATGGCCGATGCACCTCCTTGAACTTGCCCACTTCACCGAATGGAGACTTGGTGGTAGGTTTCGACTTCAAGCAAATCTCGCAGTTCTTCACGTATTTTTTGACATCATTAGTTATTCCAGGCCAATAATACCGTTCTAAGATAAGTGATTTTGTTTTAAAGACTCCTAAATGAGCTGCAGTTGGAGAATTATGGCATTCTCTAAGTATGTCAAGTCTAGCTGGCTCTGGCACAACCCTTTTCCACTTATTTTCGTGAACTCTCACCGATTGATAATTGGGCTTAATGTACAAGGCTAAACCCTGAAGTTTCCAGTTCTTCATTCTACTGGGAAAATTTTTGACTATGTCACACCATAGATGGCACAAGAACTAGATGTCGCATGCAGTACCAGAAAGGTATACAAATTTTATATGGCTGGGTGGTCCATTCCGGAATGGACCACAACATTTGAAATGATGCATACGTCGAGTGATTCATAATTTTTCGTATTTGAACTGTTAAGGAAGTCGATCAAATGTATACAAAACTGCTATTATAGAAACACTTGCTTTCGGCACCCTCTAAAACATATTATGGTCCATTCCAGAATGTACTACCCATTTCACAAGCTGTATACTCTGCTCTGGTATGCCATGCGACATCTAGTTCTTGTGCCATCTATGGTCACACATACGCAAATACCACTCGTCACATTCACTCGGACCGCATTGAATTAAGGCAATTTCTGGCGCGCGAGAAAGTGCATCAGGCACAACATTATTCTTTTCCTTACCATATTTTATTTCAAATTCAAACTGTTGGAGCTTTATAATTCACGGAGCTAGACGACCACTTAAATTTTGTAGACGGAATAGCCAAAGTAAGGGTGAGTGGTCAGTAAGAATATTGAACCGATATCCCTCTAAATAACACCTGAGCTTTTCAATACTGAATATTACTGCCAAACATTCCTTTTCAGTAGTGGTGTTTTTAAGCTCCGGTCCCCTTAATTTTCTGCTAACATAGGCAATCAGTCTTTCGTCACCATCATCTTCGTTACTTTTTTGGAAAAGGACACCGCCCACGGCATTATTGGATGCATCACATTGGAGAAAGAATGAGCGGGAAAATTGGGGGTTGTGAGTAAGGGAGCCTCGACTAATTTAGATTTAAGTAAGAATGCCCTTTCAGCTTCGTCATTCCACATAATTGGTCAACGCTTTTTCCACCCTTTAGTCAAATCGTGAAGCGGACCTGCAATTTCCGCGAAATTTGGGACAAAACGCCTATACCAAGAAATAAGACCAATGAACCGTTTGAGCTCTGTAAAGTTTTTTGGTTGCGGATATTCCACCATAGCACGTACCTTTTCAGGATCTGTACGGAGGCCATTCGCATCTACTACGAATCCCAGATATCTCAAGCTTCCTCTAAAAAATTGACTTTTTTCCATATTTATAGTCAAGTTAGCTTCATCCAATCGTTTGGCAACTCGTCCTGAAACCTTAATATGCTCTTCAAAAGTTTCAGTGGCAATTATCAGATCGTCTAAGTCAGTAAATACCTGCTCTCAGTGGGACCAAATAAGCGGTCCATCAGGCGCTGTTGAGTAGCTGGGCTATTTGTTAGGCAAAATGGCATTACCACAAACTGCCACAACCCATGTCCCGGAACAATGAATGCAGTTTTTTTCTTGGCAACTTCTGCCAGAGGAATTTTCCAAAATGCATCCTTTGGATCCACATAGGAGAGATACCTTGTGTTTAGATTTAGGAAAAATGCCGATGTATTTCCAGAAAATTTCATCAAATTTAATTTAATATTATTTGACCGTCATAGCACCTTTTCAATCATTGCGATCATTCTCCACGACAAACAAAAAGCTTGCGATTCAAAAGTATTTTCCCACATAGCCATTTATCATAAAAATTTCATGGTCACGGGGTAGAATTCGGCGTCAGATGACATTACGAATTATGTGAATTATTAATTTTAAAATTATGCATGTATGTATGTACGTATGTACGATTTCCGTGGGAATTGCACAATGAGTGCAATCGTAACAAATTGTAACTCATATAAATAAGATGCGAAAAATTAAATACAGGATTGTGTTTTTAAGATCGCACGAGTTAGGTGTTTTTATTTTATTTAACCAATTCCTTTTCAGCAGTCAATATTTTTAAGCTTAGTGTACAGGTACAAGCACCTGATACACTACCATCAACAGCCAAGGTACAAGAACATTGACTGCCCTGCCACGACAATAGGCAAAAGAGCATAACATTTTGGTGACCCCGACGTGATCTTGTGAAGTACATACTTGATCAATATCATCATACCACAAGAAGCCGCACCATGGATGAATTAGCTCAGGCCCAAAATAGGACCGGAGAAGCCATCGAACAGGTCATCTCGAACTATACTGAGGATTCATCATCCAGAAAAACTCTTCGTTACTTAGAAGAGAGGCTAAGACGTTTAACTAATCTCTGGGATGAATTTGAATCTAGGGACAATATCATACGAATCAATCATCCTGAAGAACTTAGCCATCTGTACTACGTTAAGGACTACTTCAATGGCATTAGAGTAGTCTATGAAAAGTATCGAGATCAAATCTCAACAAAGATTCAATCTTATTCAGAAATCGACTTACCAAGAGTGTTTTGTAATGTAGTTGCAATCGATAATTACAGCTATATTACGGTGGACAGTGTAGCGGTATGAAAAAAGATATGTGTGCTTATGTTTAATGCTGTATTTATTGAATAATTCTAATGTGAAACACTCCAATTTATAATTTCACTAATTTAATTCTGTTTATTAATTGCTCGATTGCATATGTAGTTATTATGCCGTATTTTGGCATATATTTAACTAAATGCAATTTGTAGCCTTTTCTAGTTTGACGCGTTATACACTTATTTTAATTCACTTTGCGCTTATTTTAACTTAATTATTTAACTAATGTTGTTGTTGTTTCGTTGCATGTATCATTAAAATGCCGGAAGCTGGCATATGTTTAATTTTTATGCAAGAAACTTACTAAATCTACGCACTTATTTAACACAATACTTATCTGTAGAACTAAAAGAACCCAAAACTTCCTGTCCTTTGCCAACACCCACTGCACAAATTTTAAGCATGTACAAATATTGTACCTTTAATATGGCACGTTTTATTTTATGCTTATTTGCTGAAAAATGAAAAAAAACTATTTGCTGAGAAAAACTTGATTGAAACTACACTTGTGATCGCTGTCGAAAAACTGAGAGAGATCTTAGGAATTACCCCCTTTTTATAGGCTCTAAGCGGCCATTTTGACATACATTCCACAAGAAAAATGCAAATTAAGCATATTTTTCGACTTTGCTTGACTTGTATACTTATGTCAAAATGTGCCAATTTCCTTCAACTAATTTATTTTAAATTATACATGAATTTTCGTAATTTATTTTATTAAATAATTTAATTTTTCTGAAATTTAGCAAAATGGCGGCTTCCTGCCATATTATGACAATTTCCAATGTGGAACGCAAATATTTCTCATTTTTCTTGCATCTCGTTTTCGCATCTTTCTCTTTCCCACTTATTATGGGAATTTAATTTACCTTTTTTATTAAATTTCTAATTAACTGGTGAGATTCGCACTTTCTAAGCCTTCTCAATAGGTTGCGCGCCGTCGATTTGATCTAATTGACTTTCTCGCGAGTCAATTTGACAGTCGCGATCGCGGTGTTTTAATTCGAAAGTGTCGGGTTTGTTTATGTAGGTTTTTCGGCAAATTATGGATTAATTATCCAGGTAAGTGTGTTTTATTATTTTCTAAGTGTTTAGTTTTAATTATGTGTCAGTTCTAGCACAAATAATTTGCAGGAAATATGTAAATTCTTATAAATTATTTATGCTGGAAATTGATTTGTGACATGTCAACAATGATGTAAATTGTTGATTTTTTTTAATTATACGCTTTGTGCCTAATGTAAATTCATGTAATTTGCATATGTAAACATATTTGCATAATTTGCAAATGTTTATTATACAGAGAATATGAATTTTGCAAGAATTGGATATATTTACATTTGCATGCAATGGTTGTTGTACTGCCAAGAAATTGGTTTCTTGGCAGTTTTGCATGTAATTCGTAGAATTTATTCTTGTTTTGTTTGTTAGTCTTTTATATTGCTGCATTTAAACTAATCTATGCATTTTTTTTCATTTTCAGATTAGTTCCTGAGGCTGCAGGATGATGTTGTAGATGACTGGACGATATACTAGGGAAGTACAAACATACAATTTTGTCAAATGCTAATATCTTTTTATTTTATTTTTAGCTGTGCTCAACATACTCCCCCCCGTTGAACAGTTTGTTCAACTAAAGCATCTTTTATTTTGCGTATACCCCTCTTATGGTAGTGATGGAAGGTAAACTTGCCATCCTTATTGACTCGTAGTCGAACCTGGTATTTATCTGGGAGATTAATGGTTTTCTCCCTATTTCGTCGCCGTTGTATTGCCCTGACGTCAATGCGATGCAAAACGTATCGAGGCAAATATATATCTTCGCGTTCTCGAGTTATGAATCTTTGAAAGCTGTTATTTGCTCTCATTTCGAATTCCTTGATGGTTGTGGTCGGCAGAAGCTTTGTCAAAGCAGTAATGCGGCTGCCATTGACTACTGCTGTTTGTTGTGGATATGGATCCGTGTAGGGAGTCGGACCCACAAGCGGTCGAGTTGTCACCCTGGTCGCTTGACTCGTCGTTGCTTGGCTTGTTGATGCTCTGCTCGTTGATGCTCGGCTCGTTGATGGTTCTCCTCTGTCCCGCGGTATCAATTCATGAGCCAATTCTGGTCGAGGCATGCCGAAGACATCGCACCCTGGGTCACGAAGCATCCTGCGTTCTGGACTTCCTGGTGGGCTAAACTGGATATCCTCTAAAATGTATAGCATATCCTCCTGCTCATATGTGGATGACATCTGAAATAGGAGCTTGTTAGTATGGTGTATCAAAATTATGATGACCCTCAGCCAACAATGTGACACTTTTGGACAGACACATGACGACACTAATAACAGGCAGTTAGTCTTATGCTAGTGGTAGAGGACTAATTTTAGCGATTGGTCGTAAGAAACTATCATTTCGCGTTTTGACTCGTACTACCCGCACTAGCTCATCGGTACCTGGATGTATTTGCTCTATTATGCCCATTGCCCAACTAGTGGGTGGCATGTTTTCGCTTTTAACAAGGACAACATCTCCAACATGCATGTTCGGTTGCCTTGTGTACCATTTGGGTCTGCTCTGCAATTGGTTAATGTAGTCCTTTGACCGCTTATCCCAAAATTGTTTATTCAATTGTTGAATGTACTGCCATCTTTTGGACAATACTACAGGTTCATTTGTATAATCAGGTTCTGGAATCGCGTTTAGTGCTTGGCCAATTAAGAAATGTCCAGGTGTAAGGATAAATAAATCCGCTGGATCATTTCTAACATAGAATAGTGGCCTAGAATTTAAACACGCTTCGACCTGAGCTAATAGGGTTGCATACTCTTCAAACGTACATTTGGAGTATTGTAGTGTTCTTCCAAGATGATATTTTACTGACTTTACTCCCGCTTCCCAGATTCCTCCGAAATGTGGAGAGGCTGGAGGGTTAAAGTGCCAGTTGATTTGCTTGGAGGGCAAATATTTTGCTGCTTCTGGTGTTGAAGCATAAATGGCTTGTCGTAAATCCCTTTCCAGAAGAGATTTTCCACCAATGAAGTTGGTGCCACAATCTGAATATATGTCAGTACACAATCCTCTTCTAGCTGCAAACCTCTTTAATGTGGCGAGGAATGCTACAGATGAGAGATCTGACACCAATTCTAAATGTACAGCCTTTGTAGCCATACAAACGAAAATACAGAAATATGCCTTTTGTAACTTGGCGTTGCGTAACTTTGAGCTTCTTATCGTTACAGATCCGGCATAATCAATTCCCACTTTAGTAAATGGCTTCGTTTCATTTACTCGCGGGGTTGGTAAATTTCCCATTAACTGGAGTCTAGTCGTCGTGCGATATTTGAAACATGTAATGCACTTATGTAATCGACTGGTAATGCAACGTCTAGCATCTAGTATCCAGTATCGATTTCGACTAGTGCTGAGAACCAATGAGGGACCGCCATGTAGAGTTTCTACATGTAATTTGTCGATTAATATTAATGTGACATGATGATCACGTGGTAATATGACTGGGTGTTTCCTATTGTATGGAATTGAAGCATTATCGAGTCTACCACCCACTCGTAACAAGCCATTGTCGTCCATAAAAGGATTAAGTTTAATCAACTTGCTATTCTGTGACAACGGATTCTTGCTCAATATACTTTTGTACTCATCTGCGAACGCAGTTTGTTGTACCAGTTTAAATATTGTTATTTCTGCCTGGCTCCATTCGAGCGAATCGATGTACTGTGGGCGTTTATTATGAGGATGCCGACAATTGTGTATGAATCGTTGCATCATAGCTACTATACGAACGAGGCGAGTATATGATGAATATGGTAGAAGGAACTGGTTATCTACTTTTGCTAAAAGATTTATCGCAATAGGTTCTTTAGCTTCTAGATTGGTTTGTTCCGAAATATCTTTAAATTTTGGCCATGCATCTTGTTCCTCCGATAGCCATGATGGGCCGTGCCACCATAGCTGATTATTTATTACATCCGCAGAAGGCACTCCTCTTGAGGCCACATCCGCAGGATTATGATTCCTTGACACATGACGCCATTGCTCAAAGCGTACGATGTCTTGAATCTCTACCACACGATTTGCAACGTACGTGTTCCATCGTGAGGGATGTTCCTTTATCCATTGCAGGACAATCGTAGAATCTGTCCAAGCAAAAACTGGAACCTGTTGTAAGCGCATGTCCTTCATTGTAGCTTGAAGCAGTCTTGCCAATAATAGAGCTCCATTTAGCTCCAAACGTGGTATGGTCGTTGGCTTTATGGGAGCTACCCTCGTTTTGGCAGTAAGCAAAGTAGTTGTAAACATGCCATTCTCATCTCCTACACGTAGATAGACTACTGCAGTGAATGCCTTTGTTGATGCATCGCAGAAGCCATGTATTTGGATATGTGCATTTGATGAATAGTTAATCCATCTAGGAATTTGTAAGTTATCAATGAACTTCAACTTATGTTTGAAACTATCCCATTGATGTTCAATAGCTTCGGAAACCTTATTGTCCCATGCGCATCCCGTGACCCACAATGATTGCATAAGCACCTTTGCTGTAATTACAACTGGTGCTAACCAACCCAAAGGATCGTACAGTGATGCAATATCTGACAAAATGGTTCGTTTGGTTACCTTGGCATGCGTTTTCCAAGGTTTGGTCAAGAACGAAAATTTATCTGATTTAGGATGCCAACGAATTCCCAACGTTTTTACGGATTCCGTGTCCGAAATCATCAACGTATCCTTGAATTCGCGCTGTTCTGGGGGAAGATGTTTCAACAAGTACGAATTGTTACTTGTCCATTTCCTCAGATAGAATCCTCCTGCTTTCAACGTGCTAATTAGTTCATCTAATAGACCCTTCGCATCTTCTATGCTCTCAGCTCCAGTGAGTAGGTCGTCGACATAGAAATCTGTGGCTGTGACCTTTGAAGCTAGAGGCTATCTTTGTTGTTCGTCACATGCTAGTTGTTGAAGCGTCTGAATGGCTAAGTATGGCGCAGAAGACGTTCCAAAGGTCACTGTATTCAGCTGAAAATCTTGGATCTCCTTGGTTTTAGGATGTCTCCATATGATTCGCTGAAAGGTACGATGATCTGGATGCATGGTTATCATACGGTACATCTTTTCAATGTCCGCGTTCATAGCAATCTTGTATTTACGCCAGTTGAGCAACGTGGCGAATAATTTAGGTTGTAAAACTGGTCCCTGTAATAGGAACTCATTGAGTGAGTTGCCATTTGACGTTTTCGCTGAAGCGTCAAGTACTACTCTTACCTTTGTTGTCGTGCTTTCCTTGACAACTGCATGGTGCGGTATGTAGTATTGTGGCTCGTTGTTGTTGGGTGGAGGAATTTCCTCCATGTGACCCAACTCGAGATATTCATCTAAACATTTCTCATATTCGGACTTTAAAGCTTGATTCCTTTCAAGTTGACGTTGTATTCCTTGAAAGCGTTTAATTGCTTGTTGTCTTGATTGCCCTAGGTCAGGCACTTCATCATTCACAAATGGTAATTTCACTTGGTAAGTACCATTGTGAAGACGTTGATGGGTGAGTTGATATCTCTGTTGACATTCTCTGTCTTCTTTGTTGAGAATCGGATTTGTGGGAAACTCTTCTGTTTCCCAAAACATTTTAAGTTGTTCAGATAAATCATCAGTTGCGACGGTAAATGGTGATGTATTGCTTTCTACAACATTTGCTGTTGACCCTAGTAGGATCCAACCAAATATTGTCTTAATGGCTGTAGGGGTAGTAGTAGATCCTTGTTTAATGCCGTTTAAGACTATCTCAGCATAAACTCTTGCTCCTAGTAAAGCATCTACCTTTCCAGGCTTCCAAAATGTGGGATCAGCTAGTGGCAGTTTATTGAGATGTAAACATTCAATTTTAGAGATTATTCTGGAAGGTAAAGGATCTGTGATATTGTTCAATATTAGAAAATTTTCTTTTAATATTCTTGTAGACTTCGCTTTTCGTGATCGAAGTGTAAGTGTGGTTTGCTGCTTTGAGATTGCTGTATGGCTAGTGTTTAAGCCAGTAATTGATACTGCAGTTGGGCTGCGATATGCTCCCAGTTTCCTGCAGGCTTCCTCTGTAATAAAGGATGATTGCGAGCCACTATCTATGAGACATCGTAGAATATGTGAGTTCCCGCTTTTTGTTTGTGTCACTACTAACGCTGTTGATAGCAGGGCATTATGGTCCTCTCTAGTTACAAAGTTTTGACTAGTGTTTAAGTCGTCAGTGTTATTCACTGACTGTAACCGTGGAGAGCGTTTATGAATAGTATTGCTAGCTTGATTGACTTGACTTGAGTTCGAGCTAACGTTGTTAGTAGTTGACCTATGCTCAGTTCCGACGGCTGCATGATTGGGTTTGTCCCTGTTGTGTTCTTCATGCAGGGTGCTATGATGCTTTTTGTTGCATCTTTGACAGCTATATTTGCTATTGCAATTGTTGACATGATGCAAGCCTAAACAATTGGTACAACGGCTTGATGCCTTGATTATCTGATATCTGGATGGTATGTCCATCCTACGATAGTTCGGGCATCTTTGTAAAAAGTGACTTGCATTGCATGCTGGGCATTTGATTCCCATTGTAATGTGGTATGATTTGGTTGTTTCAGGTGTGCAGCTTGATTTGGATTGTGTGGACTTAATTAAACTATCTGCTAAAGACTCTAATATTCTTAAACGCGTACTTAAAAACTGCTTAAATGACTTGAATGTTGGGAGTTCTTGTGTACCTCCCTGCTCTTCTTCCCACAGTTTGAGGGCAATGAAGGGTAATTTCTGTACTAACAGATGTATTAGAAGTACATCCGACGATGTTGTATCAACTTCTTAACTTTGTAATTGTTGAATACATTCGTCTGTTGTATCAATTATTGATTTGAGTCCTTTAGCAGACTCTGAATTGAGTTTGGCTTGGTCTACTAAGACTTTTAATTGATGATTAACTAAAATTCTCTTGTTCTCATATCTAGCCTTCAACTTGTTCCATGCTGGCATGTAATCTTCATTTGTTACTGGGGTGTGCCGCAACAATTTCTCAGCATCACCCACTAAACAAGATTTCAGATGATGCAGCTTTTGAACTGGTCTTAGCTTTGTATTGTCATGAACAAGAGAAATGAATAGATCATGAAATGATCGCCATAAATCGTAGTTGCCGTTATACTTGGGCAACTGAATGCGCGGAAGGAACGATTCCTGTTGAACAACAGTTGTCGAATGAATTGGTACTTGTTCCGAGCTTGATGCTTCAGTAGCTGGGACAAATTTCCGCAATCATTCTACTAATTCTCCTATATATTCGGAATATTTTAACTCTGTTGAGCTATGATTATCTTGGGCTAAATACTCATGTTGCTTTTCATCAGAACTTTCTAATAAAGCCTGATTTATTGCCATATCTGAATCACTATATACTTCCCATAGTTTCTTCAACTCTGTCATTTTAGTTTCATAAAAGCCTTGTGTTCGTTTAACAAGGTTCGTTTAACAAGGTTCGTTTAACAAGGTTCGTTTTCTTTCCATTTTCGATTAACCTTTCAATTCGCGCACGCAATATGCTTTCCGTGAGGATTAGTTTATCTACTGAATCCATGTTGATTTATATTCTACTATTATAGTTAATTAACCGTGTGGGTTAAATGACGAAAAAATTGAATTAAGCAATTTAATGCCACGTGTGGGATAAATGGAAATTTTAGTCGAAGAACGTAAATGGATGCCGTGTATGACAAATTGACGTGAAAAATCTTTAAATATTTTTGTTACTAATTCTAATTAATTTAATTAACCAACTACTTATTAAGAGTTACTGACATGTCAGTTCAGCAGTTAATTATTTATCGCGATTTACTGACATAAAAGTTCAGCAATTATAACAGAAATTTCGATAATATTCGAGCTGCCTCGTCTGGGCACCCTGAAGTTTTACGTCTAAGCACGTTTATAAATTAATTTTTGTAGTTTTTAATTAGAACTGCCACGTCTAAGCACGGTTATAACTTCATTTTCGATGTTTTTTAACTCGAAAAAATAATTTTTAAAAACGTTTATCACTAAATTGAGTGTACTAGAATTATTTGCAATCACAACAGTAAACAGGCACACATTCCTGGATGGAACCACCAATAAATGTTTTGTAATGTAGCTGCAATCGATAACTACAGCTATATTACGGCATTTAGGTGGACATTGTAGCGGTATGAAAAAAGATATGTGTGCTTATGTTTAATGCTGTATTTATTGAATAATTCTAATGTGAAACACTCCAATTTATAATTTCACTAATTTAATTCTGTTTATTAATTGCTCGATTGCATATGTAGTTATTATGCCGTATTTTGGCATATATTTAACTAAATGCAATTTGTAGCTTTTTCTAGTTTGACGCGTTATACACTTATTTTAATTCACTTTGCGCTTATTTTAACTTAATTACTTAACTAATTTGTTTCGTTGCATGTATCATTAAAATGCCGGAAGCTGGCATATGTTTAATTTTTATGCAAGAAACTTACTAAATCTACTCACTAATTTAACACAATATTTATCTGTAGAACTAAAAGAACCCAAAACTTCCTGTCCTTTGCCAACACCCACTGCACAAATTTTAAGCATGTAAAAATATTGTACCTTTAATATGGCACGTTTTATTTTATGCTTATTTGCTGAAAAATGAAAAAAAACTATTTGCTGAGGAAAACTTGATTGAAACTACACTTGTGATCGCTGTCGAAAAACTGAGAGAGATCTTAGGAATTGCCCCCTTTTTATAGGCTCTAAGCGGCCATTTTGACATACGTTCCACAAGAAAAATGCAAATTAAGCATATTTTTCGACTTTGCTTGACTTGTATACTTATGTCAAAATGTGCCAATTTCCTTCAACTAATTTATTTTAAATATACATGAATTTTCGTAATTTATTTTATTAAATAATTTAATTTTTCTGAAATCTAGCAAAATGGTGGCTTCCTGCCATATTATGACAATTTCCAATGTGGAACGCAAATATTTCTCATTTTTCTTGCATCTCGTTTTCGCATCTTTCTCTTTCCCACTTATTATGGGAATTTAATTTACCTTTTTTATTAAATTTCTAATTAACTGGTGAAATTTGCACTTTCTAAGCCTTCTCAATAGGTTGCGCGCCGTCGATTTGATCTAATTGACTTTCTCGCGAGTCAATTTGACAGTCGCGATCGCGGTGTTTTAATTCGAAAGTGTCGGGTTTGTTTATGTAGGTTTTTCGGCAAATTATGGATTAATTATCCAGGTAAGTGTGTTTTATTATTTTCTAAATGTTTAGTTTTAATTATGTGTCAGTTCTAGCACAAATAATTTGCAGGAAATATGTAAATTCTTATAAATTATTTATGCTGGAAATTGATTTGTGACATGTCAACAATGATGTAAATTGTTGATTTTTGTTAATTATACGCTTTGTGCCTAATGCAAATTCATGTAATTTGCATATGTAAACATATTTGCATAATTTGCAAATGTTTATTATGCAGAGAATATGAATTTTGCAAGAATTGGCAATATTTACATTTGCATGCAATTGTTGTTGTACTGCCAAGAAATTGGTTTCTTGGCAGTTTTGCATGTAATTCGTAGAATTTATTCTTGTTTTGTTTGTTAGTTTTTTATATTGCTGCATTTAAACTAATCTATGCATTTTTTTCATTTTCAGATTAGTGCCTGAGGCTGCAGGATGATGTTGTAGAAGTGTGGACGATATACTAGGGAAGTACAAACATACAATTTTGTCAAATGCTAATATCTTTTTATTTTATTTTTAGCTGTGCTCAACAAAGAGCTTTGCCTGCTGCAAGTATTGAGCAGTTAGATTTGGCGAGTGGGCAACTAGATGTCAGCATCGATAACACCATTCTATCATCTCCAAAGAAAAATGGTGTACAAGAAGAAGTTCTAGGCCAACCAACTCAATTCACAACCAGAAAGGAGGGCCATTCAACCCAGCCCTTGTTAACTTCCACTAGTAAGGGTGCACGCCGCAAGGAGCATGATAGTTACAACAATGCAGATGCCTCTTCTGATAACCCAACGGAGGGGAGAGAGCGCATTCCACCACCTGTCGACTACAATTCTTGTCAAAATTCCGCTAGTGCAGACAGTGATCTAAAGAAGATCATCAGAAGACAAAGGGTGAGGTTGGAATCCTTGCGTCGCCTGCTGCAAGGAATTCAAGCCAATGAACATCAATCACATTCCCGACAGTACTATGAATGTAATATAAATAGTATTGAGAGATATTAGTCGCAAATTGAGGCAAGCAACAATGAAATTTGGGAACTATCTGAAGAACCGGCATCAGCATGTTACAATATAGATGAATATTACAACTTTGAAGAGAGGGTGCAATCTATAATCATCAAGTTTTCCTATAAATTAGCTCAATGTTCCATGACCAACATGAACGATACTCCAAACAATAATGTATTGTTGAAATTGCCAAGGATTGTAATTCCAATATTCGATGGCGACTATTTGAAGTGGCGCCAATTCTATGACTTGTTTGCTCAGATGGTACATAACCAGCCAATGATCGCATGCCAGAAAAAGCGGTACCTCAAAACCAACCTGAGAGGAGAAGCCGAAAAACTAATTCGACATCTTAGCCTAACCAACGAAAATTATACGACTGCATGGGAGATGTTAAAAGCCAGATATGACAATACCAGGTTGTTAGTGACAGCATTGTTAAACAAACTGTTGTCACAGCAAAAACTGCTTTCAGAGAACGCTTCAACGCTTAAGTCTCTACATGACACCACGAAGGAAGCTATTCTAGGACTTGAGAACCTTAAAGTCAAGACAATTAGCTGGGACCCATTGCTGCTCCACATACTAATAGGCAAATTAGACAGAATGTCCCATAGTTTATATGAACAATCTCTTGACCAACCTAGAGCTCTGCAGTCATCATCATGCATCATTTTCTAAACTTCCTGGAAGCACGGTTCCAGTCATTGGAAGCCCTTGGAAGCAAAGGCAAGGTGCAGCCTGAGACTCATCGGAAGCCCAACCAGTTTTCTAGACGGGTTAACGCATTTGTATCAACAAATGCTGTAGGAACCAAATGCGTATTATGTAAAGAGAACCATCAGCTTTTCGCATGTCAGAAATTTCTGCAGCTAACACCCACCAATCGCTTGAAGGTATTGAGGAACAACAAGTTGTGTGTCAATTGCCTAAGAGCAGGCCATACAACAAGCAACTGCACACTTAGAGGATGTACGAATTGCTCAAAGAAACATAATACCTTGGTGATATACAAGACAGTTCTGACGGAAAGCCTCAGACACATCACTCAGGATAACTCCAGTCAAGTAACAAAGTACATCAAGGTGATCAATCGGTCACATTGACTGCAGGAAAGTCCAAACAGAATGGAAGCTATGTCCTTCTAAGCACAGTAACAGTGAAACTGACAACAGATAAGGGTGATAATGTTGAGTGCAGGGCAATTCTTGACTCCGGATCCCAGGTTAATCTCGTAACAGAAAGAATTGTCAAAAAATTGGGCCTCAGCGGAGTTCCACATATTATGAAGGTGCAAGGCATTGGCCAAGTGAAGCAACAAGCCAACCATCGTGTCAATGTGTTGATGCAGTCACGAGTGAATGGATTCTCAACTAGATTGGAAGCATTCATCCTAAAAGAAATACTGGCACCACAGCCAAGTCAGTGTATTGATACATCAACATGGCTAATCCCACAAAACATTAAGTTGGCGGATCCAGTTTTTGACAAACCTGGCCACATAGATCTGCTTATTGGTGCAGAGTATTACTATCAACTACTCTCGGTGGGACAGATTGAACTCGGAAATGGGTTACCAACCCTCCAGAATACCGTGCTAGGATGGGTACTAGCAGGAAAAATAGACCAGATGGCCAGTAATCAGAACAAAATGTGGCATATTAAGCAAGGACCAAGACATTGACCAACAATTAGAAAAATTCTGGCACTTGGAAGAAGCCACAGAAGAGGAAAAATCCCTTACACTCGCAGAGAAACGATGCGAGGAACATTTTAATCAAACGGTGAGAAGAGACCAATCGGGACGTTTTATAGTTAGACTGCCCTTTTTAGACGACACATTTAAGTTGGGGGAGTCGAAGGAAATTGCATCGCGCAGATTTCTAGCAATAGAACAAAGGCTCGCCAAAAAAAATGAGCTTCGATCCCAATATATTGATTTTATGGAGGAATATAGACGCCTTGGTCATATGCAAGAGATAAATTTTAAGGAAATTGGAGTTCCGTATTACTCCATACCACATCATTGCGTCAGCAAACCAGAGAGTACAACAACCAAGCTTAGAGTTGTGTCTGATGCTTCCTGCAAAACATCATCAAATCTTTCGCTAAATGATATAATGGCTGCCGGCTCTACGATTCAGGACGACCTATTTTCAATATTACTTCGTTTTCGACAGCCAAGATTTGTGTTTACCGCTGATATTGAAAAAATGTATCGGCAAATACTGATTCACGAAAAGGAAAGACAATTCCAACTAATATATTGGAGACGCGACCCAAGCCACTCACTTAAGTGCTATCAGTTAAATACGGTGACATACGGAACAACGTCAGCGCCTTATTTAGCTACGAAGTGTTTGCAGAGACTAGCCCAGAAAGAAGCAGCCACTTATCACTCAAGAGCACAAGTGAATACTAAAGACTTCTACGTCGATGATTTAATGTCAGGATCAAAAAACCTGTCAACAGCACTGGAAATGCAAACACAACTAAAAGAATTACTCTCAAAAGGTGGATTTAAGCTTAGGAAGTGGTTCGCAAATCATCCACGTCTATTAAGGGATATCCACCCAGAAGATAGAGAGCCACAGCTCACATTTAATGACGGAAATGAGGAACAAATAAAAATCCTAGGTCTAACCTGGAATAAGTTAACCAAACGAACAGCTTGTTCAGATGTTGCACGGATTTTTGACCCAATTGGTATCATGTCTCCAGTAGTAGTCACAGCCAAAATATTCCTGCAAGAACTATGGGTATTAAAGATGGATTAGGATGCATCGCTACCAATGGAGTTGCACACAAAATGGACTCATTATCGAGAAGGCCTCCAGTCTCTGAACGACATACGATTTCCAATGCAAGTACTTTCTGAACTGCCATCAAAAAATGTAAAAATTCACACAATCGCAGATTCTTCTCAAAGAGCATATGGAGCCGCAGTCTACATCCGATCTACAAACAAGGATAAACAGATCGTAGTAAGATTGCTTTGTGCAAAATCAAAGGTAGCACCGTTGAAGCAAATTACCCTACCACGGCTCGAGCTTTGTAGCGCAAAACACTAACCGTGATAAGAACGATCTGAACTTCAAAAACGAGCCTACGTACTATTGGACAGATTCAGAGATTGTGCTTGGGTGGTTAAACTCGCCATCCTCTTCATACCAAACATTTGTTGCGAATCGAGTATAAAGTATTCAGAGCTTATCTATTCCTGAGCAATGGCGTCATGTCAGTTCTGAGGATAATCCTGCTGATTGTTTAACACGAGGTTTAACTCCAGAGAAGTTAAAATCATGTAATATGTGGCTCTATGGGCCACTGTTTTTTTACAGCACAGAAACTTGTTGGCCACAACCATATGTCAAGAAGGTAGAATGTAACATAGAGAAAAAGCGACTTGCGCTTCCTCTAATAACAGATGAAATTTGAACACATTTTGTCCAGAATATTGACCATAAAAATTCATTCAGCAAGCTGAAACGGATCACAGGATACATCATTCGTTTCGTAAATAAGCTTAAAGATCGTAGACAAGGGAAAAATGAAACGAAGGATATAGTATTCACTGCACAAGAGGTCCAGGAAGCACTTATGGTAATTATATAGGTGATACAGCAGGATCAGTTCAAAGAAGAGATCAAGCAACTAAATCAGCATAAAGAACTAGCCAGAAATAGTCAACTAAACACTTTAACACCATTTTTAGACGAAAGAGGCATCATGCGAGTTGGAGGACGACTGCAGGCAGCAAACGTATCGTATGATACTAAACATCCCACCTTGCTACCATACTCACATCACTTGACCAAACTATTAATGACAAATATCCACAATGAAAACCTCCACGCTGGCCCGCAAACCTTGCTATCTATTACTAGGCAACAATTCTGGCCCATAAAGGGAAAGACCATTGCTAGGGCAATAGCTTAATACTGCGTACAGTGTACTAGAGCAAAACCAAACATGTTGTCACAAATGATGGGCAACTTACCATCACACAGAGTTCAACCTGCGCGTCCATTCATAAATGCAGGTGTGGATTTTTGCGGACCTGTGTGGACACACTTTAAAACAAGAGGAAAGCGTCCACAAAAAACGTATACTGCCGTATTTTGCTGCTTTGCAACTAAGGCCACGAATCTAGAAATTGTCAGCGATTTGTTAACGCAAGCCTTTCTGGGAGCATTAAAGCGATTTATGGCGAGGCGAGGTCATTGTAGCAATATATACTGCGATAACGCGACTCACTTTGTTGGCGCCAGAAATGAGCTGCAAGAATTAAAGCAGTCTATTTATTCACACAAATCAAAACTAGAAATAGCTACCGCATGCGAATCCAATGCAATTGACTTCCACTGCATTCCCCCACGTGCTCCACATTTCGGCGGGCTTTCGGAAGCTGCCGTGAAGTCAGCAAAATATCTTTTGAAAAGAACAGTAGCTAATGCAGCATTGACATATGAAGAGTTAGAGACGGTCATTGTTCAGATTGAGGCAATTCTGAATTCAAGACCAATAACTCCAATGTCCTCCGATCCCAATGATCTCTCACCATTGACTCCAGGGCACTTTCTCATAGGAGAACCACTCACCAGTAACGTCGATCCATATGCAACCCCTGAAAGAGCAAGCCTCCTTACTAGATGGAAATTAGTGACACATCTAAAAAACGAATTCTGGAAACGTTGGTCTAGAGAATATTTGAATGAACTACAACAACGTCATAAGTGGAAGCAGCATCCCAGTCAAAATATCCAACCAGACTCGCTTGTTATCATCAGAGAAGAGAATGTGTCCTCATTAAAATGGCCACTGGGGAGAATCATCACGGTTATAAAGGGAGATGATGGCTTGGCTCGAGTGGCGGATGTTCGAGTGGGTAAAACCATTATGCGCAGGCCTATACATAAACTTGCACCTCTTCCAAGCCAAGATGAAGAGACAACTACACCAACTGAATTAACACCAACCAATGACGTTGGAAGCAATCAACCGGTTGCTACTAGCGCAAGCATTACAACGACACAGGACACTCGTTCAACTGATATACATACAAACCCAAGAAAGAGGGCACGACTCTCGTTTGGTCATACAATCAGCACTATACTCTTGACCTGTTTGTTTCTACTAGGAATTTTCGGGTCTCCAATTGAAACAACACACTTCAAATCTAGCCCAGGTCTACATTTTGAAAATTTGGGATTAGCCAGTATAATCTCAAATGAATGGGATTTGAATGTGTATTACGATATGACTAATTATTGGAGTGAATTTGAAGGAGTACTAAATGGAAGTCGGATGCTACACGACCTCTGTAAAAGATTAACCAAGGAAAAAAGTTGCACTATTATTACGACACAACTAGACCATCTGATAGACGAAATAGCCAGTAACAACGAATTGTTATTACCACCATCTTCATCTACGCGAACAAGGCGAGGAGCGGTAAATTTTATTGGAAATATTGCAAATGCGTTTTTCGGTGTTCTGTATTCGGAGTACGCTGAGAAAATGTCGCAAACGATTGAAGACGCTAAATCAAAAGAAGAGCATCTACTCAACCTTATTAAAAATCAAACGACAATAATCGACGCAACTGTGAATATCATGAAGAAGAACTACGAACAAATCAATCAACAATTTAAGGAAGTAGAGGTACAACTGAATTCATATTCCAACTTCACCAACTTTGCTTCAGAAAAATTATACCAAGAAGAATTGACTAGCTTGTTCACATCGGTTTCTATTCAAGTCGTCCTCATAGTTTCGAATATTCAACGAGCTCAATTCTCTATAATACATGCCCTGACTGACACTCATCACGGACGGATTAGCCCGCAACTGATCACTCCATCTCAACTAAAGCAAGAACCAGTTCAAATCAGAGGCCACTTACCTCCAACTCTGAGGTTACCTGCAGAGCATGTACTACAGCTGTATAGCTTAATGAAGTCTACCGCACGAGCCACCGCAAGACATGTAATATTTAAACTAACACTGCCCCTATTGTCATTCGAGAAGTTCGAACTTTTTCGAATAATACCCATACCTGCACTGATGAATGACACCTTTATTTCGATCAAACCATCTTCCAAATTTTTGATCATCAACCTACACCGTGATCAATATTATCCGCTCACGGAACAGGGACTGCAATCCTGCATATCTATCAAGGAACATCATCACTTGTGCAAGCAAACTCACCCAATCTACAAAAAGGGCTCAAGTATAAGCAGCTATGAAGTGAGTTTAATGAACAAAATACTTCCAACAACAAAATGTCACTGTTTAACGCTGGAGATGAGCCTCAATAGATCCAGTTGAATAATCCCAATCAATCGATGTTCGCAGTCAGGAATAAAACAACTATTAAGGTTGTTTGTGGTACGAACGTAACAACGGCTACGCTAGAAGGAGCGGGAATCTTGAAACTAGAAGAAGATTGCATCATAAGAGAGGAACGAATAACCATACAAGGGCACAACATCTACCCAAGTATTGGAAGAATGTCCTATAGTGCAACAAGCAATATCACCGATGTTGCAAATCCAGAACAATTGTTAGCGGTGATCCCACGAATGCCGTTATATCATTCCCATTGGCAAGAACTGCAAGAAATAAGAGATCGCATAAAACAACAATTAGCTAACAGTAAACTTCCTGTTAAACTACCCGCACATGACGTACATCAGTTCACGGTGGGATATATTGCAATCCTACTAACAATATTAACAGCTATCTACTTGATATGGAAGTTCAGAGCCGACATCTGTAAACCCAAGGGATCCAAGCCAATTCCGCAGCCACGGCGTAGTCAACCCAGTAACTTCAACATAACCATCGATGCCTAATAAGGTTGAATCAACGCTTCAACGGAGGGAGGATGTTTAGATTTAGGAAAAATTCCGATGTATTTCGAGAAAAATTGATCAAATTTAATTTAATATTATTTTGCCGTCATAGCACCTTTTCACTCTTTGCGATCATTCTCCACGACAAACAAAAAGCTTGCGATGCAAAAATATTTTCCCACATAGCCGTTTATCATAAAAATTTCATGGTCACGGGGTAGAATTCGGCGTCAGATGACATTGCGAATTATGTGAATTATGAATTTTAAAATTATGCATGTATGTATATACGTATGTACGATTTCCGTGGGAATTGCACAATGAGTGAAAAGGTGCAATCGTAACAAATTGTAACTCATATAAATAAGATGCGAAAAATTAAATATAGGATTGTGTTTTTAAGATCGCACGAGTTAGGTGTTTTTATTTTATTTCACCAATTCTTTTTCAGCAGTCAACATTTTTAAGCTTAGTGTACAGGTACAACCACCTGATACACTACCATCAACAGCCAAGGTACATGGTTGCTTCGGCATATTCAAGGGGTTACTGAGGTGTCATTTCTCTGTCTGGGCTACTGCCCAGTGACCTAAGCTCCCTGAGCGCTGACAACAATTTCGATGTTTGGTTCTTTCACTCTTTTATTGTTTCCTTAAAAACTTAACAATGATTTTTATTATTATTATTTTATTTATTATTATTTTAACTTGCTTTTAATTATCGTCTTTCTTCTGTTCACATTTATTGTCTTTTTTTTTTCTATCTTATTACCTGTATAACATTGCTTGTTTACTCATTCATATTTTAACATATTTTTTATATTTTTTATTTTTATTTATTGTTTTTCTATTGTTTATTTATTAGTATCTCTTTTATTTTTGTTTTTAGTATTTTATTATTCTTTTATAAGTTAATCTTTTTAATTTGCTTTTGTTTTTTAGTTTCTTAATTCATTTACCACATAACAATGTACTAAAAAAGATTGTAATATCTTGTGTACGTCTTTGCATTAATAAATTCTATTCTATTCTATTCTATTCTATTCTACAAGAACCTTGACTGCCCTGCCACGACAATAGGCAAAAGAGCCTAACACCTTGCTTTACTTAGTTCTTTTAGAATTTCCGAAATTCGCGGTAAGGGATAGGCGCACAATTTTGTTACCTGATTCATTTTTCTACTGTCTACACAGAGCCTATCCTTACCGTTCGCTTTCTTTACTAAAACTGCAGGGCTCACCATGGGCTAATGGGCGGTTCGATTACTCCAAGTTCTTTCATACGCCTTAATTCTCTCCCGAATCTTTCTTGCACTGCTGGTGAGACCTCGTAACCCCTCTGGACGATAGGTGGAGCATCACCGGTATCAATATCATGCTTGATCATGTGGGTTCTGCCTAATTCCTTCCTTACAAGTTTATTAAATTCCCTCAGACAATCTTGCGCTTCGTACTGCTGTGAAGGCGAAAGAGTGTTACGATTCTTGAGTACTCCTTCAGATGGAGCTATTGTGGTCAGGCAGCAACACTGCCAGTGACCAATTCTTCTCTCGAATTTTATCTGAAAACTTTTCCAAAAATCTACCCCCCAGACGAAGGAAAATTTCAGGCTAGGAACGGTTAGAATATCAACGATTTCAATTTTATTCTGAAACTCTATGGGAAAGAAAAATTTGCCCAGGACTTAATGGTCGGTACTGTCCGCGATTCGAACGTTTCCCAGCCTACCAGTTTTAAGTCTTAAACCCAAGGATACCAACAATTCAACTCCAAGTGATCCCGCTATTGAACAAATGGTTCCATTATCCAACAATGCACATACCTTACGGCCTAAAATTTTTACATCTAAATAAGGCCTATTATCAAAGGACGATGGTAACATGATTGTCCTCTTAGCAAGGTTATCTGAGGGCCTTATTCCGATGGAGTTGCTCTGGCCCACGCACGAACAGCTCCGGGAGCGTTTCCCTGTTCTTGGTCAGACACAGTTGGTGGGTAATTCCTTGAGCTTGACGGAATATTCGTCCAATCGGTTTCAGTTTTTCTTATGGTTGATGTGGTAAAGCCTGGAGCTTCCCTCTGCTTTAAGGTAGGTTCCTCCGGCCTGTCTTCGTTTTCGTTTGAGCTCAGGATATTTACTCTAACATGATTTTCTTTAGTGGGCTGTGAATTCCTATGGAATGAGCGGTTACCTTCCACCTGATTGCGGAAATTATTGGGTTGATTATTATTATTATTATTTCCATATCCTTTAAAATTGCCTTGAGTGGCACGAAAATTATTTAAACGAGGTTTATTGCTGTTAAATCTGTCGTGATAAGTAGACTGGAATCTATTAGGTTGTGCGCTGGTGTCCCAACCCCTACCCACTGCTATAGGTCTGGGGCTGAATCTGTCATTACTCTGGAAATTTTGGTTCTGAATATTGGAGTTATTATAGGAATAACGTTGCGAATGGGAATCTCTAGTGGATTCTCGGCTTGGAGGATCGATAGGAGTATTTGCTTGAGCTTGAGCCTCGCCCCACTCAAGTTTACGACAGGTTTCCTCATGATGATCAACAGAATCAGAAGAAAGAAGAGAAATTGGTCGAATGAAGTAGCAGATTATTTCTATAATTTTGATGCGGGCCTGCTCTGCCGGTACTCGCGGTAGACGTAGAAACTGATCTTCCATGTACGACACATACTGCACAATGTTTTTTGTTGATTTCTGTTTCCGACTCTTAAGAAATTCCAAAAGACGATCAGATTGCGAGGACGGTTCAAACTGTTTAAGAAATAATGGGACAAATTCCTTATAGGAAGTAAATGTGTGTTGTTTCCGTCGAAACTAGCGAAGAGCGGAACCCTCTAATATGTCGGACATCGAGAATAATAGATCTAAGTCGCTCACCAGACGCGAACGCGCAAAATCAGCTATGCGTTGTAAAAATTCGGAGGCTGACTCATCGACATAGTTTCCACTGTATATAATTCCCCACTTGTAAAGCATGGGTGCGGATCGATGTACACCACCAACAACCGGAAGCGTATTAACCAACAGTGCCGAGTTCAGGGTTGACTTGTCAGTAGAATCTAACTCATCAGATTCACGATTGTTAACCGGATTATTATTCAAATTCGAAGCTTCTTTCAAAGGCTTGGTTACGTATGTATTGCTCTTCCAAGTTGTATATTCCTCCTTTTCAATATACTCTAACAATTTACCTACACGCCTTAAGAGATCTTCCTTCTGGGTTTCTAGATCTAGTTCGGGCAGTATCAATTCGGTTCAAACGTGCCTCAAGTAAACTACCCGAACACTGGGAGCTTCTAGAGTTTCGGTCCTATACTTCAGGGAATCTTGTTTGAACTCAATTAGAAGAGTTTCGCATTGTTTCAGAGGGTTTTAAATTAGAAGAAATTTTTTCGGATGGGGGATCTTCGGTTTCCCTTTTTAATTGATCGCACCACCAATTTTTTCTCCCTCTTCTATTGTATATCTCTGGATGTATTTTACGACACCGCATTTCTATCCACGTCTGCATAACAGGCGGCAATAACAGTATACAGTCCTCAAAAAAAAAATTCTTGTGGTTCCCTCCTCTCTACTAACAGTGGCAATTTCATTGTATATGACTTGGATCGGAATGACCACAACTCTTTATTTAGTTAGATGCAATAACCTATAATCTCAATTTCTTCACTTAGAATAATGGAAAGAAACACAATCAGTCCATCAACTGCTACTACTACGAGTGAGAATGATAGGAAATTAAGATCAGGACTTGTTATAAGAACAATGAATTCAATTCATATTTAAGAATATGGTTCAGAACTTGGAGCCCTTGTTAAGTAACTCGTAAACAACTAGCTTAGTTTCCAGCTAAGACAATTCTTATACACGAAATAGGAATTTAAAATCTAACTAAAATTTAATTTTGTTTAACGATTTGTATCGATTTATTTTCCGAAATTCTTTTCATGATTCGATCGGCATTTCGGAGCTACGAAATTCGGAGCTATGTATTTGTTTTTCTACTGAGATTCAAATTAACTTAAATGTGCTTAGCTTCTATCAGCTTTTACAAATAATATAGGATTCAATTCACATTTACTGCGTATTGCTAATAAGAAAAATTAATTAACATATTAATTAATTAATAGTACTAACTTGCTAAGTTTAATTCTAAACTACCAGTCGAGACAATTCAGCACCCCTTTTAAAACTTGAAATCTCTATGTTTTTTGTGCGTTCCCTTATCTATGATTATAATATTGGGTACATTAAATCAACTTGTTAGACAAAACTATGCACCACGTATTCTGAAAACAAATGAAGTAAAATGAATCTAAATTGTGTATTTTCCTGTGATATTTAGACGAAAAAAAAATAACTTTTGAGATAAATTCTATTGGATGGAAAATTAAAATTTCATTTTATGACTCCGATTTGAATGTCTTGTTAAAAAACAAAAAATAATGAAAATATACAACAGGAAATTATTCGAAATCCAAGTTTATCCACCTTACGAAATTCCAATTTGGACAACAAAAGAAAAACCGTTGACTAATTCATTGAAGGTCTCAGTTGCCCAACGCAAAGCCGAATTTAGTGTACTGCACAATTGCTGACTAATTATTTATGTAATGATTTAATGCAACGAGTAACATTGGAACCGGATAAGAATACCGAAAACGATGCTTCGAATATGGCAGCCAGCCTGTTGAAGGAAATAAAATCGAATTAAGGAGACATAACCTAAATTACAGGACAGCAGAACTTGAAAACCTAACAGCGCTCATGACAAGATGAGGCGATAAAAGTCCATATTCATATAAGTCAATTTCTCACTTCTAATCTGCGAGATACTTCTTCCCTAGAGGCAATCGCTTTAGTCCAACAAACAAATTCAATAATTTAATCAATTTAGTCAACTTTTGTACCATTCCAAGCCAAGTAACATACCCGGTTAACTTCGATATATTTTAATTCAACATACAGCGGAACACGAATCCATATATTCCACCCCCTAAAAGGCAACATATCATTATGAGTACTTAGTGCTTTATTTCACTGATTTCCATCTCGAGACAAGTGCTATACATCTAAACACAACACAAGGTAACTAACATTCAACAAATTTCAGTTCAAATTAATACACATACGCCTCACATACCATGTCAATGAGGAGACACTTAATTGTATTCTATGTTTAATCTAACACAATAATTAAGTGCTTGTATTGTGACTTCACTCGTTGATCCTCGTTACTCAGAATCGCTAAACTCTTACAACAATTACCGACGATGTTCACTTAAGGCAAATACCGATGACTGGACTATTAATTTATGACTTAAACTTCCAATAAAGAGTATTGATAAGAGAGCCAGACTGATCAAAGTATGGTATCTTAGAAGGCTAAGCTTAATGTTGTATGTGCTAATATATGTGTGTAAAATTAAGCAGCAATAATAAGGATTAGTAGGTACTACTGAATATCACTAATCGCAATACGCAAAATTATAAATTTAGAAATTAACGTGGTCTCACATAAGTATTTAACTGGTTGATGTAATTTCTCTTAGCAACCCACTGCACATTACCTTTAGTCAGATATTGAATCAATTATTGGTTTCAGATGTTGGGTATTCCAGCTATTTCACAAGTCCGTTACGTATAGAAATTTTTACTGCTTCCTATGTTAATTCTAACTGTACTAATCACCTGATAGGAGCATTCTATGACAATTAACACTGTAACCAATTATATTTTTGAATTTTTTAAATTTAACACTATTTCAAGAGAGAGACATCCCGGTTGAGCCCCCAATATAAATTCAAAACCCCTGGTTAAATACGTATAGAAATTTTTACTGTTTCATATGTTAATTCTAACTGTACTAATCACCTGATAGGAGCATTCTATGACAATTAACACTGTAACCAATTAGATTTTTGAATTATTTAAATTTAACACTATTTCAAGAGAGAGACATCCCGGTTGAGCCCCCAATATAAATTCAAAACCCCTGGTTAATTATAAAACTGGTCTCCTCTTTGTTTTGCCTATAACTTATCTCTTATTTTTTTCTTGCTTGCTCCCTGTCTTACAATTATTGACGGCCGCTTCTAGCTACGTACTATATCTATACAAATTTTGAGGTTAAAGTTTTACTTAACTTAATTTGTGCACAGCTCTTCTCCTTCCTGTATTTGTTCTTCTTCAGTTATCCTCGGTTTATTCCTTTTGGAATGCTCTGCTATTATAATATGCAGTTAGGTATTCAGCTTCTTCAAACATCCAGTTAGGTATTCAGCTTCTTCAAAAATTAGTCCGAGTTTACCAGTCCTCAGTGTCCTCTTTATGCTGCTCACTTCTCTGCAACAATTCCCAGGTCGTATCAACTGACAAAACCTTCTCGCAGCAGTCATGTAAAAAAAATGCCAACTTGTGCAATTTTACAACTCTCACATAAAAAAAAAACCTGATTACTTTCTGTCCGGACTAGACAGCTCTTCCCGACTCCCCCTCTTCACGTCCTCGTTAAAATTCCACTTCTCACGTGCTTTCATGCCAAATTTTCGATGAGTTTTACACGAAGAAGAGTGTGCAACAACAGCAGAGGTTCCGGCCTTAGATTCTAATCCGTGCAGATCTCTACCAGCTTAGTATCGCCATTTATTATTCTACAGAATGTTGGGAATAGCCCATTATCAATATAATTAATAATTATTATGCTAATACTATTGTGCATTGAGTTGCTAGTACTCATACAAAATAACAAAAAAAAAATTTGCCATAGAATAATATACAAACTATATCCGAAGCCAATGTGATTAACTCCATATTCTAAAGTAAAACGTTGCAAAAATTAATTCAAACTCATAAAATATATAATACGACTAAAAACCACTGCTCTCACCCTGCTCGCCTGCTAGTGCCCTGCTATCGAGCAATGCTCTGCCTACCCAGCCTAAGTAGATGAGAGCTCAAAGGATAAACCTCAAACAGCGAAGATCATGGCGGTTTAAACAATGGGTGTTAGTGTTGGTAGTGGTTAGTGCTGGTAACGGGGATCTTATGGCTAAAACAATAATTTCCTTTTTATGTAATGCTCTTTAATAATAACAATAAAAACAAAAACCTAGTATAAATACTGGGTAAATAAGGTTACGTCGGATTGAATCCGACACACCTAGCAATGTGGCCGCAGATTTGCCATCGTATCGTAATATAATACGACTTATGAGATAACTGTTTAATGTTGCCTCGTCATAGAAATTTAAAATAATTAATCAGTTTCAGTTCAAAGGTCATTAAAGTAGATATACTATAGCGTTTTTGGACCACTGTTTTAGCTTCCAGGATTTCGCCACAGATGGCGCCACCGTCGCTAGGTGGTTCGACTCCTTACTAAATGTGGGTTTGTGCCTTGGATGTACTGGTTTATGTCTTGGATGTTGGGGATAAGAGACCACTTTGGGGGATACGAGACCACTTTTAGCACTCTCCAGCATAGGGAAATAGCATAGGATTTCGATTTTGTTTCTGAAGTGCGCCTATTTTTCATCTCGAATCTTGGGGATACGAGACCATTTTGGGGATACGAGACCACTTTTAGCACTCTCCAGCATAGGGAAATAGCATAGGATTTCAATTTTGTTTCTGGAGTTCGCTTATTTTTCATCTCAGACTCGTAGCTTCCAAGTTTTTCATCTCGAGTTTTGGGATACGAGATCACTTTCAGTTCTATATATTTATGAAGGGGGTGGGAAGCTTTATTGATGGATTTGGTCTTGACTGCGCCCTAGCGGCATTAGCCGGTACTACGGTTTTCTTGGATAGATATGTGGTGCGCCTAAATGTAGGCTTTTGGTTTTGAACTAATATTAGTAATAATTAAAGTTAACGCTAGGAAATTTTTGTTCATGCCAATGGATTCTAGATGGTGGGGGTGCGGATCCTAGGGGGGACGAAATTTCCATCAGAAATCCTCTACGGGCTCTGGTTTTCGAGATATTAGCGATTTTACGTTTTCAGATATAGTTAATATTATTAATAATTCAAGCTACCTAGGATAGTTTTGTTCATGCCAATAGATTCTAGAAGGTGTTATAGGGGCGGGGGGGTTAGAGGGGGAACGAAATTTTTATCAGAAATCCTCTACGGGCTATGGTTTTCGAGATATTAGCGTTTAATTCAAGTTATTTTTTGCTCATGGAAATGGATTCTAGGTGATGTAGGGTGGGAGGGGGGACGAAATTTTCATCAGAAATCCTCTACGGGCTCGCCATTTCTTGAGTAAGGTTACCTAGCGGCATTATCCGGAACTACTAGCATGCCTTGGTTTTGCTGTTTTCTTTTATTAGCTGGGAACTTCTAGATATCAGCATGACGTCATCTTGGTTTTGTTGTTTTCAAGTGCTGTTGTAGATATCAGCATCATTCGAATTTCACAACATGATATCACCTTGGCTTGCACCATTGAGTCTCGACTGCGCCCTAGCGGGATTAACCGGTACTACCGGGATGTATCATTTGGTCTTGACTGCGCTCTAGCGGCATTAGCAGGTACTACCAGCATGCTCCGGTTTTCTAGCGGCATCTGTTCGGGCGCAAACGCCATTTCTTGAGTAAGGTTCCCTAGCGGCCTTAGCCGGAACTACCTGGCTTTGCTGTTTTCTTTTATTAGCGGGCATTGATTTTATATATAAATAGATGTGCCCAAAAATGTGCACGGTTTTCTCAATAGATGCCGCACTATGTACCGTTTTGAACAGATGAGCAAAATAGAGCTTATTTAAATATTCTTCGACGTCGCGAATATCTTGCTTTCTGTTAGAGAATTTATTGTAATGCCAGATTTGGAAATTTTAGTGATGAGTTTGTTAATGATTATTATGTGTTATGCACAATATTATTTATCTACATACATGAATATTGGAGTTAAATTACAATACATAAATAAAATTTAGTTTCCTGCGTTATTCATTTAATAATATGATGATTATATTTGTTTTAGAAAAGACTGGAGTGTATGATGGATGGAAAATTAAAGTCAAAATGAGTTTTGGATTATATTGGCTGATTTTAAAAATAAATAGTTTTGAACAGAAATTTATTTTGTGTGACAATTATACCAACAAACTTAAAATGTACTATTAAATGGCATCGCTTTATTATTTTAGTAATATAATATAAGATGTACTCGTATTTTAGAATTCTTTATCGTTTTGAGGGCGGAGGGAGATATTGGATGATGATTTTGAATGAAGGAAGAATAAATAAAGGCTTGTGGTTTTTTAGAGTAGATATATTATTTAAGAAGACAGATACACAGGATGAATTTGCATATGTAGATGGTTAGTAGCTATTTAAACGTATTGATTTGAAGTTTTCTTGGAAAGTAAAAGGAGATTTTGTAGTAGCTTTCGTGACAATAACACACATTAGATTTCAGATGTAGATTCTTGTCAGCCATCTGATACCTCGCACGATTGAAGTAGAGTAATTTTTCTCTTTATATCGATGCGTTCTCAGGCAGTGTACAAATATATAGTGGAAACCGAAACAAGAAGAGACATGTAGTTCCAGTTCGATGCGGCTCCTGCTCATTATAGCAGAACAGTGAGGGCTCTTTTGAGCACAAAATATCCAAATTAATGAATTGGAAGCTGGCCTGGGACGGTATCCTCACCTTCAACATTATCTAATCCGGTTCACTTCCATTTTTACTTTTGGTGTTTCTTGACATGTTTTGCTTACAAGGAGCAAGGAGCAAGAGCAACTCTATACGCAGAAATTTACGTCGATGCCGAATTGAAATAAATTGTATTAGGCCAAATGGACAAAACTTTGCGCATATTTAGTCAAATAAATACATATAAGTATTTAAGTAAATAAAGTAAAAGTAGTTAAAAGTACTCCATGTTACAGAAAATTGTCTCTCCTTCCACACAAATGCTTAGTTAAAATATTTAATTATCTTTTGAAGGGAAATAACTGAAAAAATATATTGTTTTTACTCTATACCTTGCAGAATACGCAATCTTTTATTTTTGCACTTAAATTTTAAATTTCGGTTAAAATTTCTCACGTGTACTCTAATAAAAATTTTTAAAATTGCTTTCAGAACAATACTTTTATGGTCACAACCTGGCCACTGATTCAATTTAGTGCTAATAACTGGAAACAAATAAGAGTAGAAAATATTTTTCTGAAATCTAACTTTTGGAAATAGTTCTAAAAATTCACAAAAAATTTTACTTAATTCAGTTTCAAAAGCTTGAGTGGGTATTGATAACGATCCATATCTTCTTTTTGTTGAAAAAGATTTATTTTGAATAAAGAGATATTTATTTGAATCTTCAGGCTGTTTATTTATAATATGCGCTGAACAAAAATCACACTTTGTTAATGTTACCATTTTATGTGATATATATCCGTAAAAATAAAGTAAGGAGTTACTTTTAAATTTCTCTTCAGGGGTACTATCTTCAAATATTTCAGATAGAACTTCCGAATAGAATTCTACTGACATTTCTTCATTGTCAAGATAGTCTTCATCGCTATTAGGAAAGAATTCCAAATTATTAATATTTTTTGTATGACCTTCATTTTTTCTTAAAGTCATATCCAAATTAATTAAATTACTCGAACCAGAATCATTATAGCTAGAATATTCGGAAGGTGTGCCACCATGAAACATGATTTGTTTGAAGTTCCTATATACTCTATAGCAAGATGGATTTCTCTCATAGGTACGCTTAAATCCCCTTATCATGGATATCATGTTTTCAATGGGATCCTGATTGAGGTGGCTGGTAATAAGATATTTTTGTGTAAGCTTTAAATCATCTCATAACATTTCTATAGCATTTATAGTTTGAATTAACCCATCAAAACAATAAGACGTATGAAACGCGTCCCATGTGTGTCCATGTAGCGATCCAAATTTTTGCGTCATTTAAATTTTCAATTAATGTATTATTTTCAATTGATAATAGAAATGCATTATCAATTGAAAATAAAACATTAAAACATTAAAACATTTCTATTGGGATTTCTTGAAAATCTCATTACACTATTTAAATTATCGAAGAGTGCATTTAGTTTAGAAAGGAAAGATGCAGTATTTATAGCTGTATCTTTCTTTATTTCATTGAAACAACCTAAATGGACTGCAGTTAAAATAGCTGCTGACACTGTATGGCTCAAAACTTGCGTTGCTAGCTTCACTGACATTCTATCAAAATTGTTTGGTTCAATGTGCAAATATGACAGCTTATACATTGCTCTTATATGACCATTATCAAAATTGTATACGTCGCGTATAATATTCCAAGAAACTGTTTTGCTCTCCACTTTAATGTCATTAGAATATAACGTGTTCCGAATGCTTTTAAAAAGGTGAGGGCAATCATAAAAAGCATAAATTTTACAATTTCCAAGAAAAAAATATTGTTCTTCTTTGTTAATACCCAGTTTTCTGAAGCATAACCTATTTGTTGCACCTTGGTCACACGTTATACCTAATACATCGTACCCAACTTGACGAAGCATTTTAATAGATTCTATTACTATCGCGTACAAGCTTTCTCCATCTATCGGTCCCGCAAGGTAACCAACAGCTTGTTTCCAGTTTTCATTCAAGCCCCTGATCATAAGCAACATCACTGAAGAGGATATTGTGTCTTTTCTCCCAAGAAATGAATGATCAGTGAACCCATATATAATATCATCTTTCATATTATACTCCAACTCTTGTTTTATTGACATTTCATCAAAAAGAAAAATGCATTTTCTTTGCATTTCAGACATTCCGGAACTTTCTTGCTTAAAATATCCAACATTGTACGTGAAATTCCTGCATCAAGTCGTAATAACGAATGCCACTTTAATATTGTTCTTACGGAAGGTAAGGAAAATCCTGACTTTAACAATTCTCGGTATAAAGCAGGAGATTTGTAGTAATATTTTAATGAAAGTTGCTTTTCTTTTTCAGACCACTTTCCTAATTGTTTGTGTAAAAACTGACATTTTACAAAAACCACGACGTCTTCACTTTTTCCTTTAAGTAATTCCTCAAGACTATTGATGTTCTCGGACTTATACAATTTGGCTTTCTTCGGAGAATTAAATATATGTCGCGGTACCCTCGGCCTTTCATATTTTCTTTTCAATTGTATTTCCCTTTCGGGTGAAGGAAACTGCCACTGATGTATTTCATCCATTTCAGGTGTTTTAGGAATCTTATAATATTTTAAATAAGTGCGATCATTTGGTCCCTTCGTAACTATTAATTCATCTCCAGATTGATAAGAATCACTTGGAGAGACTTCAGTAAAATTTGTACTAGTATTAATTTCATGAGATTTACACGTACGCGGCCGTTGGGACGTATTTCTTAAAGGTTTTTTAATAGTTTGCAGTCTAGAATTTTGCAAATATAATTGGCAAAAATTATCAGTTCTATTTTCAGAACAAGAACAAATAAGAGGGTCAAACGACTTCGGAATACTATCAACAGCTAATATTTTTTTACTTGAGTATTCCTTAATATCTTTGTCGTAAAAGTGATTTTCACAAAAATATATGCTTCGGGAGGATATCTTGTCAATTTGAAGGTATATATCACCAGAATGCTTTAACCAAATTTCTCTCCGGTAATCATTGGGAACTCGGAAAAACGAGAGAAAAGCACCTGGTGTATGTCTATTATTACAGTTTTTATAACTGCAGGAAAAACTCATTTTTGCTTAAAATTATAATGAAATTTAAATTTAATGCCACCTAGAATCTAAAAGTACAATATAAAACTTTCCTCTCAAGTCTGAAAGAATTCAAAGTAAAAAACCCACTTAAATCTACGCACACAATAGAACTACATGAAAAATAAAAATGTTTAATGAGTAATTCAATTAATCAGAAATTAAAAATGACGTGAAATGAAAAAACAAACCAAATAATGTAACTTAACCGAAACTGAGGAAAAAAAATCAAATAATAAAATATAAAAAGGCCAAATTCAGAATTCAAAGAATTGAATTGAAATTCGCAGGAATATCAAAGAAACTAAACAAAACTTTAAAATTACCAACTTAAAAGTACAATAAAAAAACATTTCCTCTCAAGCCTGAAAGGATTCAAAGTAAACAAAAACCCACTTAAATTTACGCACACAGTAGAAATACAAGAAAAATAAAAAATTGTAATGAGTAATTCTGAACAATCTTAGAATTAAAATAATGTAAGGTCATTGTACGTGCATATCCAACGAATTTAATGTCAGCACATACTTACAGCTTATTACATGTCATTCAATCAATTTGTTGGATATGCACAAAGTTCATTGCTCCATATGTGAATTCTTCGATAATTTTCAACCACGCATTTTCTCACCATCAGCAAATTCTATAATTTTCAAGCACGACTTGCGACAGTGAGGAAATGCTGGATTAGCAAGAATTACTTTAAATAAATTTTAAATATAAAGAGGAACAAGTAAAATAAATGAATCAGTTTGTTTTCAATCAGATATCGGCATTTTTCATTTTTATAATTAACCCGTTACCTTTCAGAGTATTTTCTGGTGTAGTGGTTTATGTACCGCGTACACCCCATCAATTAACAGCCAGGGTTTAAAACCTTGACTGCGTCTACATCTACATTCACGTGAAATAAAAGAATTTCACATTTTTTGGTGACCCCGACGTGATTTAAGTGTAACACTTGAATCACATCAACCATCATTTCTGAGATTTCGGCTTGCTACAATCCAGAAGAATTTCAAGTTCTACAAGAAGAAACATGTCAAAGGGTACGCAATCCAGAGATATGGATCAGTTAGCTGCTGAGCAAAAGGAATATGCGAATGGAGTGAAACAAGTCACTTCTAATTACGATAAAGATCCACTCGACAGGAAAATAACAGTAACGTACTATGAGGAGAGGCTCCGCCGTCTAGAAGCAGCATGGTCGCTTTTCGAGAAGATCGATGAAGAAATCAGAAATCTGCCTTCTCCGCCTATAAGTCATTCATACTTCACCACGGGATGCTATGAAACTACGGCTCAATTGTATGAACAATATGTTGCACATTTCACAGAACAAATCATGCAATTGAAGAAAGACGCCAATAGTCAAACATCTGAAGAGCCACTAATTTCAATGGCCAACGATGAACAACAAATCCAATTCACGAATAAATCAACCACAAAAGGAGCTTCCAAGGGAGTTATGCCCAAGACCTTGGTAGCAGGCAATTTACCTGAATCTGCTAAGCCATTATCAGAAATAACCAGAATAATGAGAAGACAAAAAGTGATAATTCAGTCACTTTATCGCTTATTCGCCACACTCGAGAATTTGGACCCCGGACAACATCCACAGTCCTTCTTCGAGTTAAAAATCAAGACAATTCAGCACTACTGGTTCCAAGTGGAAGAGCAAAACAGCGCCATGTGGGAGCTAGTAGAGGACCCCGCCACACTGGGTTATGATACCAAAGGCTATATTCAGCTAGAAGACATTGTGCATCGCCATCTAATCGAATTATCTGCAATAATAGAAAAACAAGCCCATACTCCACTGCCATCAACACAGGCTCCAGCATCTAATACAGCTATTGCAAGTTTACCAAAAATAACGTTACCAAAGTTTGATGGCGACTACGCAAAATGGCGACAATTCTTCGATCTGTTCTCTCAGATGGTTCACAATCAAACAGTGAGCAATTGTCAAAAGATGTGGTACTTGAAGATGAATCTAGTGGGGGAAGCTGAGAAGTTGGTGAGACACTTTACGCTATCTGATGAAAATTACTCGACCGCCTGGAAATTATTACAGGACAGATACGAGAACAAAAGATTATTAGTCGCAGCACTCATCAACAAATTACTAAACCAGTCATCTCATGCAGCAGAAACCTCATCTGCTACATCAATAAAGACAATGCATGACACAACGCAAGAGTGCATATTAGGATTGGAAAATCTTGGCATACCTACCAACAATTGGGATCCACTCCTGCTCCACATTTTGCTCAAAAAAGTGGATAAGACCACACACCAGCTTTACGAGCAATCGCTAGCCAAGCCAAAGGAGATTCAATCACTTAAGGAATTTCTGGCATTTCTTGAAACTCGTTTTCAATCTCTGGAAGCACTGGGCCATAAGGGAAAGGGTCCAGATGACTATAACAAAAGACAGAGTACAGCCAAAACTCTAACATCAACAATATCATCAAATCAAAGATGTGCAGCATGCAGTGATAAGCACCAACTGTTTCACTGCAGTAGATTCCTGCGAATGTCACCCAGCTGCAGGCTGAATTTACTACGTAAACACAACCTGTGAAAGCCAGGTCATTCGGTTTCGACTTGTACCCTCAGAGGATGCACCAGATGCGCTAAGAGGCATAACACCCTAGTGCACATAGAGCAAACTCAAATGACTGAACCTCCGAGGGCATTCAACAAGCCAGCAGATCATCAATTAAGGCCTAACGTTCAGGAGTTCATCCCTTCTCCTTCAGTTAACATCGGGATAAGCAATCAGCCACTTGCTTTAACTGCCTACAAGAACAAAGAAAAGATGAATCATGTACTTCTGAGTACCGCACGGGTTAAATTAGTGAGTGACAGTGGTAAGGAAATAGAATGCCGTGCCATCCTTGATTCAGGCTCACAAATAAACCTGATTACCACAAGAATTGTTAAAAGGCTAGGTGTGAACCCAACGCAAGAATCATTGCACATACAAGGCATTGGAAGTGGAAAGCAGCACTGACAGAAGAGAATAAGTGCCACAGTGAACTCCAGAATAAATGGATTTTCTACCAGATTGGAGGCCTTTGTCCTCACTCATATAATTTCAAATCAACCCAGTCAACCAATGGACACATCATCTTGGAAAATACCACAGAATATCGCACTAGCCGATCCAGCATTTGATCAACCAGATCGCATTGACCTTCTCCTCGGAGCCGAGTTTTATCTTCAACTTTTATCTATTGGACAAATCAGTTTGGGACCAAATCTGCCAACCTTACAAAACACTGTTTTTGGTTGGATCGTAGCTGGCAAGACTAGTGGTACAACGGCAGCTGTGGCAACTTGTGGAATATGTACAGATTCTGAGGTAGATTTAGACAAGGCCATTGAAAGATTCTGGAAGATTGAGGAAGCGGAAGAAGTTCCAAGAAAAAATTTCACGCTTTCAGAAAAACAATGCGATGCACACTTCAACCAAACGTTTCAACGGGATGAGACCGGACGATTTATTGTACGCCTACCATTTGCAGGAGACCCAAGCACCCTCGGCCAGTCAAGAGACATTGCCTTAAGAAGACTTAATGCCTTAGAAAAAAGGCTTGCAAGAAATGAAGACTTCCGAAAACAGTATATCGAGTTTATGGACGAATACATACGACTAGGGCACATGGAAGAAGTCAGTTCAAGACACATTTCATCACAACACAACTTTCTTCCTCATCATTGTGTAATAAAGCCAGATAGTAGCACCACAAAACTAAGAGTGGTTTTCGATGCGTCAACGAAAACCTCCACAAACATTTCATTAAATGACATCTTACACAAAGGTCCAACAATACAGAATGACCTATTTACCACACTTCTTCGGTTTCGCTTGCCACGTTTTGTATTCACAGCGGATATACAAAAAATGTATCGGCAAGTGAGGGTACATGAAGAAGACAGAAAATACCAAGCCATCTTATGGAGAAGTGATCCAAACCAAACGCTGAAATGCTACCAACTATGTACTGTTACATATGGCACATCTGCAGCACCATACTTAGCCATGAAATGTCTTCAACGGTTAGCCCAAATAGAAGCAACTAAATATCCAGTTGGAAGCGAAATACTACAAACAGGATTCTATGTAGACGACGTTATGACTGGCGCTAACTCCCTCGCCACTACTCTCGAGATGCAAACACAACTAATCGGTGTACTCAAAGAAGCAGGTTTCAAACTACGAAAATGGTGCGCAAACCATCCACGATTGCTGCAGAATATACCTTTAGGAGATCAAGAAATTCAACTAAACTTCACAGATGAAAAGGACCTCTCTGTTAAAACGCTCGGCCTAACATGGATGCCAAAAACAGATAAGTTTTGTGTAAGAAGCAATTGGGAATCTACTAATAAGATAACGAAAAGGACAGTCGCATCAGAAATTGCTCGGTTATTTGATCCCCTTGGGATCTTGTCGCCCATTATAGTTACTGCTAAAATATTCCTTCAGGAATTGTGGATGCTTAAACTTGACTGGGACGCCGCTCTTCCCATCGAACGTTACACTAAATGGACGAGGTTTCGAGATAGTCTGAAAACACTGAACAATATACAGTTCTCAAGACATGTCCTCTCAACTGAAGTACCGAGATCAATACAACTGCATGGATTTGCTGATGCTTCTGAGAAGGCATATGGCGCCGTTATATATGTGCGCTCTATCAATAGTGAAGGAAGAATCATTGTCAATCTTCTATGTGCAAAATCAAGAGTCGCTCCAACAAAAAAGCTAAGTCTCCCACGGTTAGAGCTATGTGCTGCCAAGTTAGCCGCAGAGTTAATGGCCCGAGTAAAAGGAGACTTGAACTTCAGAGAAACACCTAGTTATCTCTGGACTGATTCAGAGATCACGCTTGCCTGGATAAACGCTACATCCACTTCGTTCCAGACCTTTGTAGCAAATAGAATTGCAGCCATTCAAGAAGCTTCAATCCCCGAACAATGGAGACACGTACCATCCAAAGAAAATCCTGCCGATGTTCTGTCCAGGGGAATCGACCCAGAGAAGTTAAAAACCTGCAATCTTTGGTTCTACGGCCCTCTATATCTGCATGGAAACGAATGCATATGGCCCCCGCCTTATAAAAGGAGTGCTCAGTGTAACGAAGAAAGAAAGGCATCGGCTTTCCCTGTAACTGTACCAATCGAAGATGAAGACAGTTCAATCCACTTTATACATAAGATAAATCAGAAGAATTCCTTCCGCAAGCTACAACGGGTGGTTGGATATATTCTACGATTTATCAAAAGAAGTAAAGGACTAGGTGATAAACTCATGAAGGGAAGGTCACTTACTGCTAAAGAGATGGATGATTCATTATTTCTCATCGTAGGTAAAATGCAAGAAAAAGAATTCAAGGAAGATATTCACCATCTACAGCGTTACAATGAGGTTAACAAAACAAGCTCATTGGCCACTCTGTCGCCGTTTTTAGATGATAGAGGTATCTTACGAGTAGGAGGTCGTTTGGAAGCTTCCATCCTTTCATATGACGCAAAACATCCTATCTTGCTGCCCTATGCACACGAATTAACCAAATTCTTAATGGTCGATACGCATCGAGAAAACTACCACGTTGGCCCACAGGGGTTACTATCCAAAACAAGACAGCGGTTTTGGCCTATTAAAGGTAAGACCCTCGCGCGTGCTGTAGTACAACATTGCGTCAAATGCGCAAGAAGCAAACCACAATTGCTAACACAAATAATGGGCAACCTTCCACCATTGAGAGTTCAACCAGCCCGGCCATTCATCAACTCAGGCGTTGATTTCTGTGGTCCTCTCTGGGTTCACTACAAAATAAAAGGCAAGCGACCGCATAAAGCCTATGTCGCAGTGTTTTGTTGCTTTGCCACAAAGGCTGTACACCTGGAAGTAGTAAGCGACCTTTCAACCGACGCTTTCATTGGAGCGTTAAAACGTTTTATTGGTAGAAGGGGACACTGTAGAAATATATTCTGTGATAACGCCACAAATTTTGTAGGCGCAAAAAATCAATTAGCAGAACTGCAGGATCAGATATATTCAGACCCAGCTCAGGAGAAAATAACATCATTTTGTAGCAACAAGAGTCTCGATTTTCATTTCATTCCACCAAGAGCCCCTCATTTCGGTGGGTTGTGGGAGGCTGCAGTCAAGTCAGCCAAACACCTGCTACAACGAAGCGTCTCATCAGCATCGCTCACATATGAGGAATTAGAAACTGCAATTATAGAAATAGAAGCAATCCTCAATTCACGTCCTCTGACGGCAATGTCTTCAGATCTAAATGACCTCACAGCACTCACTCCTGGGCACTTTTTAGTAGGGGAACCATTAACCACCCCAGTAGATGCTCAAGCGAAACCTACTAACGTCAACCTATTGAGACACTGGAAGGCAGTATCTCACCTCAAGCAGCAATTCTGGAAACGTTGGTCAGTCGAATACTTGCATGAGCTTCAACATCGTTTTAAGTGGAAGCAAGCATTTCAAGATGTTAAGCCAGGGACAATAGTTTTGATAAAAGAAGACAATGCACCAGTAATGAAATGGCCTTTAGGGAGGATTTTAGAAGTACACAAGGGCAACGACGGCCGAGTACGGGTAGCCGACGTGCGTACTTCAACGAATATATTACGACGTGCAATACATAAGCTCGCCCCTTTACCATGTGAAGAAGAACATACAAGTGAATTACTAGCAGATCAAGAGGAACAGATTAAACAACCTCCTCCAAAACGACACAGTATAGACCACAATGCTGCTGAAAATCCCACCACAACAAATCAGTCACCTAGAAAAAGAGTACGATCATCGCTAGGTAGCTCAATAGTAACATTATTGCTTGCCTGTCTCGTACTCCCAGTTATAAAAGGAGATCCTGTTGAAGTTACCCAATTTAAGACCCAACTTGGCATGCACTTTGAAAATCTCGGAACAATAAACCTAATAACAACTGAGTGGAAGCTGATAGTATACTACGATTTGCAGCCTTATTGGATGGAATTCAGCACACTAAAAAACCGGACCACATCATTACAACACCTGTGCAATCAATTGATTATAACTAACAAGGGCTCGTGCCTACAATTAGTTCACCAATTTGAGCATATACTGGAAGAATTAAATAAAGAGAATGAGTTGATATCGCAGCAACACCTCCTAGACAGACAAAAAAGAGGGGCAATCAACGTCGTCGGTAATATAGCGAACGCATTGTTCGGCGTTCTCGATTCCCAATATGCAGAAGAAATGTCCAGAACAATAAAGTCAGTTCAGGAGAATGAACAACATCTCCTAGGGCTCTTGAAAAATCAAACATCTGTAATCGATTCAACCATAAACATCATCAAACACGACCAAGCGACGACAGAACAGAAGTTCAAGGCGCTAGATGCTCAAATACGTCAAATAATCGGCCGAATAAACAATGAAGACGAACAAGGTCAGCAAACCAAGATCCAGCATTTATTCAGTTCATTGGCAATCCAAATGTCACTCGTCTCTAGCAACCTCCAACGATTTCAATCAGCAATTATTGAAGTACTTACAGACACTCGCCATGGAAAAATAAACCCGCTGTTATTCTCGGGTAAACAGCTAAGGCAAGAAATTATGATAATTCGAAACAATTTGCCACCAAACTTCCGGCTTCCGATTAATCAAGAGAATGTGCTAGAATTATACCACATAATGACGACCAAGGCTGGAATTGTTAATGACCATGTCATATTTCAAATATTGATGCCATTGATAAATGGAGAGAATTTCGACCTATTTAGAGTGATACCAATACCTATTTGTATCAACAATTCATTCATCGCAATAGAATCACATTCTCCTTACTTGGCAGTAACTCCGCATCGAAATGAATACTATCCCCTAAAAGAGCAAGACCTGTACTCATGCATAGCGCTTGAAGATTCACGCCATCTCTGCAACCAGCTCCATCCAATATATCATAAAGGAGCCAACATAAGCGGATGCGAGATCGAACTACTCAACAACAACCCAGTCCTACCACAATGTAAACTAACTGAAGTACAAGAACAACCCATTTGGATACAATTGTCTAACACCAATGACTGGATATTTGCTCTAAGGTTCAAAACCTTAATTAACGTAGCCTGTGATGGTGAAGTCTTCCCAATCGTCTTGAATAACTCTGGTCTTCTAAAAATCAAGCCAAATTGTGTAATAAAGGAGGACTACGTTACCATACATGGGCACCAAATTTATTCAAGCAACTCGAAAACTTCATATACGAAGCTCGGGCTGTTCTACGAAAACATAGCTCCCGAGCAGAGACCAATAACGCTAGCTGATAGCCCTCGATATTCTGGCGAACTGGGATCACTAGAAGATCTGCAAAAACAACTTAAGTCGCTAAACCTATCGGTCCTGCCACATCAGACTTACACGGATGCGATTCATCATATCGGCGTAAGTTATCTCGCTCTGAGCCTAATCATTGTCATAGCAGTATATCTCGGATGGACGTCTAGAACAAAGTATTGCAACCCAAGGGTGACCAAACCGATGCCACAACCAAGAAGTCCAAATCGCGTCTTGCAGATCTAACTAAGTTGAACGAGTGTTCAACGGGGAGGAGAATGAACAATCTTAGAATTAAAATAATGTAAGGTCATTGTACGTGCATATCCAACAAATTTATTGTCAGCACATACTTACAGCTTATTACATGTCATTCAATCAATTTGTTGGATATGCACAAAGTTCATTGCTCCATATGTGAATTCTTCGATAATTTCAACCACGCATTTTCTCACCATCAGCAAATTCTATAATTTTCAAGCACGACTTGCGACAGTGAGGAAATGCTGGATTAGCAAGAATTACTTTAAATAAATTTTAAATATAAAGAGGAACAAGTAAAATAAATGAATCAGTTTGTTTTCAATCAGATATCGGCATTTTTCATTTTTATAATTAACCCGTTACCTTTCAGAGTATTTTCTGGTGTAGTGGTTTATGTACCGCGTACACCCCATCAATTAACTGCCAGGGTTTAAAACCTTGACTGCGTCTACATCTACATTCACATGAAATAAAAGAATTTCACAAATTCAATTGATCAGTAATTAAAAATGACGTCCAATGAAACAAAAACCCAAATAATGTAACTTAAACGAAATTGAGGAAAAAAATCAAATTATAACGTTATTAAACCAATAAAATATAAAAAGGCCGAATTCTGTGTCCAAAGAATTGAATTGAATTTCAAATGAAAATCAATGAAACCAAACAACGCGGAAAATTAACACCCTTTGAGTAGAAAAGAGTCTGCCAAGTGCCACGACAGAAGTGTTTCCTAAGTTAAATCAGAAAATATGCGCAAAAACAAATCCAAAAAAAGATTGTCCGAAACTATATAGTATTCGTTTCGTACCCATAAATTTCCACCAACGGATATATATCTATATATCTACGACTGCATAATGTTATCGAAACAGAAAAAACCCTTTTACGCATGTGCATACAAACATAGCGTTTTGTCTTTATTTGCCCGCAGCCCGCAGCTCTTTATTTCGTCAGTATGATGAGTCACTCGAACATTATTGCAATTCAATTCCAATCAGAAAGTGTAACGCGCAATGCATCAATTTAGGTTTGCGGATAGAAGTGCTGCTATTTGTGCCTACAACCATTATTTACGACGGTTGCGCCGCCAAACATGAAAGCCGTCCAACATTTTATTCCAGTTTGGGCACATCTATTTATATATAAAATCAATGTAGCGGGAGAGTTCAGCATCATTCGAATTTCAGAACATGACATCACCATGAACAGATTCTAGAAGATGTCAGTGAGACATTAGCCGATACTGCCAGCATGCTCCGGTACTACGGCTTCTTGGATGTGTGGTACGGTTCCCTTGGAAGTTTTTTGCTTCACTTTTGGCCCACACGTGGCAGCATGCTACGGCTTTGGGAAGTTTTTTGCTTCAATTTTGCCCACACGTGGCAGCATGCTACGGGTTTGGGAAGTTTTTTGCTTCACTTTTTTGGATGTGTGGTGCGCCTAAATGTAGGCTTTTGTTGTTCTCAAGTGTTGCGCCTGGTTTTCAATTAATATTAGTAATAATTGATTTTTTCTTGAGCGCTTAAATGTAGGCTATTGGTTTTGAACTAATAATTAAAGTTAATAGTAGGAAATTTTTGTTCATGTCAATGGATTCTATAGGGGTGGTATGTGGGGGGGGGGATAATAAAGATAGGGAGGGGGGGGGGTAATGAAATTTTCATCAGAAATGCTTTACGGGCTCTGGTTTTTGAGACATTAGCGTATTAATATTTCAAGTTATTTTTGCTCATGGAAATGGATTCTTGCCGGTGTGGGGTGGGAGGGGGAACGAAATTTTCACCACAAATCCTCTACGGGCTCTGGTTTTCGAGATATTAGCAACATTTGTTCAAACAATTCTAAATGTAACTTTCATTATCACTAATAATTTAGAAATATTAATAATAAAAAAAAATAGTTTCACATTATTGATTTTTTTATTTAATGAATATAATAATTAATTGGATACAAATTAACATCATGGCGAATAAACTCTATTTTAAACGTTCGACCGATAGGACCTCTATTTATAATATAAAAATCTCCTGCAGTATTTATCTCCAGTATAGTTTCATCAGTAATTGTGCTGTACCGTGCAGGAAGGAAAAGTTGACAGTCTTCCAAGTCCAGGATGATACGAGATCCAAATGCAGTCTTACATCTTCTGGCGCCCAGAATCCTGTATTCCTTATTAAATTCCATTTCAGCTGTCTTTAGAGAAGGTGGGTACTGCTCCAGCTTCTTCAGTTCCTCCATTGCGTTTGCCATTTCAGATTACTTTCTCCTTGGTTGTTTATCGTTTGAACTCCAAAATAAAACTGATTGCAAATCTGATTCAGCTCCTCAATTTATAGTCATGGTTCCAAAACAAGTTTAATCCTGCTTAAAGCAAATTTGCAATATCAGCACATTAAGCTGAATGATTCATGTAATTTGAAACCACACGTCTTGTAAGCAACCCAATTCTAAGAATTTTACTGATCGAAACGTTTCATTGGAATTCGTAAACATCCTGTTGTAAACAAATTTAAGCAATATCAGCAAATGATTCATGTTTACTCTTTTCAAGTAATTTGATACCGCACTTCCTGTAGGCAGCCAAAAATTTTATTGATCCAAGAATTTTGCTGATCGAAACGTTTCATTGGAATGTAGACAAATTTTCACATTTTCATGTATGCAAACAATCTTATTTGCAAATTCAACCAGCAGAATAAAGTAATCAAATTAATTTGAGTGATTTTCTTATCGTGTAATTCGATATCATCTCAGCCTATAAGCAAATTCGTTGGAATTCATTCTGCGCAATGATTATTGTAGCAGCAGGATCATTCATGTTTACAAACCGTTGCTATAAAAGCGCAAGCAAACTCTTGGGGAGCACCAGTCAATCTAAGTGATTCAAACTGTTAGTGCCGAATAAGAAAAAAAATTAAAAATGTCTATCACAGTAATAAATGAAAGTTTTTCATTAATTAAGAAATTACGAGAAGATGTGTTGAAGTGTTTAAGTGATGCAAATTTTGTGAATAAAATCAATATTGTTAAAGAGTGCAACAGAAACATTCGTAAATATCAAGCAGCATTTCGAAAGTGTATTGCTCAAATTAAATCGTTGAGAGTGTTAATCAAAGTTCCCCATCGAGGTGGAGGAATTAATCAACGAGTAATAAGAAGTGATTTTGTTAAGTGGGAAGAAATAAAAACAGCATTCGTAGGTAGAATTAGGGCAGGTGTTATCGTGAATATAAGCCACCTAGATCCTAAGCTGTTTATGCAAGATGCTTCCAAATTACTTGCTCGCCGCATTAAGAATACATTAAAACAACAATATCATATTAAAGTGGCTACAACGTTTTGCGGCGAATTTATTAAACAAAATGCTGACAATGAAATTATAAAAGACATTAAATATTTCCAAGCGAGAACTGCTCCAATCAGTGCAGATGATAATTTAGAGGAGTGGTTTAAATCAAACATTTTGGATCCAATAAACACTCAGCTAGAAGCATTCCAGGAAAAAGATAGTGGCTGGGCACTGCATTCTATAATACATTTAGCGGTGCATATCAACAAGTTTGAACCGATTCGGGGATCATTTTATGTACCTCTGCCAAAGGAGATTGCATCAAAGAAAGCTTGCGTTAATGTACAAAATAATGATGAAGCATGCTTCGCGTGGGCAGTAACATCAGCGCTATATCCTGCAAATGTTCACTCCGATAGGACTTCATCATATCAACATTATTCTACTGTGGTAAATTTAACTGGAATAACATTTCCCATGACACTTAAGCAAATAACGCAATTTGAAGGCCAGAACGATTTATCAATAAACGTGTTCATCCTAGAGAAAGAGCGTTTCTTGACCACAGTTCCAGTTAGACTTACGAAACACAGGATGGAGCGACATGTAAATCTCTTAATGTTGCAAGATGACTATGACCAAGCTGATGATGATGAAGATCATATGGATGATGATGATGATGATGATGCCAGCAGATATCATTTCTGCTGGATTAAAGATCTTTCGCGCCTCATATCGAAACAAATTTCGAAACATGGTGGTGGTAGAAGGCATATTTGTGACATATGTTTGCTCTACTTTTACTCTGAAGAAAAATTAACATCACACACTCCCGAATGCGAGAAGCAAAACGATTGCAGAATTATGTTTCCCTCAGAGGAAAAGAAATGGTTGGAATATAAGAATTATAACCATAAGAATCCAGTCCCGTTTTGTGTGTATGCTGATCTTGAATCAATATTGAAGCCGATTCAGGGAAACGATCAAAATACACAGCGAATCCAGGAACATGAAGTTCACAGCATAGGATTCTATTTCCACTGCAAACATGATGCTAATCTCTCATATTACAGAGCATATCGAGGCAAGGACTGTCAACAATGGTTTGCATTAGAATTGCAAAAAATTGCCTCCATAGCTGTACAGGAAAAGCTGAACATCAGGCCAATGCAACCCTTGACTAAAGAGGAACGACGTTCACATATGGAAAATACTTGCTGTCATATATGTGAAAAATCGTTTGCAGCCGATGAGGAACGAGTCCGGGACCATTGCCATTTAACAGGTAAATACTGAGAAGCATAATTCAATTCATTTCTTTTCACAAATTCTTTTAACAGGAAAATACCGAGGGCCAGCGCATAATGCATGCAATCTGATGTATCAAGATTGCTCCACAGTTCCAGTAATTTTTCACAATTTATCTGGATATGATGCCCACTTCATAATTAAGGATATAGCTACATCTTTCCCAGGAAAAGTTGATCTCTTGCCAATAAACAAGGGAAGATATATCTCGTTCACCAAGCACATGGACGGCAGCTACATAAAATTCAGATTCATCGATTCCTTCCGTTTTATGGCTGAATCTTTAGATAAGCTTTCATCATTGCTGCCAATGGATAAATTAAACACTACAAGATCAGTATGGCAGGGATTGGATGACGACACTATCAAACTTCTTACGCGCAAAGGTGTCTTCCCATATGATTTTATTGATGACTGGGATAAATTGGATTTCCAGAACTTTCCAACACAGCAAGCGTTCTACAATAAACTAACTGAGAGTGCTATATCTCCTGAGGACTACAATCATGCTGAAGAGGTCTGGCAAAAATTTGAAATACAAACACTTGGTGAATATTCAGATCTATACCTTAAGACTGATGTTCTCCTATTGGTCGATGTGTTTGAGAACTTTCGAGAAGTGTGCATGAAGACGTACAATTTGGATCCAGCACATTATTACACCATGCCAGGCCTAACATGGGATGCTATGCTAAAATACACTAATGTGAAATTAGAGCTGATAACTGACGTAGATATACTGCTATTCATAGAGAGAGGCATTCGAGGTGGTATAAGTCAATGTTCGAACAGATATAGTAAAGCCAATAATAAATATATGGATGATTTTAAGCCTGAGGAGAAAGAGAAATACCTGATGTATTATGATGTGAATAACCTTTATGGATGGGCCATGTCACAGCATTTACCAACCGGAGGATTCAAATGGGTTGATGTTCCCAATATTGTCGTTTCCGAAATTCCTGATGATTCTCCAACTGGATACATATTCGAAGTCGACTTGGATTATCCTCAATATCTACATGATAAGCATAAGGACTTACCGTTTTGCTCTGAGCATGCAGCACCACCTGGAGCAAAATTAGAAAAGCTTTTGACAACATTACATCCAAAAACTAAATATGTTATACACTACCGAAACTTGAAGCAATGCTTATCACATGGACTCATCCTGAAAAAGTGCAATTAGCTTGGCTTAAACCATATATTGACTTAAATACCACCAAACGGATGCAGGCTACAAGCGATCATGAGAAGGACAGCTATAAGAAGATGAATAATGCAGCTTTTGGTAAGACCATGGAAAATGTACGCAAGTATAGTGATATCAAGCTTTGCATGAAGTGGGAAGGTCGTTATGGTGCAAAAGCTCGGATATAAACAAATTTGATACAAGTGATTACCCAGAAGATAATGAATTCGATTTACCGCTCATGAATAAAAAGATTCCTGGGCTAATGAAGGATGAGCTGAATGGGAAAATCATGAGCGAATTTGTAGGCTTGCGCTAAAAAATGTACAGTCTGCGTATAAACGCTGGTAAAACTGTAAAAAAAGCGAAAGGAGTAAAGACTAATGTAGTCCAGAGGCATATCAATTTCGAAGACTACGTTGAATGTTTGAATAACAAGCGAATATTAACTGCTAATCAGAGCTCCATACGATCTCATCACCATAACGTATACACTATTAGTCAAAAAAAGATTGCATTGAGTCCCTATGATAATAAGCGTCATATTATAAGCGGAGCGACGGATACTCTACCATGGGGACATTACTCTATTTCATCAGATCAACAAGTAGCAGCCGCAGAAAGAATCTAAGTCAAATGTAAATAATAAATGTATTATAGTTTTAGTTTCATTTATTCAAGTAATTTGCATTATAACTACATGTATAATTGTAAAATAAAAAAAAGTATTGTAATTGTATTATAGTTATAGTTGTTTTTCAAGAAATTATAAAACATCTTTTTTATTGATCCAAGAATTGTGTTTTGATGAAAATCCAAGCCATTTAACGTAAGCTTTATCTCCACTCTTCTTTAAGATTTTCTCTACGAGGTATAGGTTTGGGTGTTTAACTTTCAGCAGCTCCAATTCGTAAAAGCATCCTCTGATTGTATTTCCTTGATAATCTTCCAGCCGATATGTGATGGGATTTGTGTTTTGAACTTTAATAATTTTAAAAATCTCAGCTGTCCAGTTTGGTGTATAGCCTTTCTCAAATATATGCTTGTATTTGCTGATGCGTACAAAATCTCCAACTTTATACTTTGCAGGAACAACAATTTTTATATGATTGTATACAGTTGAAAGCAGTTGTTTCTCATTGGAGATGTTGATATAACGGGGTCTCATTTTTGTAGTTCGATGTATTCTTGAGTTGTATTCAGTGAGCAGTTTCTTTACCATACTAATCCACTGATAAGTTCCATTAAAACTGAATTCCTTCCACATCATATCCTTCAGAGTTCGGTTAAATCGTTCCACTATTGATGATTTGAGGAAACTGTACGTAGAGTAATGATTAATTGCATGCTTCCGCATTAGATTTTTAAAGAGGTTGTTGTAGAATTCCTTTCCATCATCAGTCTGCAGGTATTTAGGTATTCGTCTCTCGCTTAATATAGATTGCATGGCATCTCTTACTTCTACACCAGTTTTTCTTTTAATTGGAATTGCCCATGCATATTTGGAGAAGGCATCAATTACTGTCAGCAGATAGCGGTAACCCTTGTTCACATACTTATAGGAATCCATTTCAACCAAGTCTGCCTGCCACAAGTCATCTCGCTGGTTTATGCAGCTCATTTACCACTTGTCCCTTACTCATCGTAATTATAAATGAAACAGATTTCTCAAGAGTTTTTACTCATATACACCATCTTTTGCTGTCAAGTCTTTCTTATTTATTACTGAAATAAACAGATAGTTTTCAATCTTTGCGATTTCGCCATTGATATATAGCGTTAAATTTGCCACCTCTATATTAATAGTTTTTCTTATTTCTTCCACACTTATTTTAATTTTCTTGTCAACATAGTCTTTGGTAGTAGCATCATCATTTTCAAGGGGCTCACCAAGTCGTTTTATACACTTTGAGTTCAGATCGTAGTCTCCGTTTATCGTTAAATTAAATCCAATACCCCGCTCTCCTTGTTCACCAGCTGGACCCTGAGCTCCTTGTTTACCAGCTGGACCTTGAATTCCTTGTTCACCGGCTGGTCCCTGAGCTCCTGTTGGTCCACGTTCACCTGGTTTCCCAAGATATCCTCGCTTAGAGAAACGTCCAAACTTATCAACGCTCATCTGTAGATTGTGAAGAAGTATGGTAATGAGGTAGTATTTAATCTATAATATCTGCTTCTCGCAACTCCTCCAGGATAGATACAATTTCATTGTTGTGACTGGTGTTTCCAGCCTGCTTTGATGCCATTAGAAGGCGCAATCTATCCACTAATTCATTTGGATCATCCCAGTAAATGTGATCAATGTTTTTTTTAGGCAGACGCATTAGACCCATGCCTTTATGCTGTATAAGTTTACTGATTATAGCTTTATACTTAGCCGCTCTAGTACCTTTTATTTGTCCATCTTCAGCATAGTCACGTTTATATGCATTGGTATCTCTCAAAATAGATCCATAATTAGTTAAATCCTCTTTAGTATAGAGACTTTTTACAGGATCTTTCATAAATAGCAGCTCACATAACCCCAAAGTTATTTTATAGCTCTTCTCCTTGATAACAATATTTCCTACATCATCAACATCAAACGTTGAATTACCGATTCTCCATGCGTTGTTATCATAGAAAACTCCATAGGTTGGATCAATTTTAGGGCTATTATCAGTGAATAGCTTTAAATAGTTTGAAACTATGTATCCAGACGTATCGGGGGAGGTGACAGGAGACCTTCCTGTTAATGTTCTTGAATGTTTAGGTGTTGCGAATTCTTCTTCAGATGTTAAGGAATAATCTCCATAATTTATAGGTGTGCTACTAGCCTCCATTTTCACATGTTTTCGTTTTGGAGGGGTAAAAGGTTCCACAATTTCGTTGTCTTCTTCTTCTTCTTTTTCTTCTTTTGGTTCCAATTTGAGTGGTGGCTCGTTTTTGACTCTTGTTACAAACTCTTTTAAGGGTTTGGTGATTGGCTTGAAAGTTTCTTCAAGTTGAGCTTCTGCTTCAATCCTACCCGTCTTTAGAGCTTTAAATTTCCTTCGCACTGCATTCCTTGTCTTGATGATTTCTTTTAATAGGTTTTCATTCATCTTCGATATTAACTGAATAACGGCTTTTCAAACAGGTCTGATAACAGGTATACAGCTTTCCAAACAGCTCTGATAACAGCTTAACAGCTTTCCAAACAGCTCTGATAACAGCGTAACAGCTTTTCAAACAGCTCTGATAACAGCTTAACAGCTTTTCAAACAGCTCTGATAACAGCTTAACAGCTTTCCAAACAGCTCTGATAACAGCTTAACAGCTTTCCAAACAGCTCTGATAACAGCTTAACAGCTATTAAACAGCTCTGATAACAGCTTAACAGCTTTTCAAACAGGTCTGATAACAGGTGAACAGCTTTTCAAACAGCTCTGATAACAGCTTAACAGCTATTAAACAGCTCTGATAACAGCTTAACAGCTTTTCAAACAGCTCTGATAACAGCTTAACAGCTTTCCAAACAGCTCTGATAACAGCTTAACAGCTTTCCAAACAGCTCTGATAACAGCTTAACAGCTTTTCAAACAGGTCTGGTAACAGCTTAGCAGCTTTCCAAACAGCTCTGATAACAGTTTAACAACTTTTCAAACAGGTCTGATAATAGGTGAACAGCTTTAATCTATTCAGCAGGTCCACAGGATTCGGTGTGCTTTCGTCTGAGTTACAGCTTCGACTTATGAATATTTCGCATGTTTCATCCTTTTATAGTACAATGAAGGTATCAAATCCTTTACGGTAGCGCCCCTTGTTTAATGAGCTGTCCTTATCAATCAACAAGAAACCATATTTATCCTTCCAACACTCAGCACAGGCTCTTCGAAATTTATCAAACTTCATGTCTGTATTCACATGATCATTATAGATATGTTTCAAATTCAAGTCATCTTGCTTGAATAAGATGATTAAATTAGCATTGTCACGTATTAAGTGCTTTGGTATATGCGTATATGTTTGACAGAGATAGAAGCTATCCATATCTTCGTGGCGACCCATGCAAAAATAGGATCGCACATTATTTTGCTTTTCACATGCTACATCATCGAAAATAAGCACTGAATGTGATTTGGCTTCTTCTGGAGGTAGAACGTCGCAGTTGTTTGAGAATGTATAATACCCCAATCCTGATATATGAGTCATCACTCGCTTCAAGTATTCATACTTTGGTTGATGTAAAGATTTTGAATATATGTAAATATTTTCATATCGCAGACCATTGGGATGTTCCAGCAAACTTATCATAACATTAGTTTTTCCACAATTCGATGGTCCAACAATGATGCTCCTTATACTATTAGGCAATAGGGGGCCATGCTTCTTTTTTACGGAGCATGCTGGCAGTATCGGCTAATATCTCACTTCTAGAATCTGTTCATGGTGATGTCATGTTGTGAAATTCAAATGATGCTGAACTCTCCCGCTAATAAAAAAAAAACAGCAAAGCCAGGTAGTTCCGGCTAAGGCCGTTAGGGAACCTTACTCAAGAAATGGCGTTTGCGCCCGAACAGATGCCGCTAGAAAACCGGAGCATGCTGGTAGTACCTGCTAATGCCGCTAGAGCGCAGTCAAGACCAAATGATACATCCCGGTAGTACCGGTTAATCCCGCTAGGGCGCAGTCGACACTCAATGGTGCAAGCCAAGGTGATATCATGTTGTGAAATTCGAATGATGCTGATATCTACAACAGCACTTGAAAACAACAAAACCAAGATGACGTCATGCTGATATCTAGAACTTCCCAGCTAATAAAAGAAAACAGCAAAACCAAGGCATGCTAGTTGTTCCGGCTAATGCCGCTAGGTAACCTTACTCAAGAAATGGCGAGCCCGTAGAGGATTTCTGATGAGAATTTCGTCCCCCCTCCCACCCTACACCACCTAGAATCCATTTCCATGAGCAAAAAATAACTTGAATTATTAATACGCTAATATCTCGAAAACCATAGCCCGTAGAGGATTTCTGATAAAAATTTCGTTCCCCCTCTAACCCCCCGCCGCTATAACACCTTCTAGAATCTATTGGCATGAACAAAACTATCCTAGGTAGCTTGAATTATTAATAATATTAACTATATCTGAAAACGTAAAATCGCTAATATCTCGAAAACCAGAGCCCGTAGAGGATTTCTGATGGAAATTTCGTCCCCCCTAGTACCACCACCCACACCATCTAGAATCCATTGGCATGAACAAAAATTTCCTAGCGTTAACTTTAATTATTACTAATATTAGTTCAAAACCAAAAGCCTACATTTAGGCGCACCACATATCTATCCAAGAAAACCGTAGTACCGGCTAATGCCGCTAGGGCGCAGTCAAGACCAAATCCATCAATAAAGCTTCCCACCCCCTTCATAAATATATAGAACTGAAAGTGATTTCGATGCCGCTAGAAAACCGGAGCATGCTGGTAGTACCTGCTAATGCCGCTAGAGCGCAGTCAAGACCAAATGATACATCCGGTTAGTACCGGTTAATCCCGCTAGGGCGCAGTCGAGACTCAATGGTGCAAGCCAAGGTGATATCATGTTGTGAAATTCGAATGATGCTGATATCTACAACAGCACTTGAAAACAACAAAACCAAGATGACGTCATGCTGATATCTAGAATTTCCCAGCTAATAAAAGAAAACAGCAAAACCAAGGCATGCTAGTAGTTCCGGCTAATGCCGCTAGGTAACCTTACTCAAGAAATGGCGAGCCCGTAGAGGATTTCTGATGAGAATTTCGTCCCCCCTCCCACCCTACACCACCTAGAATCCATTTCCATGAGCAAAAAATAACTTGAATTATTAATACGCTAATATCTCGAAACCCATAGCCCGTAGAGGATTTCTGATAAAAATTTCGTTCCCCCTCTAACCCCCCCGCCCCTATAACACCTTCTAGAATCTATTGGCATGAACAAAACTATCCTAGGTAGCTTGAATTATTAATAATATTAACTATATCTGAAAACGTAAAATCACTAATATCTCGAAAACCAGAGCCCGTAGAGGATTTCTGATGGAAATTTCGTCCCCCCTAGTACCACCACCCACACCATCTAGAATCCATTGGCATGAACAAAAATTTCCTAGCGTTAACTTTAATTATTACTAATATTAGTTCAAAACCAAAAGCCTACATTTAGGCGCACCACATATCTATCCAAGAAAACCGTAGTACCGGCTAATGCCGCTAGGGCGCAGTCAAGACCAAATCCATCAATAAAGCTTCCCACCCCCTTCATAAATATATAGAACTGAAAGTGATCTCGTATCCCAAAACTCGAGATGAAAAACTTGGAGGCTACGAGTCTGAGATGAAAAATAAGCGAACTCCAGAAACAAAATTGAAATCCTATGCTATTTCCCTATGCTGGAGAGTGCTAAAAGTGGTCTCGTATCCCCAAAATGGTCTCGTATCCCCAAGATTCGAGATGAAAAATAGGCGCACTTCAGAAACAAAATCGAAATCATATGCTATTTCCCTATGCTGGAGAGTGCTAAAAGTGGTCTCGTATCCCCAACATCCAAGACATAAACCAGTACATCCAAGGCACAAACCCACATTTAGTATGGAATCGAACCACCTAGCGACGGTGGCGCCATCTGTGGCGAAATCCTGGAAGCTAAAACAGTGGTCCAGAAACGCCATAGTATAGCTACTCATTAAAATTAAAATTACTAGAACTATTATAAAAATATTTCAATTTTAGTGTAAGCTGTTTTAAAAAAAAACAGTGACGTTGTTTCACGATGGGTGAGAATTATAATAGTGATTTAAGTATAGAACGTGGTGAATCTGATAGATCCTCAAAACGATTATTTGCCAGAAGGCTAAGCTCTCAGAATCGCTTACGCATTTGTTCGACTCGTCATCTGATTTTGGAAACATTGCAACATCGTTTGGAAGGAAACGAAATTGTAATCCTGCTAACTGGAATCGGAATGTACACAAGCGTAAAAGAATAAAGGGCGTGAAATACAGAAATAGAAAAGGTTTTTAATTCCCGCAAAATCATTTGTAGATATAACATGCCATTATCGTCAAAAATGTAAGAAAAAATTAACTTCTGATGAAAGAAAATGCGCTATGGAAGCAGTTCATTATTTATATACTCAAGTTGAACAAAACATATTTTTACGTTGCTATATAAAAGTGAAGGAAGTAAAAAGGCGGCACCCGAAGGATAACAGTAAAATGCCAAGTTCTCGTTCGGAGAAGCCAAAGAAATAGAAATGACATTTCTGTTTGTAAAAAATATTTTAAAGATACTTATCCGATAAGTGATGGACGATTATAAAAGTGTTGTACTAAAAACCAAGTTTCGTCGTTGATGAATCATCGCGATCGTCATGTTCCATTAAAAAGAATTGATGACACACATGTTATAAAACATACCAATTCATTTTCCGCTTACACTAGTCACTACAAAAGACCTCACAATCCTAGAAGAAAATATTTAAGCCCTGATCTAAATATTAAGACAATGTACGAACTGTACATGACAGAATGTGAAAAAGAAGGTATAATAATAGTAAGAGAAAAATATTGCTGCAAGGTATTTTCCACAACATTCAATATACATGTTTAACAATCATTGTTCATCCCATGAACAATTAACAAGAATTCTTTACCGTCATAATTAGAATCAATGCAATCATGACCTAAAAATAGCTTTCACAACTTAAAGCGGTTGCATTGATTCACAGTATAAAAAAAAATCTTTACGTTTCTACATACACTACATACATATGTACGAGCGCTTTTTCTTTAGTTTACCAGGTCAGTCAAAAAGCTGACCATACATTTTTTTATTTTTAATCTATATTGAAATAATTCAACATAGTTCTGTTCTGCTATGTAGAAATTATTTCTTTTTAAAACAAAAGCTGACCATACATTTTGTTTTTTTTTTGAATCTATGTTGAAATAATTCAACATAGCTCTGCTAAAAATTATTTCTTTTTAAACATAATTTTGTTATTATTGGCATGTTAGCATTTGTTCTTTATTATAAATAGCCTATAGTTTTAAATAAATATAACGAGTATTATCGAGTACGTTGAGTGTTTCTTTACCAACTTCCCAAGCAACCCAGCGCTTATCCATCCCCCGCCAGTGGTAAGAGGATAAGCCAAGCCAAGTAAATTTAACTCAACACACTGTTGAGTTTCGGTACGTCGTTATAATAAACTTAATTCAACACACCGTTGAAATCTGTTAATGGTCCTTCGAGCCGAGAAAAAGAGAACAACTAAAGATTTAACACACTGTTGAATCTAGCTCTTTTTTACAATCATCCAGCTGAATCACATCATCGCTACAGCAGACTTAACACACTGTTAAATCTAGCTCTACTTCACGCTCAACCAGAGTGTTAAATCCAAAGCCAAAAGACCAGCTTTCTCATTTTCGAGAACTCTCGGAGCATCATCTTATAAAAAAAAACCGGCCGTATCAACACTAAGATTTGACACACTGTTAAATCTAGCTGTTATCTACGTCTGCAGGGTTTTGATCACACAGAGAAGTCTTTTGGATCCAAAGCATTTCTACGATTGGATTTCCTTGATAATCTTCCAGTCGATATGTGATGGGATTTGTGTTTTGAACTTTAATAATTTTAAAAATCTCAGCTGTCCAGTTTGGTGTATAGCCTTTCTCAAATATATGCTTGTATTTGCTGATGCGTACAAAATCTCCAACTTTATACTTTGCAGGAACAACAATTTTTATATGATTGTATACAGTTGAAAGCAGTTGCTTCTCATTGGAGATGTTGATATCACGGGGTCTCATTTTTGTAGTTCGATGTATTCTTGAGTTGTATTCAGTGAGCAGTTTCTTTACCATACTAATCCACTGATAAGTTCCATTAAAACTGAATTCCTTCCACATCATATCCTTCAGAGTTCGGTTAAATCGTTCCACTATTGATGCTTTGAGGAAACTGTACGTAGAGTAATGATTAATTGCATGCTTCCGCATTAGATTTTTAAAGAGGTTGTTGTAGAATTCCTTTCCATCATCAGTCTGCAGGTTTTTAGGTATTCGTCTCTCGCTTAATATAGATTGCATGGCATCTCTTACTTCTACACCAGTTTTTCTTTTAATTGGAATTGCCCATGCATATTTGGAGAAGGCATCAATTACTGTCAGCAGATAGCGGTAACCCTTGTTCACATACTTATAGGAATCCATTTCAACCAAGTCTGCCTGCCACAAGTCATCTAGCCCTTTGATAATCACACGACGTCGTTTAAAATTTTTTCTCGCTGGTTTATGCAGCTCATTTACCACTTGCCCCTTACTCATCGTAATTATAAATGAAACAGATTTCTCAAGAGTTTTTACTCATATACACCATCTTTTGCTGTCAAGTCTTTCTTATTTATTACTGAAGTAAACAGATAGTTTTCAATCTTTGCGATTTCGCCATTGATATATAGCGTTAAATTTGCCACCTCTATATTAATAGTTTTTCTTATTTCTTCCACACTTATTTTAATTTTCTTGTCAACATAGTCTTTGGTAGTAGCATCATCATTTTCAAGGGGCTCACCAAGTCGTTTTATACACTTTGAGTTCAGATCGTAGTCTCCGTTTATCGTTAAATTAAATCCAATACCCCGCTCTCCTTGTTCACCAGCTGGACCCTGAGCTCCTTGTTTACCAGCTGGACCTTGAATTCCTTGTTCACCGGCTGGTCCCTGAGCTCCTGTTGGTCCACGTTCACCTGGTTTCCCAAGATATCCTCGCTTAGAGAAACGTCCAAACTTATCAACGCTCATCTGTAGATTGTGAAGAAGTATGGTAATGAGGTAGTATTTAATATATAATATCTGCTTCTCGCAACTCCTCCAGGATAGATACAATTTCATTGTTGTGACTGGTGTTTCCAGCCTGCTTTGATGCCATTAGAAGGCGCAATCTATCCACTAATTCATTTGGATCATCCCAGTAAATGTGATCAATGTTTTCTTTAGGCAGACGCATTAGACCCATGCCTTTATGCTGTATAAGTTTACTGATTATAGCTTTATACTTAGCCGCTCTAGTACCTTTTATTTGTCCATCTTCAGCATAGTCACGTTTATATGCATTGGTATCTCTCAAAATAGATCCATAATTAGTTAAATCCTTTTTAGTATAGAGACTTTTTACAGGATCTTTCATAAATAGCAGCTCACATAACCCCAAAGTTATTTTATAGCTCTTCTCCTTGATAACAATATTTCCTACATCATCAACATCAAACGTTGAATTACCGATTCTCCATGCGTTGTTATCATAGAAAACTCCATAGGTTGGATCAATTTTAGGGCTATTATCAGTGAATAGCTTTAAATAGTTTGAAACTATGTATCCAGATGTATCGGGGGAGGTGACAGGAGACCTTCCTGTTAATGTTCTTGAATGTTTAGGTGTTGCGAATTCTTCTTCAGATGTTAAGGAATAATCTCCATAATTTATAGGTGTGCTACTAGCCTCCATTTTCACATGTTTTCGTTTTGGAGGGGTAAAAGGTTCCACAATTTCGTTGTCTTCTTCTTCTTCTTTTTCTTCTTTTGGTTCCAATTTGAGTGGTGGCTCGTTTTTGACTCTTGTTACAAACTCTTTTAAGGGTTTGGTGATTGGCTTGAAAGTTTCTTCAAGTTGAGCTTCTGCTTCAATCCTACCCGTCTTTAGAGCTTTAAATTTCCTTCGCACTGCATTCCTTGTCTTGATGATTTCTTTTAATAGGTTTTCATTCATCTTCGGTATTAACTGAATAACGGCTTTTCAAACAGGTCTGATAACAGGTATACAGCTTTCCAAACAGCTCTGATAACAGCTTAACAGCTTTTCAAACAGCTCTGATAACAGCTTAACAGCTTTTCAAACAGCTCTGATAACAGCTTAACAGCTTTCCAAACAGCTCTGATAACAGCTTAACAGCTTTCCAAACAGCTCTGATAACAGCTTAACAGCTTTCCAAACAGCTCTGATAACAGCTTAACAGCTTTTCAAACAGGTCTGATAACAGGTGAACAGCTTTTCAAACAGCTCTGATAACAGCTTAACAGCTATTAAACAGCTCTGATAACAGCTTAACAGCTTTTCAAACAGCTCTGATAACAGCTTAACAGCTTTCCAAACAGCTCTGATAACAGCTTAACAGCTTTCCAAACAGCTCTGATAACAGCTTAACAGCTTTTCAAACAGGTCTGGTAACAGCTTAGCAGCTTTCCAAACAGCTCTGATAACAGTTTAACAACTTTTCAAACAGGTCTGATAATAGGTGAACAGCTTTAATCTATTCAGCAGGTCCACAGAATTCGGTGTGCTTTCGTCTGAGTTACAGCTTCGACTTATAAATATTTCGCATGTTTCATCCTTTCATAGTACAATGAAGGTATCAAATCCTTTACGGTAGCGCCCCTTGTTTAATGAGCTGTCCTTATCAATCAACAAGAAACCATATTTATCCTTCCAACACTCAGCACAGGCTCTTCGAAATTTATCAAACTTCATGTCTGTATTCACATGATCATTATAGATATGTTTCAAATTCAAGTCATCTTGCTTGAATAAGATGATTAAATTAGCATTGTCACGTATTAAGTGCTTTGGTATATGCGTATATGTTTGACAGAGATAGAAGCTATCTATATCTTCGTGGCGACCCATGCAAAAATAGGATCGCACATTATTTTGCTTTTCACATGCTACATCATCGAAAATAAGCACTGAATGTGATTTGGCTTCTTCTGGAGGTAGAACGTCGCAGTTGTTTGAGAATGTATAATACCCCAATCCTGATATATGAGTCATCACTCGCTTCAAGTATTCATACTTTGGTTGATGTAAAGATTTTGAATATATGTAAATATTTTCATATCGCAGACCATTGGGATGTTCCAGCAAACTTATCATAACATTAGTTTTTCCACAATTCGATGGTCCAACAATGATGCTCCTTATACTATTAGGCAATAGGGGGCCATGCTTCTTTTTTACGGAGCATGCTGGCAGTATCGGCTAATATCTCACTTCTAGAATCTGTTCATGGTGATGTCATGTTGTGAAATTCAAATGATGCTGAACTCTCCCGCTAATAAAAAAAAAACAGCAAAGCCAGGTAGTTCCGGCTAAGGCCGTTAGGGAACCTTACTCAAGAAATGGCGTTTGCGCCCGAACAGATGCCGCTAGAAAACCGGAGCATGCTGGTAGTACCTGCTAATGCCGCTAGAGCGCAGTCAAGACCAAATGATACATCCCGGTAGTACCGGTTAATCCCGCTAGGGCGCAGTCGACACTCAATGGTGCAAGCCAAGGTGATATCATGTTGTGAAATTCGAATGATGCTGATATCTACAACAGCACTTGAAAACAACAAAACCAAGATGACGTCATGCTGATATCTAGAACTTCCCAGCTAATAAAAGAAAACAGCAAAACCAAGGCATGCTAGTTGTTCCGGCTAATGCCGCTAGGTAACCTTACTCAAGAAATGGCGAGCCCGTAGAGGATTTCTGATGAGAATTTCGTCCCCCCTCCCACCCTACACCACCTAGAATCCATTTCCATGAGCAAAAAATAACTTGAATTATTAATACGCTAATATCTCGAAAACCATAGCCCGTAGAGGATTTCTGATAAAAATTTCGTTCCCCCTCTAACCCCCCGCCGCTATAACACCTTCTAGAATCTATTGGCATGAACAAAACTATCCTAGGTAGCTTGAATTATTAATAATATTAACTATATCTGAAAACGTAAAATCGCTAATATCTCGAAAACCAGAGCCCGTAGAGGATTTCTGATGGAAATTTCGTCCCCCCTAGTACCAACACCCACACCATCTAGAATCCATTGGCATGAACAAAAATTTCCTAGCGTTAACTTTAATTATTACTAATATTAGTTCAAAACCAAAAGCCTACATTTAGGCGCACCACATATCTATCCAAGAAAACCGTAGTACCGGCTAATGCCGCTAGGGCGCAGTCAAGACCAAATCCATCAATAAAGCTTCCCACCCCCTTCATAAATATATAGAACTGAAAGTGATTTCGATGCCGCTAGAAAACCGGAGCATGCTGGTAGTACCTGCTAATGCCGCTAGAGCGCAGTCAAGACCAAATGATACATCCGGGTAGTACCGGTTAATCCCGCTAGGGCGCAGTCGAGACTCAATGGTGCAAGCCAAGGTGATATCATGTTGTGAAATTCGAATGATGCTGATATCTACAACAGCACTTGAAAACAACAAAACCAAGATGACGTCATGCTGATATCTAGACTTCCCAGCTAATAAAAGAAAACAGCAAAACCAAGGCATGCTAGTAGTTCCGGCTAATGCCGCTAGGTAACCTTACTCAAGAAATGGCGAGCCCGTAGAGGATTTCTGATGAGAATTTCGTCCCCCCTCCCACCCTACACCACCTAGAATCCATTTCCATGAGCAAAAAATAACTTGAATTATTAATACGCTAATATCTCGAAAACCATAGCCCGTAGAGGATTTCTGATAAAAATTTCGTTCCCCCCTCTAACCCCCCGCCCCTATAACACCTTCTAGAATCTATTGGCATGAACAAAACTATCCTAGGTAGCTTGAATTATTAATAATATTAACTATATCTGAAAACGTAAAATCGCTAATATCTCGAAAACCAGAGCCCGTAGAGGATTTCTGATGGAAATTTCGTCCCCCCTAGTACCACCACCCACACCATCTAGAATCCATTGGCATGAACAAAAATTTCCTAGCGTTAACTTTAATTATTACTAATATTAGTTCAAAACCAAAAGCCTACATTTAGGCGCACCACATATCTATCCAAGAAAACCGTAGTACCGGCTAATGCCGCTAGGGCGCAGTCAAGACCAAATCCATCAATAAAGCTTCCCACCCCCTTCATAAATATATAGAACTGAAAGTGATCTCGTATCCCAAAACTCGAGATGAAAAACTTGGAGGCTACGAGTCTGAGATGAAAAATAAGCGAACTCCAGAAACAAAATTGAAATCCTATGCTATTTCCCTATGCTGGAGAGTACTAAAAGTGGTCTCGTATCCCCAAAATGGTCTCGTATCCCCAAGATTCGAGATGAAAAATAGGCGCACTTCAGAAACAAAATCGAAATCATATGCTATTTCCCTATGCTGGAGAGTGCTAAAAGTGGTCTCGTATCCCCCAAAGTGGTCTCGTATCCCCAACATCCAAGACATAAACCAGTACATCCAAGGCACAAACCCACATTTAGTATGGAATCGAACCACCTAGCGACGGTGGCGCCATCTGTGGCGAAATCCTGGAAGCTAAAACAGTGGTCCAGAAACGCCATAGTATATCTACTCATTAAAATTCAAATTACTAGAACTATTATAAAAATATTTCAATTTTAGTGTAAGCTGTTTTAAAAAAAAAACAGTGACGTTGTTTCACGATGGGTGAGAATTATAATAGTGATTTAAGTATAGAACGTGGTGAATCTGATAGGTCCTCAAAACGATTATTTGCCAGAAGGCTAAGCTCTCAGAATCGCTTACGCATTTGTTCGACTCGTCATCTGATTTTGGAAACATTGCAACATCGTTTGGAAGGAAACGAAATTGTAATCCTGCTAACTGGAATCGGAATGTACACAAGCGTAAAAGAATAAAGGGCGTGAAATACAGAAATAGAAAAGGTTTTTAATTCCCGTAAAATCATTTGTAGATATAACATGCCATTATCGTCAAAAATGTAAGAAAAAATTAACTTCTGATGAAAGAAAATGCGCTATGGAGGCAGTTCATTATTTAGATACTCAAGTTGAACAAAACATATTTTTACGTTGCTATATAAAAGTGAAGGAAGTAAAAAGGCGGCACCCGAAGGATAACAGTAAAATGCCAAGTTCTCGTTCGGAGAAGCCAAAGAAATAGAAATGACATTTCTGTTTGTAAAAAATATTTTAAAGATACTTATCCGATAAGTGATGGACGATTATAAAAGTGTTGTACTAAAAACCAAGTTTCGTCGTTGATGAATCATCGCGATCGTCATGTTCCATTAAAAAGAATTGATGACACACATGTTATAAAACATACCAATTCATTTTCCGCTTACACTAGTCACTACAAAAGACCTCACAATCCTAGAAGAAAATATTTAAGCCCTGATCTAAATATTAAGACAATGTACGAACTGTACATGACAGAATGTGAAAAAGAAGGTATAATAATAGTAAGAGAAAAATATTGCTGCAAGGTATTTTCCACAACATTCAATATACATGTTTAACAATCATTGTTCATCCCATGAACAATTAACAAGAATTCTTTACCGTCATAATTAGAATCAATGCAATCATGACCTAAAAATAGCTTTCACAACTTAAAGCGGTTGCATTGATTCACAGTATAAAAAAAAAATCTTTACGTTTCTACATACACTACATACATATGTACGAGCGCTTTTTCTTTAGTTTACCAGGTCAGTCAAAAAGCTGACCATACATTTTTTTATTTTTAATCTATATTGAAATAATTCAACATAGTTCTGTTCTGCTATGTAGAAATTATTTCTTTTTAAAACAAAAGCTGACCATACATTTTGTTTTTTTTTGAATCTATGTTGAAATAATTCAACATAGCTCTGCTAAAAATTATTTCTTTTTAAACATAATTTTGTTATTATTGGCATGTTAGCATTTGTTCTTTATTATAAATAGCCTATAGTTTTAAATAAATATAACGAGTATTATCGAGTACGTTGAGTGTTTCTTTACCAACTTCCCAAGCAACCCAGCGCTTATCCATCCCCCGCCAGTGGTAAGAGGATAAGCCAAGCCAAGTAAATTTAACTCAACACACTGTTGAGTTTCGGTACGTCGTTATAATAAACTTAATTCAACACACCGTTGAAATCTGTTAATGGTCCTTCGAGCCGAGAAAAAGAGAACAACTAAAGATTTAACACACTGTTGAATCTAGCTCTTTTTTACAATCATCCAGCTGAATCACATCATCGCTACAGCAGACTTAACACACTGTTAAATCTAGCTCTACTTCACGCTCAACCAGAGTGTTAAATCCAAAGCCAAAAGACCAGCTTTCTCATTTTCGAGAACTCTCGGAGCATCATCTTATAAAAAAAAAACCGGCCGTATCAACACTAAGATTTGACACACTGTTAAATCTAGCTGTTATCTACGTCTGCAGGGTTTCGGTCACACAGAGAAGTCTTTTGGATCGAAAGCATTTCTACGAAAGTTCTCAGACAAATAGAAATATCGTATCAGCTTCATACAAGAATCCCTACCAAGAAACAAAATAATGACGAAGTTAGAAGAATACATCAAATCTCAAAAAGCGATAGCAAAAAATATATCAGATATAATCAGAAACTTTACGAAAGACTCCATAGAAAGGAAAACAGATCAATACTTCATAAAAAAACAAAGGACTTGCACGATTACTGGTCTAAGTTCACATCATCATACCACAACAGCATCCGTACCATACTGAGGACTTGTTCGGAAAGACGTTTGAATTATACAAGGGTGGTATTGAAATGTACGCAAACTATCAAGATGATACAGGAAAAACACAAAATCCAGTAGATGAACAACCAGCTAAAACTACACCTGCAACCAAAGGTGACCCCATACAAACAGAGCCAGAGTCACGCTTCAACAATAACTTTCCTACTGAAACTTCAAGCGACCTGCCTGTACCAAATACGAGTACAAAAACCACACGAGCAACTTCCCCAGTTACTGCAACGGCACCAATTCCTCCAGCAGTATCTTCTATAGCAACATCTACAAAAACTACTGCGACAATGGTTAACGGGTCTCCGATTCAAACCTCAAATCTACCTGCCACGTCCGTGCCGTTTTTGGAACCTCAACAGCAACTTACATCAGCCTTTCCACATCAAGAGCTTCCAAGGATAAATAACTTCCCCAAGTTACCACCAGTGAAAATTCCTAGGTTCAACGGAGATTATAGGGAGTGGAAATCTTTCATTGATATCTTTTCGAATGTCATCCACAACAACCCTACCTTAGTAACGTTGAGAAGATGCAATATCTCATCTATCACTTAGAAGGAGATGCCAAAAGAGTAATTTCTCACCTGCAATTAAGTAGTAACAACTACAACACTGCCTTACAATTAATTACGGCAAGGTTTAATAACACAAGAAAAATAATCACAACCTATGTGAACACGATAATAGACGCCAAAAATTCTGAGCATAGATATCAGGAAGACATTATAATGTTATTTGACCTATTTAGGGAATGCTTAGAGGCATTAGAAAACCTGAACTGCAATACGGACGAATGGGGCCCTATAATTGGGAGCACCTAATATTCTCGTAGCAATTTGCTCGTATCAATTTTCTCGTACGACATTTGCTCGTATCAATTTCCTCGTGAAGCCATTTTCTCGTATCAACTTTCTCGTAAAGCCATTTTCTCGTATCAACTTTCTCGTAAAGCCATTTTTTCGTATCAATTTTCTCGTAAGTCAATTTGCACGTATCAATTTGCTCGTAAGGCAATTTGCTCGTACACAACTATCTCGTGTGCAACCTTGTAAACATTTTACTTCGAGTATTTCATAGCAAACAACGAATACTAAAGCCATGGGTCTTGTATTATGTTAATACAAATATTTTCTAAGTATAAGAAGTATTTCCTTTATTAAAATATTCTTATATGAAAATAAAATGATTTGTTTATGTTTTAAATTAAATACTCATCGAATAATCCAAAACTCGTGTGAGCTTATCTTTTGAACTAATTGGTTCGCGCGCGCGAGTTTTCTCGTATTCTAATTTGCTCGTGTAAAATTATGTTTTGAATTAAATAGTTCGCGCCGCGGGAACTATTTAATTCAAAGCATAATTTTACACGAGCAAATTAGAATACGAGAAAATTGATACGAGAAAATTGATACGAGATAATGGCATTACGAGAAAATTGATACGAGAAAATGGCATTACGAGAAAATTGATACGAGAAAATAGTTTTACGAGAAAATTGATACGAGCAAATTGACTTACGAGCAAATGTTCCACGAGAAAATTGATACGAGAAAATTGATACGAGAATATTGGGGGGAGCCCTATAATTGTGTGTATAGCAATGAGGAAGCTAGATTTAGAAAGCCTTCGATTATTTGAGGAAAGCCTCTCACATCCTCGTGCAATGCCATCTGTTCAGGAGTTGCTAGAATTCCTAGAAAAACGGTTTCAAGTTTTAGACTGTATTAAAAGTTCAAAACAACCGAGATCAGATGTTTATACCAGAAATTTAAAGAAAACATTCCACACTACATTCAAGAATACATGTGTCGTATGCAGGAAAGCTCACAATATCTATAAATGCGGAGAATTCAAGTTAATGGAAATTGACCAACGACACGCAGTGGTCAAACAAAACAATCTTTGGCTTAATTGTCTAGCACATAATAAGACAGAAAGGTGCAAATCAACCAAAACCTGCCTTTTTTGCAAAAGAAAGCACCATAGCTTATTACATCGAAACAACGAAAAAGGGTTCAATTCCACTCAAACACCTGCTACAGATAAAAACAATCTAGCAGCTCACTTAACGACAAATACACGTCAACATGGGAATGAATCAATATCCACAACAAAAGATATCATGACCTTTCACACCAGTAACACCAGAATTACACACGTATTATTACCCACTACCGTAGTGAGGCTAAGAAATGCATTTGGACAAATAGAGTCTTTTAGAGCACTGATAGATCCTAGTTCACAGGTTTCTCTAATAACAGAAGAGGCTGTTCAAATCATGAAGCTCCAAAAGCATCCAATCAAAGCAACAATACTAGGAGTTGGGGAATCTGAGTCTGCCAAAATCTCCAGCAAGGTAAATATCAAGCTCCAACTCCGAAACAAAAAGACACTTACCTATCAGTGGAAGCACTCCTCTTGTCCTAAGTAAACTCCTACCTTCCTGAAACGCACTTAACTGGAATCAACATTAAGAAATACGAAAACATGGTATTGGCTGATCCAAATTTCAACAAACCAGGTTTCATTAGTTTGCTTCTGGGAGCTGACGTGTATGCTAATATTCTAATTGAAGGTGTCGAAAAAGGACAACCAGCAGCCCAAAATACCAAATTAGGATGGATTGTTTTTGGCAGTATCCCTAATACCTGGCAAGAAACAACCAAACTCACAAGTCTTCTATCGCTCGCAGAAATTCAAGACCAACTTGAAAAATTTTGGCAAATTGAAGACAGTATTCCAGCAACTCAAACTAATGAGATATGCGAAGAAAACTTCAGAAAAACGCATAAACGAGATGAGAAAGGAAGATACGTGGTACAATTGCCTTTTAAAAATGATAAGGGACAGTTAGGCCAATCTAAAAAGGTAGCCATTTTCCGCCTAATCCAAATGGAGAAGAAATTAAGCAAAAATCCAGACTTACAAATTGAATACAACAACTTTTTGAAGGAATATCTGGCTTTGGGGCATATGAGCCCAGCAAAACCATATAAGGGAGATGTATCTATGGTATATTACTTGCCACATCATGCCGTGTTTAAAAAGGACAGCACGACCACCAAAACACACGTTGTATTTGATGCATCATGCAAAACTGAATCTGGATATAGCCTTAATGACTTACTACATAGTGGGCCAAAGATTCAGCAGGGTCTTACAGAAATACTTGTAAGATGGAGAAAACATCGGTACGTTTATACAGCGCATATTGAGAAAATGTTCAGGCAAATCAGCGCCGCTAAAGAGGATAGAGATTATCAACGGATACTTTGGCGATAGCTACCAGGAGATCCAATCCAAGAATTCACACTAAATACAGCAACATACGGAACTGGTCCTGCCTCATATATCGCAGTCAAAGCTCTCAAGCAGCTCACAGAAGATGAAGGCACCCAGCTTCCTATTGAGCGGAAGGTTCTAAATTCCGACTTCTATATAGACGATATGTTAACAGGCGTAAACACAAAACAAGAAGCCCCGTGAGTTACAAAGGGAAATAAATCTGTTACTAAAGAAAGGAGGATTCAATCTTAGAAAATGGACGTCGAATGATGAGGGACTTTTGAGTGATATCCCCGAAGATATAATAGAAAAGGGGATTCTTGAAATAAAGGCAGCTGACACAATAAAGGCTTTAGGAATTCATTGCAATCCCAAACAAGATGAACTGCAATTTAAATTGAAACTTGAAGGCTCTAATGCAACTCTGACAAAAAGAGCGATGCTATTGAAAATTGCCACCATATTCGATCCCTTAGGATGCCTGTCTCCTGTGACACTAACTGCAAGGTTAATAATGCAGGCTCTTTGGAGAACTGGCACAGATTGGGACGAACAGCCGCCCTTTGAAATTATTAAGGCTTGGAAGAACTTAGAAAGTGAACTGCATGAAATACAATCGCTTAGAATACCGCGCTGGATAAATTACCGTGTGGGTCAGCAATTGCAGCTTCACGGATTTTGCGATGCCTCAGAAAAGGGTTACGCAGTAGTCATATATTCCCGCACAACCGACTCATTCGGAAAAGCCCATACAACCCTATTAACAGCCAAAACTAAGGTAGCACCGTTAAAACCAAAAATAACATTACCACGCATGGAACTTTGTGGTGCCTTGATGTTAGCACGACTACTCAAATCTACCATCATTACCTTAGGAATAACTTCGCCCACAGTATTTGCATGGTGCGACTATGAGACACTGAGCCGACGCAAAGCATCAAGTTTTACTTCCTCAGAACCACAATGTAACATGATGGCGGCACACAGCTTACTCTAAACTACCTAAGAATGCAATACTGGATAATAAATTCCAAATGTAGGGTACAAGCCAGAAAACATAGATGCATAACATGCTTGAGACATCGGCAGAACTCTACCCAGCAACTCATGGGATACCTACCAGCTGTAAGAAGAATTGCTTCCCCACCATTCTCCCACTGTGGGGTTGATTATGCTGGACCCTTCCTGACAAAATTGTCAAAAGGAAGAGGCACCAAAACTATAAAGGGCTATATCTCCCTATTTATATGTATGGTGACCAAGGCAGTTCACCTCGAATTAGTCAGTGATCTTACTACAGATAGCTTTCTAGCGGCATTTAAAAGATTTGTTGCACGCCGGGGAAATTGCAGGGAAATATACAGTGACAATGGAACGAATTTTGTTGGCGCACGAAACAAAATGAACAAGGAGCTGAAGCTTGCAATTGATCACTCGACCAGACAAGCTGCAGAGGTTCTAGCAAATAACGGGACAGAGTGGAAGTTTCCCACCTGGCAGGCCACATTTCGGGGGTCAATGGGAAGCTGGTATTAAATCAGTCAAAGGCCATCTCAAGCGAGTTCTTGGCGAAACACGGCTAACATACGAAGAATTTAGCACTATATTGTACCAAGTTGAGGCCTGTATAAACTCAAGACCAATTTGCCAACAGTCGAGTGATCCCACATACTTAGAAGCATTAACACCAGGCCACTTTTTGATTGGCCGACCGATAATAGCACCACCAGAGCCCGATATAAGCAACACGCAGGTTCATCAGAGGTGGAAGTTAGTTACCAAACTACAGCAAGATATTTGGAATAGATGGTCGTGAGAATATCTGTCCTTGCTACAACAAAGGAGCAAGTGGAAAACCGAAGGCAATAATCCTGATATCGGCGAGCTGGTACTAGTGAAAACGACAATTTACCACCACAAAGATGGTCACTAGGTAGATTTGTGCAACTTCACCCAGGAGAAGATGGTATCATCCGGATTGTGTCAGTCAAATACAAAAACGACATAAAGAAGCGTCCGCTCAAAAAACTTTGTCAACTACCCATCGATACATACACATCGTCAAGAGCACCTGAGCTCAAAACTCTTGCCACATTGACAACCCTTTCTAAAGCTAGGCATAAGCCAGGCACCACTCGCAGGAGATCACATATCAGCAATATTCAGCCTGAACCAGAACTTTGGTCTAGATCAGAGCACTTTGATCAGCCATCAACATGTGCAATAAAAATTAAAGCTGACGATTCACCACACTCACCAAAAAGAAGGAAAATTAAGATTGCACCCTGCACGTGTGCTACTAAGCTACTACACTCAGTTTTTATAGTACTATACTGGATAGCTACAGTTTTTGGCCAGAGTTACGAGATTTTTCATCCCAAAACTGGTTTGTACATCGAGAACTTAGGTTCTGCACAAATCAAACGAGGAAACCTTAGGCTTCAGATTACCTTTCCAACAAGCGAGGTAATTGAAGATCGAAAAATGATAGACACAACCTGGACCCAAATAAGAAATATGTGCGAGAAAATTACTATTACTGACATCACTCACTGTGGTATACTTTTTGAACATATGTCAGCAAGAAGGCAAAACCTCATGAAGGCCACTGATGAAATCGTTCAACTAGCCCAGCGTAAGTCTAGAGGAAGGAGAGGTCTATTCGGAGATGTACTAACAAGCATTTTTGGGGTCAATGACAAGGTTTATATAGACTTAGAATTACTGCAGCATAATCAGGAAGGCCTTCTACAAACAACTAACCAACAGGTATTGCTCACTAACTCCAAGATCAACCAATCTGACTATATCATTGGCGAGAAGCTGAAACAGCTCGACTCACGACTGTCTCAAGTCATTGCCTCAATTAATGAAATGTCTACATGGTTCAGCAAGGCCGACCACAACAGGATCAGCATTGAGGTAATATCCACCTATCTCAGCGCTGAAGATTACTATGACGAGTTATCATCTAGACTCTCCTAGACTTTATTACGCCACATCAAATCAAAAGAGCAATAGAGGATACTTCAACTAAGCTAGGCTCTAATCTCCTCATATCAGAAACACCTCAACCTCGACTAGACATCAAAGCAGAAATTAATATACTAAAACTGTCTGGCTACCTGAACATAATAGAAAGAAGTGCATATGAACTCATGCATGTTACACCAATACCACAAATGATCAATAACAATTCGTTTGCTATTATAGACCTGAAACTATCCACTTTTGCTGTCAACTTTAATCACCAACTCTACTTTAACTTAAAAGAGGAAGAGTTGAAATCATGTACAATGATAGGTAATCACACCTATCTTTGCGCTCCGACATTTGTGCATAGCATTGATGACAGTCCATCGTGTATTGTTGACGAGCTTTACAATCGCCATACAGCATCTATTTGTGAAATGCGGAAGGTGCAGCTGACTGGAGCTGTTTGGAAGGCATTGATGATGAAAAATACCTGGCTATACATCACCAAGGAGCCCAAGGTTGTAGCAATAATCTGCAACGGAACAAGAAAAGAATTGCTTGTCAATGCCACTGGAATCATCCACCTTCATGAGGACTGTTCATTAAAAACAAAAGAAATAACCCTGAAAACTGCGATAGATCAACAATTTGAGGTTGTCACGAGTCACATAAAGCAACATCTCCGGTGATAACAGAGATCAAAACCACAGAGGTCTCTCACATCCTCCAATCTGGAGTATTAATTCATCCAAATCAACAGATCATGGATTATACACTAGCACCAGAGCCACCATTCACCCAAACAATGCACAAGGCATTAGCAGTCCATACAGCTGCGACGACCAGCCTTTTCGTCTTTGTTCTACTAGGCATTTTCGTTTACAAATACTGGAGCAAACTTAAGTGGTTCTTCAAAACCTACAAGAAGGATGAAAATCAACCCTCCTCACCTAGCACGCAGGCAGATTCTCAGCCTTAAATTCAGCAACAATTTGACAAGGTTCTTGCATCCGCCCGGCCCCAACATGTTCATCCCATGAACAATTAACAAGAATTCCTTACCGTTATAATTAGAATTAATGCAATCATTACCTAAAAATAGCTTGCACAACATAAAGCGGTTGCATTGATTCACAGTATAAAAAAAAAATCTTTACGTTTCTACATACACTACATACATATGTACGAGCGCTTTTTCTTTGGTTTACCAGGTCAGTCAAAAAGCTGACCCTACATTTTTTTATTTTTAATCTATATTGAAATAATTCAACATAGCTCTGCTATGTAGAAATTATTTCTTTTTTCAACAAAAGCTGACCATACATTTTTTTTTTAATCTATGTTGAAATAATTCAACATAGCTCTGCTATGTAGAAATTACTTCTTTTTAAACATAATTTTGTTATTATTGGCATGTTAGAATTTTTTCTTTATTATAAATAGCCTATAGCTTTAAATAAATATAACGAGTATTATCGAGTACGTTGAGTGTTTCTTTACCAACTTCCCAAGCAACCCAGCGCTTATCCATCCCCCGCCAGTGGTAAGAGGATAAGCCAAGCCAAGTAAATTTAACTCAACACACTGTTGAGTTTCGGTACTTCGTTATAATAAACTTAATTCAACACACCGTTGAATTCTGTTCAACCATCTTAAAATATATGTCAAGAATGTGATTCTTTGCTAATCCAAACTAAGTCTTCAGACAGTGAGGAAATCCGAAATGCAGAACTTGAAAAGTACTTACAACTCGTAATAGTATGACTGCAGATCGAATAGCAGCGTCGGAAGAAATGTTTTTATTTTCCTCTAATTTGGAAAAAGCTTTAGCTTTTCCGGAACTTACTACATCGGTAGCTTATTATAAGCGCAACTTATAAGTTTTTAACTTAGGTTGCTACGATTTTAATAAAAATGTTGTTGTCGCCAGAAACCGAAGGATCATATGTCATGCTTAATAAAGTATATAAAAACTTATACTAAAAATTGTATAAAAAACATAATGTACTCAGATTCCTGCTCCTGATAAAATAGAAATATTAAGACTACCTTAAGTTTATTAAAATTAGTTCAAAATACAGAAATAAGTGCAGAGTCCTTTTACCAAATGTTATATTTAGCAAATGATTCAAATATTGCCATTATCGAAGCACGTGCAAAAAAATATTTTTTCACCCGATAATTAAAGCTTGTAGGAAGAAAGCACCATTTCATGTAGTTCAAATGACTCATTAGGATTTTTTATCTACGAAATCTTTAGAAAATTCTATAATGCATAGAAAACTCACAGTTGCAGGAATACCAGTAAATTGATTAAAAATTCACTGGATAAAACTAGGAAGTCCAAACCCTACATCATAGAATTTAAATATGATTTTAACAACGATTCAGAATTTCACGTCCTTAACATAAGAAAAATTGTAGCAGGTAGACCACTCGGTTCGAAAAATGTAGACCAACCCTTATTATATCCCACAAGTAGAATGATAAAAGAAAAGAGGAGAGATATGATGGACCTGTTGAAATTCATTCCTCCTATTAAAGACGAACATTGCAGAAACTTACAAACAAATCGACTTGATGACACCTCAAATACATATGACGAAGAACATATTATTTCTATGTCTAATGATGCAATTTAAACTAATATTATTATTATATTATAATTGAAAAAGTTACCTACTGATCATTTAATAGTAATTTTTTCTACAAAGTTTTGTATAAAAAATATGAGATAATGAAGTTTTTCTATAATAAAACAATTTCAAGATTGAATTTGATGTTATTTTTTTTTAATTTTCACTTGCCCAATTGACTAACTCCCTTAATTATGCAAAACTTATAATAATAGTAACGTTCATTCCTTAGATATAATATATTATGCTTTTTTTTATATCGATGGATGGAAGCTACATATGCAATAATACTTTATAAATTGTTTATTTGATTTTATATTTTAAGGGGAGTATATTATTTTAATACTTTTTTCCACTTTTTATTTTAATGGGGTTAATCACTTTGGCAACTGAGCGGCTCACATGACAATTTCTCACTCGGAAATTTTTGCTTTTGGGGCCCTAAGCTATAGCTTGTGTAACTTATACGTAAATCCTGCACTGGTAATAGCTTTGGCCGATTTAATTCATGCACCACTTCAGTCTTAACTTAAGCCTCGACTTTTGGTACACAGGTTCATGCTAATCGTACGACTTGCTCTGCTCCCATGCCAAGTAGTACGATTTGCATAAACGAATGTAAGGGACTTCAGATCTCGTCTGAGACCCGCCACCTGAGTCGAAGCCCTCGGTGTAATAAACAAGGACGAAGCATGAGGGAGGACCTCGAGCATCTTATTCCAACCGTAAACTGTTACCTTAGCATTCGTTGAATGACTCCAGCCAATATTATTTCTAGGATCACTTCAGTCAGGATTTTTTCCATTGTGGATTACTTAGTAAGCAAATGTTCTTAATATGTGTCCTTGAATATATGTTCTTCGAAATATTTGTAATTATTTCATCTGTTCAATCACCTGTGAGCATTCAAGATCCTATATCTTTTTGAAAGATGGGCGGGAGAGACCACAAAAAGTTCTTGAGTACTTTATTTATTTTGTTTATTATAAATTAATAACTGTTATGAACATTAGGCTATTTGAAAGCATCCAAATCCGGCGCAAATTGAATTTAGAATTAATTCACTTCTGATTCGCTACAGGGACTCGTAGCAAATCAAAAAAACATTTTTTTTACTTTAAACATAAATCTTAATTGCAATGATATCGAAAAAGTATTTTTGCCAAATAAGTTTGAAAGAATTTCCAATTAAACAAGCTGAAATTTATTGAACTCAGATTTCCGCATTTTTTCATTAATTAATGTTGGAGGAGATTACAATTTGGAAGTAATTTCTTTTTAATTGGATTCATGAATTGCAGTCAAGAGCTGCAGGAAATGGAACGAAGTTTTTTTTGTATTTCCTTAATAGCTTATGGATACAAAATCTAAGTACGTATACATATGTACATATGTATGTTTTTAAACTTAGCATAATTGTCACCGTCATAATTATTTTGTGTAGGTAAAAGAAGTGACTTGTTACCTGATGAAGCTCACAACTACTTAGAATCGGTTATAGTTGAGCTGGTAAGTTCACATGGCCAAAACTCTTTACAACATATCGTTACAGCCTGGATTAAATTCCTTTCCAGGTCAGTTCGAGAAAATTGAAAATGCGCTGTTGTAATTCAATGTTGGATTAGATAAGATTTGTGGCGCGGTATGCTAGCGTTGACCTCGTATTCACATTGACCTGAAAGATCTATTGTGAGTACCTGTTGAGTTTACTCCATGTCTAGGTTTAGACTGTCAATAAAGTCCAGAACAATTCTTGGATTGAGATTCCACATATAAGACATGGAGTAATCTCTGCCTGGCCAATGCTTCTCAATTCAGAACAGGTCCTCTGAGGTATCATGAGAATCCTAACAGAAGGGGTAAGTCGCAGATAAGCCCATCTTGTTTAGGTGATACCGTAAGGAGCAGTGGCTTGAGAAGAACTCAGTAGTCATTTTAAACTCTGTTCTTCTAAGGAGTAGAAGTTCCTTTGTTTTTCCGCTAGAGGTGTCGATATGCGTGAAGCATATTTGTTTTAAGATACTTAAATGACCAACTAGATCATCTGGCGTGAACTTTTTATCCCTTTGCAGTCTGACAGCACTGGAGCGCGCTTTCGTTTTCACATGAAAATGTAGCGGGGGAAGGTTTAATAAATCTTACATGGCTGCTGTAGGATAGGTACTCATGACACCAGATAATGCCAGACAAGCAAGCCGTTTGATTTTTGAAAAAGAGCTTCGGTTTGTTTTTCATTACTTATTGGCCATCATGCGAGGGCCGTATAGGTAACCATGGGTCTAATAACCGTGCTGTACATCGAATACATCTTTCTTGGCTTCAGACCTTATGTGCTGGCAATAAAGCGACGATATGTGTAGAGAGATCCTATCGCTATTTCTGTCACTTTGGACAGATGCGAATTCCAGGTATGTTTCTTATCGAGAGTGACCCTCAGAAATTTGATTTCATCCGTAATTATCAATTCCGTATTATCAAGAAGTGGAGCCGTTAGTGAAATCTTCGTTCTTCGTTATGCCAATACCTTCGTTCAAACAACACGTGCAGACTTTGGAGAGGGCTTTTTGCATGGCCTGATATGACGTCATTATGCTTGCCCCGTATAGTGATCACTAGGTTATCTGCATACCCTTGTACATTAAATCCCGAACTGGTCAATTTCAGTAGGAGATCATCAATTACAATCGACCACTATAGTGGAGAAAGGACTCCTCCTTGTGGGCAGCCTTCAGCTACAGTGATCATGGCTGAGCAGTTACCTAGGGTTGCGATTATCCTCCTGTTTCTAAGCAGGGAATCTATTCAGCTAAAGATGGAGGGCTCAAGGCCCTTATACTAAGCGGCATCGAAGGGGGTATTATCGAAGCCTCTGCAAATCCACATAAGGCCATACTTCTTTTACTTCAATGTGCTTCCATGTTCTGCAATGTGTGAATGGTAGTCTCAGTAGACAGACTTTCCTGCTTGATTGGCAAGCTGCTTGCAATGAAGTGGTGATTTAATCAAAATTTCACTTAGAATAAGTAGGCCTAGGATTTTTTTTCATGCACTTAAAGAGGAGCGGCTGATGGGTTGGAACGATTTGGCTATAGAGAACTAGCTCTTTTTCCTACTTTGATTATAAACACCACCTTGACGTCTCTGCCATATTGGGGATGTATCCTGTATCAAGGTATATAAAATACAAGGTATTCCCATTAAAATATTGGCACATGTTCTGTGACGTAGTTTCGTGACTAATGTATATAAATTTCTATAGGAAAGACAGAGAGAGCGCAGAGAGTATTAAGTTCTCTCTCTATCGTGCTTTCCTATACATTTTCATGATATTTCGTCACTAATGACGGAACGTGGTTGGTAATGGGAATAACTTGTATTCTATATACCTTGCCCTGGAGCGCAACTGGCTCGAAAAAATGTTTGTAGTGGAAGGAGTATTTCTTCAATACCCTACTGTAGTAAAGCTGGGAAGATTCCATCACCTCGAGCAGATTTGAAGAGCTTAAATGTACCAATAGCCCATCTATCCTTGTTGGTAGTGAAGATTCTTCCAGTAAGGATTCTTCTCCTATCTACGACCCTGTAACAGCTATAGTGTAGTGAGCCTAAACCACAATTCGATCTTATTTGCAACTATTTGGATTTACACCATATAAATACGAGTAGGTACCTATAAACTATAGGTATTTACAATACAAAATATCAAAGTCAATAAATCATAGCTGCGCGTAACTCTTTACAGGTTTCTCCTCAATATGCCCTTTTTTTAACTACTAGCACAAAACATTTCTGGTACCCAAGTTAATTAGCTACAACAAAAGTTGTAGCTAAGAAATGTTGTTATTAATAGTAAATGTTCGTAATGTTCAGGAGCACACCCAAGTTTCTATCTTTTATCAGAGCAATGCAATGTATCGCTCCAATATAAAATCAACCATGCCTCGACCTGATGTAGCGAACCTCTCAATGTTTTCTGAGAAATTTACTGGACTCTTTTGCTTAGAATTTATACGCATTTTTGGAGGCCGATAACAATTTTTATGAGCGTAAATATGGGATAAGAAATCTTTTTTTTTAGAAATTTACAGAAAATATTTGGATAGAATTGTTATTCACTTAAGTGGCCGATTGGAGCTGTATTCAGATATAGTATTTTCATTTGTGCCTTTATCGGCCTCCAATTGCCAATAAACATTCATTTCTTCTGTCGTTGTCAGCCTCCAATAATGCCTAAAATTTCTAAGGAGCTAACTTCCACTAAATTTCTGTGTCTGACTTAGTGGTATTCGCCTCAATATGTAGAGCCCCTTGTGGGAGCGTCGTGGTGGCTGTAGTGACCCATATGCGGGCATAGAATGATTGTCTGAGCTGCATGACTTAGGCGGACATTCCCCTTTGAACAGAAGAGTATGTCCATTTGTATAATTGGATATTGCGTTCGAAGATTTGAAGGATGGTCGCTTATAAATGTATGCTTATGGGACTGGTTTTCGGCGCGGAGTTGAGCTAAGTCAACCGGGTGGCATGTTCCAGAGTTCGGCAGATATTTTAGATAGGTCTCGCTGCGACCAGTAAGTCCAATGTCAAGCATGCACTGACATAAACTGGTACTCATCGAGACAAAATATAATATATTCTGCTTCATGACGGAGCTGATTGTTACCTAAATACTAATCCGTGCCTTAAGACTGTCGTGAGATTAAGGCTAACAGCTAGGTGCTTACGTCAAAACCCCCGACAGTTTTTTGAGCTCTCACGCCAGAAAACTTGAGCTCAACACAAGCATTGTACAAGCTTCACTTAATTTGGCTCAAAAGCATTCCTGCTTGTTGTTCTGACACAAGAAACTTCCCATTACGTAGTGAAATTAGATGGTCCACCCAACGTCGTCCTCTTATAGATAAAATATAATACTAGTAAAACTGAGGTAAGTTTTATGTACTTTTATAACCTAGATGAAATCATAGGTTATACTAAGTCTATCATTCCGTTTGTAACGTATAGAAATAATAATGGTAGAGCAGTAGGGATTATACACCCCGCATAATATTAAAAGTTATTTTGATTTATGCATGTTCGTCCGTCTGTCCATCTGTATGATAATTCGAGAACGCGTTCATTTAGAGAACTAAAATTTTGCACACTGGCTTTTTTAAAACAAAAAGGAAATTTAATTTCGAAAATGGGACCAATCGGCCAACTCTTTCGTAGGGTTTCCAGACAAAAATTCCGTTTTTCACTATACATTTTAACTCTGCCTGAAAACGCGTCGACGCAGAGCGCTGAAATTTTGTACATGGTGTTTTCATAGCAATAGTAAATAAAATTATAAAAATGGGCTAAATCGCGTAACCCCTAGACGTTTAAATTGTAGTGAAAATTTCTTCAGGTAGTGAAATCCTATAATATTGGTTATAATCACGTTTACTGTCCAACAGAAATAAATGCGAAAAACCACCTCAAAACCAAACTAACACAGATGGGTACCTACCATTCCAAATTTCGTCGGGCATTCATCTAGGTAGGGTACCATAAGAATTGTTCTTATTTTTAGACCAATTCAGCTTTTTTACTTGTTATACCCTAGATGAAATCCATAGCGTATACCAAAATTGTCAGTCCGTTTGTAACACCTCGAAATAATGATGGTAGAGCAAAATAGATTAATATTAAATAAATTAAATAATATTAAAAGTAATTTTGATTTTCGCATTGCCGTCCGTCCGTCCGTCTGTCTGTCCGTCTGTCCGGCCGTCCTTCCGTCCATCCGTCCGTCCGGCTGTCCGTCCCTCTGTGCGTGTGTCTTAGACCAATTCTAGCTTTTTTACTTGTTTGTAGTAATTCCAAACTTTATCTTAAATTTCCATTGGATGAATTTAAAATGGCCCCACTGCATCCGGCATTATTTGGATGTTTTAAAGTATGGTGACATTGCATTTCAATTTTTTTCATTTGTTTAATTAGAACTGCTGTTGTGCAAAAAGTTATATTGAGCATACAATGATTTTAAACTCACTTTTATCCGATTTATTTAATTTTGCCATATCGGGTAACAAACCATGAAGAAATGCTATATCCCCGTTTTCCTGTTTTATGGAACCATTCTTTCTTTTGTTTTCTGTATACATAAATAATAATAATAAATAACAATAAAAGCTGCTTGAAAGATTTCGGAACTCTTAGCTTTCCTTTTATAGCAATTTACTGGAAATATTTTCGACTCCGGCTTGCAGTGGAGATTTTAAATACGACACAACAAACTGCATGTATAGGTACATATTTCCACATATGTAATGCTCGTGATCCACTGGCGGGCTTTTCTGTCAGGGTTTGCATCAAATTTCTTCGACTTGAAATTAAAAAAATATTTCATACTTATTTCAATACAAACGTCTTGCAACAGGATGAGGAATAAGAGCGTTGGCTTTGTATTATTTAGATATGCATCGTAAGAAAAAGCGCAAAAGATGTATTAACGGTGGTATGGGGCATACACCTGCTTAGTTCCACATTTTTACAGATAACAAATAGAGAAAGGTGACCTGAAAGTTCCGAAAGATACGGAAAAATATGTACCAAACTTTATCGGCAATTTAAAGTAAATTTATACTTGACCAAAAGCTAGTTTGTGCCGGATCCGCATATTGTCTTAATAAGATCGATTTTTTTGTGGTAGTGATAGCATGTGCACGCAGATTGTTCTTAGTTCTTAAACTATGATTATTGACATACGATTTAGGATATATGGAAAAGTTTTTCCTGAACTTAATTAAAAGCAAACAAGGTGACGCTGATTTGGTTGCCAAGATATGAAGGCATTAAGGACAACAAAACTGCGGACCGCCTTGCAAAGGAAGGAGCTAAGTCCGCATTCCTCGGGCCTGAGCCTAATTTAGGACTACCTCTCAGCGCAAATCAGGCACTGGGGGACAGAATTGGGACAGAATTAAAATGGCATATTGGGAAAATATCCCGAGGCTAAAACAAGCGAAGAAATTCGTAAAATACTCGCAGTAGAGGAGAGGAACTAAGGTTCATAACAGGATTATTTACTGGGCATTGCCCAATTAGATACCATCTTAAAAAGATGAAGCTCGATGCTCTATGCCGCATAAGACTAAGACATCTAGGAAAGGAATTCCTACTGCCAGAAGATATTGCAAAGATGGGCTTCAAGAAAGTTATAGTCTTTGTAAAAGATCTTAAACTCTAATGGACGCCCTAGGACTGTCCAAGATATTATCACAAAAGATCAAATAGTTCGCGGTGACAGTTGTAACGAACCTGTACATAGATAGACATTCATAGAACTATGTGTAAAGTTTTCTATAGGAAATTTCCCATCGTACAATTCACAATAGATTTTTGAATCGATATTATAAGTAGGGCAATATAGATTAACTAGACACCGTCAGCCGCCTACCAGAATTCCGTCTAAATTTTTAGAAAGTTTAATTGGCTTGTACAGAGACCTGGAAAATCCTCCTCCACCAACGGAAAAGCTATCCTGTCACCAGTACGTGAACAACGAAAGAATAGTGGCGGTACGCGTACAACAGAAGTCTTACCTGTCACACCGCTCAAATTATATTTAAGTAGTATACACAAACTTTCACTAATATATACTCATTGTACATTTATAATAGGGACACAAGAAATCAAGCCATAAGTTGAACTCAAGTCAGCTGTTGTATTTTGGTCCCCCTTACTCCTTTGAAGCTACCCTGAGCCAAAATTCCGACGTTTGTTACTGACCGAACTATTGGCTCTGTTAATCCACGAAGCTGGAATCATTTAAAGTTAATGAAATTGAAAATAAAAAAACGCAGAGCTCGAGTTCACTTCTTTATTCGTTCGGTTCCAATGCACAAGTGGCCTGAACAATTTTTAACAAAAATTCAATTCTGATCTGATTTGACTAATTCTTATCAATTAACCGTTACAATTGCGAGAATGGAATTTTGTTATGATATTACAATAGATTAATAAAGACACAACTACAATGAAAAGGAATTCAGAAATGCAAAATATAATAGCAAGTTGGAATTTTTAAAATGAACAATTACGCTGACTGGATGTTTGAAAAGTGTAAACATAACCTCCCGTCTCGTTTAGTAAACGAAACAACTCCCTTTTGGTCGTAGCTTATGGCAGAGCCGCCCGCCCGGATGTATCCGGATTGTATGAGTCATCTGGCGAAGCCGGTAATAGGCAGATCTTGCTGATTGGTCGTTTTATAATGCCTTTTCGACTTCTAATGCTAGCAACACGAACCATGCCGTCAATGCCGCGATGCACTTTTGTTATGCGGCCGAGGGCCCACTGCGCTGGTGGTAAGTTGTCGTCACGTATTAGAACCAAATCCCGCTTTCCAAGTTATCTTGAGCTGTAGTCCACTTAGTACGACTTTGAAGATTATGTAAATACTCCTGACCAACGTCTCCAAAAATGGTCAGACATTTTATGCACAAGCTTCCATCTAGTTAGTCGATTGGAGCTCACTAAAGTTAAGCTTGGCTCTGGGATTGTTAGTGGCGAAGCTCCAATTAAAAAGTGACCAGGAGTCAGCGCTTCCATGTATTTTGGGTCTGAGCTAAGTGCATAAAGTGGCCGCGAGTTAAGGCAGGCCTCAATCTGGGTAAGTATAGTATATAATTCTTCGAATGTTAGTGTGCAAGTACCGATGACTTTCTTTAGATGAGTTTTCACGGCTTTCACCCCAGCTTCCCAGATTCCACCAAAATTGGGAGCGTACGGCGGTATGAAGTGCCAATCTGTTCCTTGCAATGTCAAAAGCAACCTAAGGTCTTCGGGAAGTTTAGCCTGCAGCAAAAAATGTGATCGCCTTAATTCCGTATCGGCTCCAATAAATGTCTTGGCATTGTCACTATACAGCCTCCTACAAAATCCTCTCCGGGCAGTAAAACGTTTATATGCAGCGATAAATGCTTCCGTAGTAAGGTCTGATACCAATTCGACGTGGATCGCTTTGGTCGCCAAGCAAATAAAAAGGGCTATGTAGGCTTTGCGAGAAGGTCTCCCTCGACCAGGTGCGTGACGCGTTAAAATCAGTTCCGCGTAATCAATTCCAGTGAAGGAGAAGGGTTTAGATGGCCATACTCGTTCTGCCGGTAATATGCCCATAAGTTGTTGTCGCGCCGATGCACGTTGACGATAACATGTTAAACATTTTGGGATGCATCGACTCAAAAATACCTTGACGTTGACTATCCATGACTATCCAGACCTTTTGCCGAGTATAGTTCAAGGTTTTTTGAGTACCACCATGAAGTGTTCGTAAGTGTGCGTTTTGGACAATAAGCGTTGACAGAGGACTGTCCTCATCAAGGAGGTATTGATGTTTGGAATCTTCTTCTAGAGCTGAAAGATGTTGCCTTCCACCAACTCGAATTGTTTTGGTCTTATCATCCCATATAGGGGCAAGCCGAAGAATAATACTTTTAGCTTCTATTGGCAGGCCAAAAGAGAGTCGTTTGAATTCATCAGGGAAGCTAATTTGCTGGGAGTGTTTAATTAGGGAGATTAGAGCATTTTCTATTTCCATCATAGTCAGTGACCCGAAATATCGATCTTCTGCGTTACTTTGAAGATTTTGTCCGTAACGTTTACACCAAGCAGTGACTCTTGTAAGTCGGGATAGTGATGAAAATTTTGTTAGTAAGTCCCAATTCTCTTGGCTACTAACTGAGCTGACAGTACTCGTAACAGGCTGCTTTTCCTCTAAATATATGTCCATCGGGCTCACCAGAGCTGCTTGCGGCCAAGAACTTGACGGTGATTTTAACCACGGAGGGCCTTGCCACCATAAAATGTGGTGTGTAAGTTGAGAAGGTATACCCCTCTGGATGCACAATCTGCTGGATTGAAGATTGTTGGGATATGACGCCATCGAGCAGAAGGTACAAGCTCGTGTATTTGGCTGACCTTGTTGACGACAAACATCTTCCCCTTAGAGGGGTGTGCCTTTATCCATGCTAGCACTGTTTGGGAATCTGTCCAACAATAGATTGGCGTGTTAACTAATTCCATGGAGATGTGTAGGGAATTTACTAATCGAGCCATAAGATGAGCCCCTAAAAGCTCTCGTCTTGGAATGGTTAACCTTTTTAGAGGAGCCAACCTTGTTTTTGCGCATAATAATGAAATTTGGACGTTATCATAATCATGTAGGACTCTTAAGTACAAAGCAGCAGCATAAGCTTTCTCGGAAGCATCGGAGAAGGCATGTACTTCCATAAAAAGTCCTGAAGTAATATAACCTATCCATCTAGGTATGACGATCTTTTCCAGCTGCATCAGATCTTGTCGTAGCAAAAGCCATTTTTGACTGATCTTATCCCAATCAAGTCCAAGAAGCCATAGTCTTTGAAACATGGCTTTTGCAAGTAGAATGGAAGGAGAAAGAAAGCCTAACGGATCGAACAATTTTGCAACGTCTGAAAGAAGATTCCTTTTGCCAATAATTTCAGGAGGGTCAGCAATCGTGACTTTGAATCCAAAATTATCTTGTTGTGGATTCCACTGCAGGCCTAAAGTTTTAACTACAGTATCCTTATTTAGGTTGATCTCCAGCGAGCTCCGATGATCATCTACTACTCGAAGTAAGTTAATGATTCGATGACCACTTATGCAGCTGAAATCCACCCTTCTTAAGAATAGCGATTAATTCTTGTTGCAAGCTTACTGCGGTTTCAACAGTATCTGCCAGAACGTCATCAACATAAGAGTCCTTTTTAAGTATTTGAGAACCGCGTGGATATTGAATTTTTTCGTTCTCAGCTAACTGCCTTAGGGTACGTATAGCTAAATAGGGCGCAGAGTTGTCCCATAGGTTACAGTACGCAGTCTGAAGTCTTGTATTGGATCCATAGGTGAGTCACGCCATACGATTCTTTGTAAATGCAGTCTTGAGGATAAACTTGAATCTGCCTGAACATCATTCTTATGTCTGCAGCGAAGACAATTGGATGTTTTCTCCATCGTAGAAGTATTGACCACAGGTCTGGTTGTAGCTTTGGACCTGAGGATAAGTAATCGTTTAGAGAGAGTCCTCCTTTGGATTTCCTAGACCAAATAAAAACCACTCTGAGCTTGGTGGTAATGCTGCTTTCATTAATCACACCATGATGCGGGAGATAGAATACGGTAGCTGGGTCTACATGCTCTTCATTGCCCCCGCCACTTCCATATGATTTAACGACGTGTATTCCTTCATGAATTGTACATAACGATCCTTGAAAAGTAAGTCGGACTTAAAGCAATTCTCCATTCGACGGAGGCTATGAAGTAGGTAGTAGGGTATTTTGCGCTGTTGGTAACCCTTTTCGAAGACCTTCTAGTAGGATAGAATGATAGTAATCAGCACCAATAATTAATTCGATAGGAGAATTCTCTGCAGGTTCTAGGTCGGCAAGAATTATATCCTGTAAATGATTATAGTCAGATAGCTTTATTGTAAGGCGAGTAAAGTTTGTTAACTTGGGCAAGACTAAAGCATAGCATTCTAAGATAAAATACTTATCCACGCATGACTGAAGTTGTAGTTGCACTACAGCCTTAACTGAACCCGCACGGGTTTCTCCAATTCCATTAATAGGGATGCGACCTTTTTCTTAGGAAGGCTAAGAAAGAAAAAAGTCTAGATGAAATGAAAGTAGCTTGAGAGCCTTGATCAAGCAGTGCTCGAACTTTAATACTTGTTCCCTTGAGATTTTTTATTATAACTTGAGCCGTTGCCAGCAAAACAGTGTTACTTAATTTTTGAGTTGTAAATGGATTTGCTGTTAGAGATGTTAAATTTTCTGTCGGGCTTTGAATACACTTCACGCTATTTTCAGGGTTTGTAATTGACTGTCGTACTGCAGATGCAGCAGCTTCTAGTACGGGCACATGTAGCATAGTCTGATGTTGTTGCTGACATAATTTGCAACGATTTTGTGAAGGACAATCAGATACTGCATGGTTGTGTTTTAGACAATTGAAACAGAGTTTTTTCGTGGCAACATAAGCTCGACGTTGAGTGACCGTCTTTTGTCAAAATGTAGGACAGAATAGTAAGAGATGACGTCCATTACACGAAGAACATTTTCCAAAGCTGGAAGTGTGATGAACTTTGACTGAAGATCTATATCGAGCAGTCGCGGTATAACTTTTCAAAATGTGTTTATGTCGGGGCTTGTTTTCTGCAATTGCTGCAAGAGTATGAACGCGTCGTTGCAAGAAGGTCGATAGCAGTTCTGTATCACCGTTTATTGAATCCTCCCAATCCTTCCTAGTGGTTGCATCTAACTTTTGAACAGTTAGAAATACCAGCCAATCATCCCAATGTTTTACCGGGCATTTTAAAGCTTCAAGAGCTCCTAAAGCTTCAATTGTTCCATCGTAAAGTCTTTTGAGCTCTTCTGATGATTCTGATTTCATTGCAGGTAAAGACGTTAGCAATTTTAAAGATGACGTGACAAGCAAGCACTTGTTTTCGTATCGATCGCAAAGTATTTTCCAAGCGGAAGCTTAGTTTGAATCCGAAATAGTTATGTTTCGGACGAGCTGTTCCGCGGGTCCACAGAGACGTGTTTTTAAATAGTAGAGCTTTTGAGAGCCGCTGAGCTCTTCATTGGAACCGATCAAGCTTTGAAATAAGTCGCGAAATGTAGACCATTCCCTCAAGTTACCATCAAAGCGATTAAGTTCTATTTTGGGCAAGGGTTGTGAGGAAGACGTAAGAAAATTACGAGCAGTAGAATTTAAAGACGTTGCATCTCGGACAGGCTTAGGTTGTTGATCTTTAAGAAGATCTCTTAATGTGCCCGAGTTTCGCAGAAAGCCCTCTCGGTTTCTGTATAATGATCAGTCTTAAAGTAATCAGTCGCTAAATCTTGAGTTGTTGCCTGGTACAAAATTTCCTCATGTTGTTCTTGAAATTTTTCCCAATATTTGTTAAGGAGTTCTACTCGGGCTTCCAGAAAGCCTTCGCTTTGCTTTTCCTTATTTGTCCTACTAGTATTAGCGATAAAATTTGAAATATAAGTCTTGAGCGTACTTTGAGTAGCAAAAAGTCGCTCCATTGTAAAAAATAAAAACAAAAATATGGAACGTACTCACTTTAAGCTTCATAAGAGAAGCCTTACTGTTCTTCCAAGTGCCAATTTGTTGCTACGCTGATTTTACTTTTCTGTACTTGCCGGATAAAGTACCACTATAATTAGTCAACACGTTTATAAATTCTATCACCATACGGTAATCCACTGCCGTTAGCCAATTGTATGATACGTGAAGAGATCATCCTTTATTACACTGATAGATGCACTTCTGAAAATTTTAGAACAATTAAATAATTGCTTGAGTCAATCAATTTTTACAGTAGTATCACAGGTGTATATTTATAAGAACAAAGATTTTGTACACTTGCCGTCTTTATCACAACACCACAAGCCTTCACTCTCAAATATAGCACAATTAATCTATTATGTTGTGTTCACGGAATAAGCACTACGTACATAGTATATTAATCCTCTTCATGTTGCACATTAATCCCATCTGCACGTAATAGTACAATATTCGTGACGTCGGGTGTTGAACTCGTCGTTTAAGCCAATAACGTTGGCTTGATTCAATCGCGCACGTAAGCAATTACTCGTAATTCAACGTCTTTCCCGGGTTTCGGCACCAAATTTTATGTTAATCCACGAAGCTGGAATCATTTAAAGCTAATGAAATTGAAAATAAAAAAACGCAGAGCTCGAGTTCACTTCTTTATTCGTTCGGTTCCAATGCACAAGTGGCCTGAACAATTTTTAACAAAAATTCAATTCTGTTAACCGTTACAATTGCGAGAATGGAATTTTGTTGTGATATTAAGTAGATAAGCTATGCCGGTTCTGGCGCACTTTTTTGAGCCTCCAGGATTTCGCCACAGATGGCGCCACCGTCGCTAGGTGGTGTAAATCCATACTAAATGTGGGTTTGTGTCTTGGATGTCCTGGTTTATGTCTTGGATGTTGGGGATACGAGACCACTTTGGGGGATACGAGACCACTTTGGGGGATACGAGACCACTTTTAGCACTCTCCAGCATAGGGAAATAGCATAGGATTTCGATTTTGTTTCTGAAGTGCGCCTATTTTTCATCTCGAATCTTGGGGATACGGGACCACTTTGGGGGATACGAGACCACTTTAAGTACTCTCCAGCATAGGGAAATAGCATAGGATTTAAATTTTGTTTCTGGAGTTCGCTTATTTTTCATCTCAGACTCGTAGCCTCTAAGTTTTTCATCTCGAGTTTTGGGATATGAGATCACTTTCAGTTCTATATATTTTTGAAGGGGGTGGGAAGCTTTATTGATGGATTTGGTCTTGACTGCGCCCTAGTGGCATTAGTCGGTACTACGGTGTTCTTGGATAGATATGTGGTGCGCCTAAATGTAGGCTTTTGGTTTTGAACTAATATTAGTAATAATTAAAGTTAACGGTAGGAAATTTTTGTTCATGCCAATGGATTCTAGATGGGTGGTTTGTGAGGGGGTATTATAGTATAGGAGAGGGAGGGGGGGGGGGTAATGAAATTTTCTTCAGAAATCCCCTACGGGCTCTGGTTTTCGAGATATTAGCGTATAAGTTATTTTTGTTCATGCCAATGGATTCTAGGTGGTGAAGGGTGGGAGGGGGGACGAAATTCTCATCAGAAATTCTCTACGGGCTCGCCATTTCTTGAGTAAGGTTACCTAGCGGCATTAGCCGGAACTACTAGCATACCTTGGTTTTGCTGTTTTCTTTTATTAGCGGGGAAGTTCTAGATATCAGCATGACGTCATTTTGGTTTTGTTGTTTTCAAGTGCTGTTGTAGATATCAACATCATTCGAATTTCACAACGTGATATCACCTTGGCTTGATGTTTTCTTATTATTATTGGGTCCTGGGGGTGCGTGTATTGAAAAGTAACAGTTGCTCTTTCGAGTTCAAGCACCATTTCTTGAGCAAGGTCCCCTAGCGGCATTAGTCGGTACGTACATATGTTGTTCATCTCGGGCTTGGGGATACGAGATTACTTTCAGCACTCTCCAGCCCTAGGATATTTTTGTCCATGCCAATAGTATTAGTACTAGTGGGGCTAAAATTTTCATCAGAAATCCTCTACGGGCTATGGTTCGAGGATATTAGCGACCTTACCTTCTCAGGTGTAATTAATATTAGTAGCTCAAAAACAAAAAAGCAACAACAACTATAACCTAAGTTGTGGATTAAAGATTTGATGATATTAATCTGTCGGTGTTTTTTATAAACAAGATTGCGCCATATTATCATATATCTAAAAATAGATCAGGCGAAGCTGATTGGGGCGAATGTAGGTAGATATGCTCACTTAGATAAGTAATGGAAATTAGTAAATGTGTAATTTTGCTCTTCAGGTGGAATGCTTCTGATTTTATTCCTTGCATAAACAAATTCGCACAGTCCAGCAAAGTAAACAAATTCGCAGTCGAATAATGTAAACAAATTCGCACAGCAGCCGAGTAAAGTAAACAAATTGAGCGATTTATGAAAGATTCCCAATTTCTTTAACTGAAAACAACAACAACCGATATTAATCTGTGGGATATAATGTCTTAGATGAGTAGTGGAAGATATACTTGAAAATTTCTTTTGCTGAAAAAAAAAACAACAACTATTACGTAAGTTGTGGTCTGTAGGTGTCTTTTATAAACAAGAGTGATCATGTTATGATATTCGATGTGTAAAAATTGATCACGGCTGCTTGGGATGGTAAGACACATGAAATCATTAGAAGTAATGGAAATTAAAGCATTAGAAAAGGTGGCCAGGTCGCTGGTAATTTGACATCTTGCGTAAACAAATATAGCCGAGTAAAGCAGGCAAATTGAGCGATTAATGTTTATTTTTTGTATCTAGGAGTTTGTGTTGAAAAGTCTTTATGACGAATTGTTTTTTATTTTCAATAAAATTTCTCAATCAGTCACACTGTTATGAGATTTGATTGATTCCCCGATATCATAGTTCACATGAAGCTGATAAGAATATGATAATTTTATCTTCATACTATTGGGGGCAGGTACATTGTTTACTTACTATTAAGTTGAGAGTGGGTTAAATTAAAAGCTTTAATAGACGAACGCTGTGTTATGATATTAATGTGGTATGATATGTTGTCCGAGGTGAGTAGTGGAAGTTGTATGGGAGCTATGAATAAGCAGTAAAATCCTAATCAGCAATCTCGCGGGATATGTGATAATTCTCCATGTCCATAGTGAAGATTGTGGTGGTGGGTTGAGAGTAGGTACTGTAAGTTATGTATTAAGTTAAAAGTTTTGCTGGATGGTATTTGGCATTTATCTCCTCGAAATGGTGTTGTATGAGGAAAGTATGTTCATCTGCAAACAACAAATTTGGCTGAAAGCGGCACACGGTGTGAGCAATAATCATGTTTTTGCTTCAATTATCACTATTAAGCGACATTTGTCGCAGAAAATATATTAAGTCTAGTCTAGTCTAAAATATGTATTGTAAATAAAAATTGTATTATGGTTATAATGCCATTTATTGAAATAATTTGTTTTAATTACATTATAGCTTAAGTCTAAGGTCTTTTTTCTTTAGCTCAGGAAAGCCAGGATTTCATAGATATAGACTGATCCTTATAATGAATATTCCTTATGCCTTTAGACCAACATGACTTTAGAAGGTTCCTTGTGCACCATTTTCACAAATAACATCTCTCCGTCTTTACTTTTTGCAATCTTTGTTGGAATATCCTGATTTTTCGACCTGTTGGTAGGGGACAGTCGACTCGTTTATGGATGAATAACTTTCTTCTTTATTTCTGGAAAGCATCGATTTCATAGATGTAGACTTAGCTTTATTCCCATGATCCTTTTCTGTGTTAAGCTATGAGAGTTCGGCAACAAAATCCCATGTTATTTCTTATCATCTGTCTTGCTCTAACACATTAGGAAGCTTTAGTGAACACCACAATTTGAAACCATCTCACTCGGGATTTGGTCATATACTTGCCAGCTGTGGATATGTATGTATGCAACACTGAAATGCATTAATGTAATAGGTTGTGTAGTGTAAAAGAAAAACTTTCATGGGCGATATGGGGATTGAATCGATGTATGTTATGCACTAGATTGGTGGTATATGTGCTTATTTGATTGAAGTAAAATAGTTTCACGGCTTCCTTACCAAGACTTAAATATATTCATAAAAACGTTGAATCGATGTCAAGAACATGTTAATACTATGAGCAGAGGAAATCGTGATCATTGCAGCATGTTATGAAATTCGATATCTAAAAATAGACCACATGAAGGTTATTGGGGTGGTAAAAAACATGAAAGCATTAGGTTGAGAATGGCTTCAATTTAAGGCTTTGGTGAAAGAAGGCGGCATCAGTCAGTTTTGGTGAGCCTCAGCGATAGGTCAAATAAAAAAAATGTCAACCGCGCTAATAAATGAAAGTTTTTCTAGTAAAAAGAGTGGTACAAAACGGCATATGGGGAGCTGTATTGGACAGACTAAATCACTGAGATTGTTATTGAAAGCCACCAGTCGAGGTGGAGAAATTACTCAGCGTGTAAGAAAAAGTGATTTTGTAAAGCGGGAGGAAATGAGTTCAGTATTCACAGACAGAATTAGAGCTGGAATTATTGTAAATATAAACCATACAGATCCTAAGCTATTTATACATGATGCTGCTCATTTATTTATACGCCGTATTAAGAATATTTTAAAACGCCATCTCAATATTAAAGTTAATACAAAGTTGTGTGCTGATTTTGTTAAGAATATCGGTGACAATGAGGTTATAAACGATATTAAATATTTACAAGCAAGAACTGCTCCAATCAATGTGGACGATAATTTAAATGAGTGGTATAAAGTTAACATTTTGGATTCAATACTCACTCAGCTGGATGAGTTTCAGAAAAAAGATAGTGACTGGACATTGGAGTCCATTATACATTTAGCAGTACATATCAACAAATTTGAACAGCACCGAGGATCTTCGTATATACCTCTACCGAAGGAGATTGCTTTAAAGCAAGCTTGCATCAATGTAAAAAATAGTGATGAAGCATGCTTCGCTTGGGCCGTAACATCAGCGCTATATCCTGCAAATGTTCACTCCGATAGGACCTCATCATATTCACATTATTCTACTGTGCTAAATTTAACTGGAATAACATTTCCTATGACGCTTAAGCAAATTAAACAATTTGAAGAACAGAACGATATATCAATAAACGTATTCATCCTAAAGAAAGAGCGTTCCTTCACCACTGTTCTAGTTAGACCAACGAAACATAATATGAAGCGACATGTGAATCTATTAATGATACAAAATAACTATGAGCAGGATGATGATGATGATGATGCTGCTGATGATGATTATGATGATAATGATGATGACAGTACCAGGTTTCATTTCTGCTGGATTAAATATATTTCACGGCTTGCATGGAAACAAGCTTCAAAACATAAGGCTAGATTGTATATATGCGATAGATTTTTGTTCTATTTTTATTCGGCTAAAGCATTAGCATCACATATTCCTGAATGTGAGAAAGAAAAAATTTATCTTGAATTAAGGAAGCCCAACCGTAAAATTAAATGTTAGTAGCACAACGGATACTCTACCATTGACAAACATTACTGAATTCCATCAGAGCAACAAGGAGCAGCCGCAGAAAACATATGACCTAATTCTAGTGTATTGTAAATAAAAAAAATGTATTACATATAGTTATAGTTCCATTTATTTAAGTAATTTGTTTTAATTGTATTATAGTCTAAGATATACATTATTGGAAAATAAAGAATATATTATAGTTATAGGTGTATTCAAATAAGGAAGCCCAACAATAGAATGACACACTAAGAAATAAATGTTAATATTTTTTTAATTTATAATAAATCGATAATGATATTTTATATATGTTATTCTTTTTATTCAATTTCCCTACTAAGTCCAGAACTCCTGAAAGTATTCTTTAATAATATTTGTCTACTACAGAGGGCTCTTAATCGGACGGTTGAACCTTTTACCCAGAATGCTAGGTTGAGCGTGAGCGTGAGAAAACACGTTGACACTTGGGCTTGACCTTGGCCTCTGCCATCACCTTTGAAACCGGAAGGGTATTTTGTCCTTGACCTTGATCCAGAAGTGTGTGTCTTAGCGGCTATAACCTTAATCAATTACGTCACAGGGGACTCTATACAGCTTTTCAAAACAAATTTGATAACAGATAAACAGCTTTCAAACAGCTCTGATAACAGGTAAACAGCTTTTAAACAGGTCTGATAACAGCTCTGATAACAGCTTAACAGCTTTTCAAACAGCTCTGATAACAACTTAACAGCTTTTCAAACAGTTCTGATAACAGGTAAAAAGCTTTTAAACAGGTCTGATAATAGCTTAACAGCTCTGATAACAGCTCTGATAACAGCTTAACAGCTTTTCAAACAGCTCTGATAACAGCTTAACAGCTTTTAAATAGGTCAAATAACAGCTAAACAGCTTTTTATACAAGTCTGATAACAGCTTAACAGCTTTTCAAACAGCTCTGATAACAGCTTAACAGCTTTTCAAACAGCTCTGATAACAGCTTAACAGCTTTTAAATTATTATAATAAATAACACGTTTTTATCTAGCCATCGATCTCGAATATATTCTGATAACTGTAGTTCGTTAAGGACTTGTCGACTCGATTTCACAAGAAGCAGTACGTCATCTAGTTGCCTGGCAGAAGTTTTCGGTTGGAAGAAGTACTCGGTTGGAGGTTCGCCTTCACTCAGCCAGCGTGATTGACTGCGCAACACAAACTCCAAGCTGTGCTTGTAAGTTTGTGCTAAAATTGTTTATTTATTCTATTAAAATAAAGAATCAACTCCGATTGGGAGAAGAGCTGCCATCCGATATACTTTGGACAACAAACTGGAAGCTTGATACCCAGTTCGGTTGAAACTCGTTTCGATAAAGGATCGAATTTGGAGCTTACCAACATCCCACCGTTGACTAAGAAAAGGAAGTCAGCTTTTCTCTCTTGCCAATCGTGCCAGAATTCAATGAACTCATTGATGAACTGCTCTGAGTTGATGAATAGCCAGTACGCAGTTCTCCTTCAACTGGAGTGATGGTTGCCCCTACAAGAAGAAGATCACGACCGGACACAATTCATGAAGCCAACGAAATGTTCTAGTATTCCAGGGGGGACGTAAAGTCTATCAATTCTCGAGCCCGCGAGACTTCCATGGATATTTCGCGAGACCCTCGTGTATGATCTAGTCATAGGATGCATCAAACGACAGATATCCATAAGTCTGAAAACACTAACAAAATTCCTCAATCGAGCAGCATTGAGCTGTTAAGTTGTTATCAAAGCTGTTTGAAAAGCTGTTAAGCTGTTATCAGACCTGTATAAAAAGCTGTTTAGCTGTTATTTGACCTATTTAAAAGCTGTTAAGCTGTTATCAGAGCTGTTTGAAAAGCTCTTAAGCTGTTATCAGACCTGTTTAAAAAGCTGTTATCAGAGCTGTTATCAGAGCTGTTAAGCTGTTATCAGACCTGTTTAAAAGCTGTTTACCTGTTATCAGAGCTGTTTGAAAAGCTGTTAAGCTGTTATCAGAGCTGTTTGAAAAGCTGTTAAGCTGTTATCAGAGCTGTTATCAGAACTGTTAAGCTGTTATCAGACCTGTTTAAAAGCTGTTCACCTGTTTGTTATATATGTAGTCAAACCTAACTATATGTCCATACATTTAAAATAGCAACAAACACTTTGTAAATGTATCACAGTTAGGATAGCAGACATATGTAGATATATATCACAGATAAGGCTTATACATCTCGTACGAATTGTAAGTGAGACAGTCTCCATCTAGCATTATAGCAATAAAGAACTAAGCACAATCAGTGAGTTTCAATTAAAGCGAAATATATAACATGGCGCAGTCGGTATTGTTACAAAGAGCATAACTACGTTTCTTTTGCAAGAAAATTAAAAAAAAAAAAAAAAATTAGCAAATAAAATTATAAGCAAACAAAGTGACGGAGACATTAAAATCATTAAAATGGATTTCATGGGATCATTTCGAGCACCACCTCCGCTTACATTCGAAGGAAATGTGAGCAGCGAATGGGCAAAATTTAAAAAACAATTTGATATCTTCGTGAAAGCAACTACTAAGGATGAAACGAAATTAAAAGATGAGGTAAAGGTCGCCATGCTGTTAAACCTAATGGGTGAAAAGGCATTAGAAGTATTTGAAACACTAAACATCACGGACGAGAATAGAAAAGTCTACAATGAGGTAATAAAAGGTTTCGATTCTTATTGTCAACCAAAAAATTTCATCATTTACGAGAGATTTAAATTTCATTCCCGAAAACAGCAATCTGGAGAAGCCTTCGATAACTTTCTCACAGAAATTACGAATCAAGTAAAAAAATGTGCATTTACAGATATGAGTGAACCCATAACGGAACAGATGGTACGCGACCGAATAGTTCTAGGCATAAACAATGCAGATCTACAAGAACGGCTACTACGAACATCAGATCTCACATTAAATAAAGCTATTGAGCTATGCCGGATCTCGGAGGCCACACATTATCAAGCAAGGGAGTTGCAACAGTCGCAACAAATTATGGAAATAAATAAGCAGCAAATGTCGCCATGGAAAAAAAGGTCAATGGCAGCTTCATCACAACAAAAGTTAGGTAACACATTAGGACAAATCAAACGGATGATAAAAGATTGCAGAAAATGCTCGTACACTCATAAAATAAATTCATGTCCAGCTTATGGTAAAATTTGCAATAACTGTGGTAGAAGTAATCATTTCTCATCCGTTTGCCAATCAAAGTCAACTAGAAATAATTTCAATAAAAATAAAAATAGAAAGGTCAATGAAATTGCTAATCAGTTAAGTGACAATGAGATAGATTTAGAAAATCTTTTAATTGATACAATTAATATAAAAGCAGTGAACAGTGTTAACGGAGGATGGTTCAAAAAACTAAATATTGGGGGCTTTAATATTGAATTTAAAATAGACACAGGTGCCGAGGTAAATATTTTGCCTTATCATATTTTTCTTAAATATTTCGCTGAGAGATCGTGCTTAAGTCAAATTTCAATTAAATTAGAATCATATGGTGGGTATAAACTGAAAGTCTTAGGTATGGCAAAATTAGAAATAAATTATAACAATGAGAAAACTACTGAACAATTTATAATCGCGGACGTTAAATCCTCTCCCATACTAGGTTTGGATTTATGTAAAAAATTAAAATTAATTAAACGAGTCGATGAAATCAGTAGTAGTTTCCTTCCTAAGACCAAAGACCAATTTCTCGAAGAGAATAAAACTGTATTCCAGGGATTAGGATGTTTTCCTGAAAAGTGTAGAATATATCTTAAAAGTAGTGCCATTCCTGTTGCGAAGCCTCCCCGCAGGATTCCTCTTGCCATTAGAGATAAAGTAAAAACAAAAATAGAAGAAATGGAAAAAAATGGCATAATAACAAAAGTTGATCAACCAACTAGTTGGGTACATAATCTAGTAGTAATTGAGAAACCTGACAAAACTGTGCGTTTATGTTTAGATCCCCGCGAGCTGAATCAAAATGCCCTGAAAGAATCGTTTGAAATCCCACGCTTTGAAGACTTGTCTAATAAATTAAGGGGTAAGGAATACTTTACAGTGCTAGACCTTAAAGAAGGATTCTGGCAAATAGCTTTAGATTCCAAAAGTAGCGATTTATGTGCATTTAGCACACCTTTTGGAACATATAAATTTTTAAGAATGCCATTTGGCTTAAATTTTGCTCCCGAATTGTTCCAAAAATTAAACACAAAGTATTTCGGCAACCTACCAGGAACGTTCATATATTTCGACGATATATTAGTATTCGGTTCAACTAAATTAGAACATGATTCCAACCTCAAAGCAGTTATTGAACGAGCAAATAAATTGAAAATAAAGTTCAATTCCACGAAACTACAATATTGCCAAAAAGAAGTAAAATATTTAGGATACAATTTTTCGAAAGCAGGAATAAAAATTGATCCAGATCGAACAAAAGCTATTGAGGCTATCAAACAACCCACAGATAAAAAGGAATTACAGAGATTTCTAGGGTTAGTAAATTATCTAAGAAACTTTATACCGAACTTATCTGAGCTTACTGCCCCTTTGCGGGAATTACTTAAAAATAACGTTAAATATATGTGGCTAGATAACCATGATACTACATTTGATAAGCTTAAGAAACTAATTTCAACAGCCCCCATACTACAGAATTTTAACGAAAATTCTCCAATTTATATACAAACCGACGCATCGCAGTCAGGTTTAGGGAGCTGCCTAATTCAAGAAAATAAACCAATATTTTACGCGTCCAAATCCTTAACAGAAACTGAGAAAAGATACGCTCAAATAGAAAAAGAAATGTTAGCTATCCTGTTTGCATGCCAGAAATTTCACAATTTTATCTACGGTAAGCCGGTTACAATTCTAACAGATCATAAGCCTTTAGTAGCTATCGTCAATAAACTTGTAAGCGATGTACACTCGAATAGATTACAACGAATTAAATTAAAACTTGTGAAATACGATATCAATCTCAAATATGTCCCGGGTAAATATCTCTACATTGCTGACACACTTTCTAGAGCTTACATAAATGATACCGCTAAAGAAGTCGATAGTAGTCTAAATCATGTTATTCATTCAGTTAGTGTATCAGATAAACGAATACAAGAAATTAAAGAGGCGTTAAATATTGATCCCGAATCAAAGATGCTAATAGAAAGATGTTCTAAAGGGTGGCCTGTTGAGTCAAAAAATGTAGATCCACTCATTAAAAGATATTGGCCAATAAGAAATGACATATATATTGAAAATGGTCTTTTATTTTATAAAAATAGAATCATTATCCCCACTTCACTCAGAAAGAATATATTGCAAAAACTTCATGAAGGTCATATGGGGATCACAAAAACCAGGGAAGCAGCCAAGTTATTGGTATACTGGCTACATATCAACGAAGATATAGAAGAATTTATAACAAATTGCAGGACGTGCGAAAAATTTCAAAACTCAAAGTGTAAACTCCCTTTAATTCCGCATGAAGTCCCAAATCTTCCATTTAATAAAATAGCATGTGACATCTTCGAGTACGGAAACAACTCGTATTTGGTGGTAGTAGACTACTTTTCTAAGTGGATTGAGATAAAACCTTTGCATCACAAAAGCGCAAGTGATGTAATAAAACAATTAATGGAAGTGTTTTCATCTCACGGAGTTCCCGAAATTTTAATTGCGGACAATGTTCCATTTAATTCTGTCGAATTTAAACGTTTTGCGGAAGAATGGAATTTTTCATTAATTACCTCCAGCCCATTATACCCCCGTTCAAATGGTCTTGCCGAAAAAGCAGTGCATATTTCAAAAACACTCTTGAAAAAGTGTTGGGAAGATAACAAGGACATGCATAGTGCATTATTTGCTTATAGAAATACCCCTATACCAGGTCTATCATATACCCCATCCCAGTTGCTTATGGGTAGACTACTTCGCCCCAAAATTCCTATTAAACGTGAGTTACTAAAACCCCAAAAGGTAACTAATATAGAAAAGAAAATAGAAGAAAACCAAACACGTTACAAGAAGTACCACGATCGGAATATTCGAAATAGAAAAGAACTTACATTCTCCCAAGGCGATAATGTAACAGTTCAAAGAGGAAAAACATGGGAACCGGCCCAGATTATACATCACCATAATACCCCTAGGTCATACGTACTACGAACAGAAAATAATCGTTTGTTAAGAAGAAATTCCATACACTTAAGGCCTTCTAGTCTAGAGCCACGATTTAAAGCCCCGGATATTACTGACATGGAAAGTCTGGTTGAAGATGAAAAGACTAATAGCAAAACAATTACCTCACATCAAAGTACTGCAATGTCCAACCCAAATAGCACTAATAATAGTTTTCAACAACCATCTGATGTTATCAATGATCACAATAGGGTTAAACAAGGTGAACAAAAGCATATAACAAGATCAGGCCGAGTAGTTAAGCCTCCAGAGAGATTAACATATCACACACATTAAAATATTAAATGAGACACTTGTTTAAGGATAACAGTATTGTTTAAATTACTAGCTTATAAGTGATGGATTATTTTGTAGGTAAGATAATTTACTATAGTTCGCTATATTAAGAATTGTTAGGATAGACATTAAAGTACATTGTGAAACTGAATTATGCATGTACATTAACAGGTATTCATATACATTAGAGCTGTCGAACAAATCATCAATATAATATTATTATAAATCATTATAAATTTATTTAATCTTGAATTATGTAAAAAACGATATACGAACAGTGTAGTTTTAAGAAGATCTATAAAGAAGGGAGATGTTATATATGTAGTCAAACCTAACTATATGTCCATACATTTAAAATAGCAACAAACACTTTGTAAATGTATCACAGTTAGGATAGCAGACATATGTAGATATATATCACAGATAAGGCTTATACATCTCGTACGAATTGTAAGTGAGACAGTCTCCATCTAGCATTATAGCAATAAAGAACTAAGCACAATCAGTGAGTTTCAATTAAAGCGAAATATATAACAATCAGAGCTGTTTGAAAAGCTGTTAAGCTGTTATCAGAGCTGTTTGAAAAGCTGTTAAGCTGTTGTCAGAGCTGTTATCAGACCTGTTTAAAAGCTGTTTACCTGTTATCAGAGCTGTTTGAAAGCTGTTTATCTGTTATCAAATTTGTTTTGAAAAGCTGTATAGAGTCCCCTGTGACGTAATTGATTAAGGTTATAGCCGCTAAGACACACACTTCTGGATCAAGGTCAAGGACAAAATACCCTTCCGGTTTCAAAGGTGATGGCAGAGGCCAAGGTCAAGCCCAAGTGTCAACGTGTTTTCTCACGCTCACGCTCAACCTAGCATTCTGGGTAAAAGGTTCAACCGTCCGATTAAGAGCCCTCTGTAGTAGACAAATATTATTAAAGAATACTTTCAGGAGTTCTGGACTTAGTAGGGAAATTGAATAAAAAGAATAACATATATAAAATATCATTATCGATTTATTATAAATTAAAAAAATATTAACATTTAATTCTTAGTGTGTCATTCTATTGTTGGGCTTCCTTATTTGAATACACCTATAACTATAATATATTCTTTATTTTCCAATAATGTATATCTTAGACTATAATACAATTAAAACAAATTACTTAAATAAATGGAACTATAACTATATGTAATACATTTTTTTTATTTACAATACACTAGAATTAGGTCATATGTTTTCTGCGGCTGCTCCTTGTTGCTCTGATGGAATTCAGTAATGTTTGTCAATGGTAGAGTATCCGTTGTGCTACTAACATTTAATTTTACGGTTGGGCTTCCTTAATTCAAGATAAATTTTTTCTTTCTCACATTCAGGAATATCGCATATATACAATCTAGCCTTATGTTTTGAAGCTTGTTTCCATGCAAGCCGTGAAAGATATTTAATCCAGCAGAAATGAAACCTGGTACTGTCATCATCATTATCATCATAATCATCATCAGCAGCATCATCATCATCATCATCATCCTGCTCATAGTTATTTTGTATCATTAATAGATTCACATGTCGCTTCATATTATGTTTCGTTGGTCTAACTAGAACAGTGGTGAAGGAACGCTCTTTCTTTAGGATGAATACGTTTATTGATATACCGTTCTGGTCTTCAAATTGTTTAATTTGCTTAAGCGTCATAGGAAATGTTATTCCAGTTAAATTTAGCACAGTAGAATAATGTGAATATGATGAGGTCCTATCGGAGTGAACATTTGCAGGATATAGCGCTGATGTTACGGCCCAAGCGAAGCATGTTTCATCACTATTTTTTACATTGATGCAAGCTTGCTTTAAAGCAATCTCCTTCGGTAGAGGTATATACGAAGATCCTCGGTGCTGTTCAAATTTGTTGATATGTACTGCTAAATGTATAATGGACTCCAATGTCCAGTCACTATCTTTTTTCTGAAACTCATCCAGCTGAGTGAGTATTGAATCCAAAATGTTAACTTTATACCACTCATTTAAATTATCGTCCACATTGATTGGAGCAGTTCTTGCTTGTAAATATTTAATATCGTTTATAACCTCATTGTCACCGATATTCTTAACAAAATCAGCACACAACTTTGTATTAACTTTAATATTGAGATGGAGTTTTAAATAAATGAGCAGCATCATGTATAAATAGCTTAGGATCTGTATGGTTTATATTTACAATAATTCCAGCTCTAATTCTGTCTGTGAATACTGAACTCATTTCCTCCCACTTTACAAAATCACGTTTTCTTACACGCTGAGTAATTTCTCCACCTCGACTGGTGGCTTTCAATAACAATCTCGGTGATTTAGTCTGTCCAATACAGCTCCCCATATGCCGTTTTGTACCACTCTTTTTACTAGAAAAACTTTCATTTATTAGCGCGGTTGACATTTTTTTTATTTGACCTATCGCTGAGGCTCACCAAAACTGACTGATGCCGCCTTCTTTCACCAAAGCCTTAAATTGAAGCCATTCTCAACCTAATGCTTTCATGTTTTTTACTACCGCAATAACCTTCATGTGGTCTATTTTTAGATATCGAATTTCATAACATGCTGCAATGATCACGATTTCCTCTGCTCATAGTATTAACATGTTCTTGACATCGATTCAACGTTTTTATGAATATATTTAAGTCTTGGTAAGGAAGCCGTGAAACTATTTTACTTCAATCAAATAAGCACATATACCACCAATCTAGTGCATAACATACATCGATTCAATCCCCATATCGCCCATGAAAGTTTTTCTTTTACACTACACAACATATTACATTAATGCATTTCAGTGTTGCATACATACATATCCACAGCTGGCAAGTATATGACCAAATCCCGAGTGAGATGGTTTCAAATTGTGGTGTTCACTAAAGCTTCCTAATGTGTTAGAGCAAGACAGATGATAAGAAATAACATGGGATTTTGTTGCCGAACTCTCATAGCCTAACACAGAAAAGGATCATGGGAATAAAGCTAAGTCTACATCTATGAAATCGATGCTTTCCAGAAATAAAGAAGAAAGTTATTCATCCAAAAACGAGTCGACTGTCCCCTACCAACAGGTCGAAAAATCAGGATATTCCAACAAAGATTGCAAAAAGTAAAGACGGAGAGATGTTATTTGTGAAAATGGTGTACAAGGAACCTTCTAAAGTCATGTTGGTCTAAAGGCATAAGGAATATTCATTATAAGGATCAGTCTATATCTATGAAATCCTGGCTTTCCTGAGCTAAAGAAAAAAGACCTTAGACTTAAGCTATAATGTAATTAAAACAAATTATTTCAATAAATGGCATTATAACCATAATACAATTTTTATTTACAATACATATTTTAGACTAGACTAGACTTAATATATTTTCTGCGACAAATGTCGCTTAATAGTGATAATTGAAGCAAAAAAATGATTATTGCTCACACCGTGTGCCGCTTTCAGCCAAATTTGTTGTTTGCAGATGAACATACTTTCCTCATACAACACCATTTCGAGGAGATAAATGCCAAATACCATCCAGCAAAACTTTTAACTTAATACATAACTTACAGTACCTACTCTCAACCCACCACCACGATCTTCACTATGGACATGGAGAATTATCACATATCCAGCGAGATTGCTGATTAGAATTTTACTGCTTATTCATAGCTCCCATACAACTTCCACTACTCACCTCAGACAACATATCATACCACATTAATATCATAACACAGCGTTCGTCTATTAAAGCTTTTAATTTAACCCACTCTCAACTTAATAGTAAGTAAACAATGTACCTGCCCCCAATAGTATGAAGATAAAATTATCATATTCTTATCAGCTTCATGTGAACTATGATATCGGGGAATCAATCAAATCTCATAACAGTGTGACTGATTGAGAAATTTTATTGAAAATAAAAAACAATTCGTCATAAAGACTTTTCAATACAAACTCCTAGATACAAAAAATAAACATTAATCGCTCAATTTGCCTGCTTTACTCGGCTATATTTGTTTACGCAAGATATCAAATTACCAGCGACCTGGCCACCTTTTCTAATGCTTTAATTTCCATTACTTCTAATGATTTCATGTGTCTTACCATCCCAAGCAGCCGTGATCAATTTTTACACATCGAATATCATAACATGATCACTCTTGTTTATAAAAGACACCTACAGACCACAACTTACGTAATAGTTGTTGTTGTTGTTTTTTTTTTTCAGCAAAAGAAATTTTCAAGTATATCTTCCACTACTCATCTAAGACATTATATCCCACAGATTAATATCGGTTGTTGTTGTTTTCAGTTAAAGAAATTGGGAATCTTACATAAATCGCTCAATTTGTTTACTTTAATCGGCTGCTGTGTGAATTTGTTTACATTATTCGACTGCGAATTTGTTTACTTTGCTGGACTGTGCGAATTTGTTTATGCAAGGAATAAAATCAGAAGCATTCCACCTGAAGAGCAAAATTACACATTTACTAATTTCCATTACTTATCTAAGTGAGCATATCTACCTACATTCGCCCCAATCAGCTTCGCCTGATCTATTTTTAGATATATGATAATATGGCGCAATCTTGTTTATAAAAAACACCGACAGATTAATATCATCAAATCTTTAATCCACAACTTAGGTTATAGTTGTTGTTGCTTTTTTGTTTTTGAGCTACTAATATTAATTACATCTGAGAAGGTAAGATCGCTAATATCCTCGAACCATAGCCCGTAGAGGATTTCTGATGAAAATTTTAGCCCCACTAGTACTAATACTATTGGCATGGACAAAAAATATCCTAGGGCTGGAGAGTGCTGAAAGTAATCTCGTATCCCCAAGCCCGAGATGAACAACATATGTAAGTACCGACTAATGCCGCTAGGGGACCTTGCTCAAGAAATGGTGCTTGAACTCGAAAGAGCAACTGTTACTTTTCAATACACGCACCCCCAGGACCCAATAATAATAAGAAAACATCAAGCCAAGGTGATATCACGTTGTGAAATTCGAATGATGTTGATATCTACAACAGCACTTGAAAACAACAAAACCAAAATGACGTCATGCTGATATCTAGAACTTCCCCGCTAATAAAAGAAAACAGCAAAACCAAGGTATGCTAGTAGTTCCGGCTAATGCCGCTAGGTAACCTTACTCAAGAAATGGCGAGCCCGTAGAGAATTTCTGATGAGAATTTCGTCCCCCCTCCCACCCTTCGCCACCTAGAATCCATTGGCATGAACAAAAATAACTTATACGCTAATATCTCGAAAACCAGAGCCCGTAGGGGATTTCTGATGAAAATTTCATTACCCCCCCCTCCCTGTCCTATACTATAATACCCCCTCACAAACCACCCATCTAGAATCCATTGGCATGAACAAAAATTTCCTACCGTTAACTTTAATTATTACTAATATTAGTTCAAAACCAAAAGCCTACATTTAGGCGCACCGCATATCTATCCAAGAACACCGTAGTACCGACTAATGCCACTAGGGCGCAGTCAAGACCAAATCCATCAATAAAGCTTCCCACCCCCTTCAAAAATATGTAGAACTGAAAGTGATCTCGTATCCCAAAACTCGAGATGAAAGACGTAGAGGCTACGAGTCTGAGATGAAAAATAAGCGAACTCCAGAAACAAAATTGAAATCCTATGCTATTTCCCTATGCTGGAGCGTACTTAAAGTGGTCTCGTGTCCCCCAAAGTGGTCTCGTATCCCCAAGATTCGAGATGAAAAATAGGCGCACTTCAGAAACAATATCGAAATCCTATGCTATTTCCCTATGCTGGAGAGTGCTAAAAGTGGTCTCGTATCCCCCAAAGTGGCCTCGTATCCCCAAAGTGGCCTCGTATCCCCACATCCAAGACATAAACCAGGACATCTAAGACACAAACCCACATTTAGTATGGATTTACACCACCTAGCGACGGTGGCGCCATCTGTGGCGAAATCCTGGAGGCTCAAAAAAGTGCGCCAGAACCGGCATAGCTTATCTACTATATTACAACAGATTAATAGAGACACAACTACAATGAAAAGGAATTCAGAAATACAAAATATAGTAGCAAGTTGGAATTTTTAAAATGAACAATTACGCTGACTGGATGGCTCCCGTACAAAAATCCCCGACCGAACAACCGACGTCACAGCAAGGGAACTCTGTCTGCATCCCCCACCAACTAATAATAATGATAACTTTGGTAAAGCCCATGGAATAAAGATACCCTTTGGATTTTCCAAAAGTATCTGCTCCATATTCCTTGTTTGGCCTGTCACTTGGTAGAATCAAACGAATTTGTTTTGATTTTGTTTTTATTATATTGACTGTGTAAAAAAAATTAAGTTGGAAAGTCAATATCCGGTTGAAAACAATTAGGTATTTCTTACGACTTCCAAGTGTAAATCTCTTCGTAAAAAGTGGATAAGTGCTTGTGGAAAAGCATAGAAGCTTTCAGCTGATTTATTCATGGGTAGTCCTTCATCTCAGTTTTACATACCTGAAGTCTACCTGGACCAGTACAGAAATGAATGGAATAGTAAAGTTAGAACCAATTTAGTGCAATTAGTATACTTTTTGATCTTTCAAAAGAAAAAAACTATTACATATCAGCTGTTTTGTAACATATCGCGTCCTCAATAGCTGGCCATACACGAGAGGAATTTTCGACGGATCTGGGGCCGGATTCTGTAGCACGGAGAATTTGGGAATTTGGGAGATGAGAATTGCGTTTTCTTAGAATTTTTAATTCCCTAATTCTCCATTCCCAATTCACTAACATGGTTGGAGAATTAGGGAAAACGTAAGAAATGTGAAAAAGTGCGAATCGCCTGGGACGATTAAGGTTATCAATTTTTGTTCTAGAAGGTTGGACTTTTTTACATATGTGAGGTACATCTGCCTATTACCTTCCACTGTCGAAATAAATTTAAATTTCTTTTTTGTTGGGGTAGTTTTGAGGGATGTAGGAGGGTAGGTTTTCTCGAGTTTTTCCGGGATAACGAGAGAATGGAGAGTAGAAGGAGAATGTATGTGGTATCAAAAAAAATGGGAGCTCAGCGCGAACAAGATAGGCTTATGAAAAGGGGCGGGGAGAGTGCGGGGTAGAAATGGGAGCTGATTAAGGGAAATTAAAAAAAAATTAAGACAATATCAGGAGCTGCAATAATTCGCAGCGGTAAGCTCAGCATCTCTAAACCCAATAAAAAAAAAGTAAGAATTCACTTTGGTAATTAGCCATGCATGGGTATTATAGGCTATATTTTATTTCGATTAACGGTAATTTGCAGATTTGAGCGGCCTCGGCGGTAAATTTTGCTATCGCAATATTCACGGGCGCCTAACTCTATGTCGGAGGGCTGCAAAGTATTGGAATTTTTTTGATAGATTAAGGATTTAGAGTACAAAAATATAGGTGAATAATTTTTGGGGCAGGGTGTTTTGGGGGTTGGGGGTCGTACCACCCCTCATAGGGGGTTGCTCAAACTACGTCATGTTTGGTACCAAATTAAAGACGGAGGAGAGGGTAATCGAGTGGTGTAGTTTGTCTTTGATCGTTTTAACGTGATAGCTGACTTTTGACAACCGAAAAACGATTTTTTTACACTACGGTCATATACACCCCAGTTTCCATATTTTGCATATATTTCTTCCGTTCTTTGTTTCACATCCATTAGTACTCCGTTGCGAACATTTTTGTCATGGGAAGTAAATTTCCAGGACTTACCAGTTCTTCGCAATAATGAGATGAAAATATGTCAATTTTTGTACCAAAAACGGCCAATTTTTCACCTTAAGAAGGATTGCTACACTTCTTTTACAGTTATTTCCAAAACGGTTTATCGGATTCAAAAATTATTTACATATTTAATTAGGGGACAAAATGTAGATGCGATTTCATCCTACACACAAGCTTTACCGTGTATATTTAAAAATTTTACAGCATCTCTTCTGTACTGGACGACGACCAAATTGATCATTTTCGCATGATTTATAATTTTTAGCGGGTACTTTGAGAGACAAAATCCTTGTTCCTCTGTTAGTATTGCATGGATTTCCATAATTTGTTTTTTACAATATAGCCAGGATACGCAGTGAATCCATAACTCAATTTGAAATTCCTAGCTACCTAGATACCTTCACAAAACACAACAAAAGAAGACAAAACAATTTTTCCACTTACTTTTCCACTTGCAAAACACCGGAGAATTAACAAGTGGAATGGAGAAAAGTAAGACGAAAAATTTTCAATTGAGAGAGAATTTGAGAGGTGAGTACGGAATTCCAGAATTCTCCATTCCACTTATTAATTCTCCGGTGTTTGCTTGTGGAAAAGTAAGACGAAAAGTAAGTAGAGAATTCCCAAATTCTCCATTCCACTTATTAATTCTCCGGTGTTTTGCAAGTGGAAAAGTAAGTGGAAAAATTGTATTGTCTACTTTTATTGCGTTTTGTGAAGGTATCTAGGTAGCTAGGAATTTCAAATTGAGTTATGGATTCACTGCGTATCCTTGCTATATTGTAAAAAACAAATTATTTAAATCCATGCAATACTAACAGAGGAACAAGGATTTTGTCTCTCAAAGTACCCGCTAAAAATTACAAATCACGCGAAATTGATCAATTTGGTCGTCGTCCAGTACAGAAGAGATGCTGTAAAATTTTTAAATATACATGGTAAAGCTTGTGTGTAGGATGAAATCGCATCTACATTTTGTCCCCTAATTAAATATGTAAATAATTTTTGAATCCGATAAACCGTTTTAGAAATAACTGTAAAAGAAGTGTAGCAATCCTTCTTAAGGTGAAAAATTGGCCGTTTTTAGTACAAAAATTGACATATTTTCATCTCATTATTGCGAAGAACTGGTAAGTCCTGGAAATTTACTTCCCATTACAAAAATGTTCGCAACGGAGTACTAATGGATGTGAAACAAAGAACGGAAGAAATATATGCAAAATATGGAAACTGGGGTGTATATGACCGTAGTGTAAAAAAATCGTTTTTCGGTTGTCAAAAGTCAGCTATCACGTTAAAACGATCAAAGACAAACTACACCACTCGATTACCCTCTCCTCCGTCTTTAATTTGGTACCAAACATGACGTAGTTTGAGCAACCCCCTATGAGGGGTGGTACGACCCCCAACCCCCAAAACACCCTGCCCCAAAAATTATTCACCTATATTTTTGTACTCTAAACCCTTAATCTATCAAAAAAATTCCAATACTTTACAGCCCTCCGACATAGAGTTAGGCGCCCGTGAATATTGCGATAGCAAAATTTACCGCAGAGGCCGCTCAAATCTGCAAATTACCGTTAATCGAAATAAAATATAGCCTATAATACCCATGCATGGCTAATTACCAAAGTGAATTCTTACTTTTTTTTTATTGGGTTTAGAGATGCTGAGCTTACCGCTGCGAATTATTGCAGCTCCTGATATTGTCTTAATTTTTTTTTAATTTCCCTTAATCAGCTCCCATTTCTACCCCGCACTCTCCCAGCCCCTTTTCATAAGCCTATCTTGTTCGCGCTGAGCTCCCATTTTTTTTGATACCAAATACATTCTCCTTCCACTCTTCATTCTCTCGTTATCCCGAAAAAACTCGAGAAAACCTACCCTCCTACATCCCTCAAAAACTACCCCAACAAAAAAGAAATTTAAATTTATTTCGACAGTGGAAGGTAACAGGTAGATGTACCTCACATATGAAAAAAAGTCCAACCCTCTAGAACAAAAATTGATACCCTTAATCGTCCCAGGCGATTCGCACTTTTTCTCATTTCTTACGTTTTCCCTAATTCTCCAAACATGTTAGTGAATTGGGAATGGAGAATTAGGGAATTAAAAATTCTAAGAAAACGCAATTCTCATCTCCCAAATTCCCAAATTCTCCGTGCTACAGAATCCGGCCCCTGATCCGCTGAGGCCCTGTTTCGCGGATCAATTCCGTATTGTAGTGAGCAAAGCGAGTGAATCAGTTCCGCGGAACAGTTCCTTCGTGGAACGGTTCCGTTGATTCAAGTCCGTCATAGGGCATTAACAGTGCAGTTTATGTAGTCAGAGTTCTGCGTTCTTTCCAGTTTTTATATATAAAAAAAAATTAAAAATAGTGTGATCAAAACCAATTTTGGCAGAATTTATTAACATCTATAAAGAAAGACCATGTCTTTAGCAAATTAAGATCAGAAATTATAAAAATAAAATTTAAAAAAACCTGGCGTATGAAGAAATTGTGGGTTTTTTAAAGAAAGACTATCTGGAAGCAGATATTAAGTTAGTAAAAGAAAAGATACAAAATTTGAAAAGAGCAACACGGAAAAAAAAATAAAATTGAATCTTCCAGGAGAAGTGGAGCAGGGGCAGAAGATGTGTATGCACCATCCTTATGGTCATAATTATCAAAGAATTTATCTACAGAACAATATGTGATTGGAATTGTACTACGAATTGATGGATTTTCTTCAGCAACAAACTGAATTAGTTCCATCTATAGATAATTTATTATCAACACAGAGTATAATCATTGGCGTAGCCAGCGTTTTGTTGTGGGGTGGGTAGTAGGGGGCAGACTGACACAATATTGAAGAAGAATAATCTTCAAACAAGTATTGTTTGTCAAAAATGTGTATAAATTTCTAAAACGTTAATCAGTGTTAAAACCAAGTTTCCTTACATGAAGCAAACTATTTCATTGACTACCATTGTTTTTTTCAACCAATGTATGTTTAAATTAAACAACAATAAGAATATTTCCTAAAAATAAGAATAAAATAAGAATAATTTACTAACATATAATTATATGGTTTTCTAAAAAAAAGTTATTTCAAATTCATAATAAATTGTGAATGTATCCCAATAATAGCCCTGAAATTAGAAAATTTGATTTTGAAGTAGTTTTTCGCATATATTTCTAAAACGGTTCGTCGGACAGTAAAAATTATTGTAACCAATTTCATAGGATTTCATAGTCTGAAGAACTTTTCAGTACAATAAAAACATCTCGGACTGATCGTCTTCACAGTACCTGTACATAAAAATCCTAAATTTTTATATGGCAACATCAAGAAGGGGTTGCGGGATTTATCCAATTTTTGAAATTATACTCATAATTTTTATGAAAATGCCGTGTACAAAATTTCAGCTCTCTACTTCGACTCGTTCTCAAGCGGTATCTAAATATGTAGAGGAAAACCAAAGTTTTGTATGGGAAGGCAATTCAACGAAGGAGTTGCCTGATTTATTCCATTTCCGAAATTAAATTTCCTTTTTTCTCGAAAAACTCGTGTGCAAAATTTCAGCTTTCTAAGTAAATCCGTTCTGGAGCTATCGTGAGGACGGACAGACATGCAAAAGTTAAAATAACTTTTAATATTATGCTTGGGTGTCCAATCCATTCATTATTTTTATGTGTTACAAACGGAATGAGAAATTCAGTTTACCCAATAGATTTTATTTAGGGTATAATATTCAGTAAACAGTCCAGAATAAAGCGATGCGAAGTACACTCTTGTGTGCAAGATATTCGTCTGTTAAGTGGTTGTTAAATAGGCTTAAGTAGATGAAGATACAACAACGAATTGATTTAAATGTACTTTTATTCATTTTTAAAATAAAGAAGAAATATTACTAGAGACACATATTTACATATCCATTTTCTTTATATAAATGACGTACAAAAAAAAAAAAAACTTTAAACAGATTTAAATTATTTAAACAGATTTAAATTATTCTTGCAGAATCTATCGCTGTTCAAACATATTCAACAATTCTTCTATTAGTTAATAGTGCTAACTTCAAAGTTCAATTTCTTAAATTCATACAAAATTCGCAAATAATTAATATTCCCAGTGAGATAGACGAGATTTAAGCAGATCTGTATTAAATCATTAAACGCCATATCTATCGAAATATTTATTCGATTCGATTAATGAAACATATCCATTGCCAGTTACCACCCCATTAAAACTAGTGGGGCATCTTTCTAGATTGCAGATCTGCTGAATCAGCTCTTTATCTTCAGATTTGCAAGGAATGGTATTATTTTCTTGATATTCGGCATTCTAGGGCTATTATTCTTGGATCTTCCAATTCAAAATTTATGGACGTAGCACTTTGTTGGTTCAATTTATTTTCAATTTCTAAATTTTCAAGCATAACTGCATTAAAATCTAATTCGGCACTGAAATCTTCTTGCACTTCAGCAGAGCATGCTACTCGTCCTCCAACTTCAATAGGGTAAACAGGGCCTCCAATTTTTGCTAACAGCATACCTAAAAAGAATAATTATAATATCTAAAACTCTCATAAGATATATAAGTTTAAGTGGTAAAATCACCAATTGTCGGACAATGTTAAAATGTTTTATAGATAAAGGAGCCACGCTGATTATCCTCAGCTAATCTTAAAATGTGTGCATACAATGGATTGACTTCTTTCTTCTTGTGGGATTAAATGGCTTATAAAGATATTCCGTTCATTAAAAATACACTTTTGTATAATTCTACGTTATTTTTCTACGTACAAATTTGCGGAAAAATTTAAAGGTTTTGCAAATTATAGTTACTTACTATAGAAATAGAATGATTTATATTCAGAAAAAAAGGATCGCATAAAATTCATATATATCCATCCATTAATGAACTTAATACCATTTTATGGGCCAACCGATGATACAAAGATTAACAAGTTATGGCCGAGTTAGCTGTCAATTGGTTGCTTGCCTGCTTTGGCAACAATTGTCACAAATTTGTTCGACTCAATTTCAATCTAAAAATTTCTTTGCTTTCTCACTAGCACATAATTAATTACTTTTCCCGAAGTGAATTAAACGAAGAAACTAATGGTTAGATAAATATTATAATATATTCAAAACGTATTTCAGTCAATAAAATACGAAAAACTCAAAACAAATTCGCTGGAAATGACATTGTCACCTCATGACGTAGCAACACAAAAAATTCCTTTCGAATCGGCCATAGCTTATTATCTCTGTGTCATGGGCCAACCTATACATATTAATCACGATCATTCTGCTAGACTTGTGCCCAGATGCATGTCATCAGAAAAATTTTGATCAATTTACAGTTATTGATATAAATAATAATTGTATCACAAATTCGTAGCATATGGAGAATTGAATTATTATATTATAATATCGGTTAAGTCTACAATCGATTTCTTGCAAAATAAAATTTTACACGGTCTCCAAATACATATTTCACATTAAAATTGCTGGTAAAATTTTGTCATATCTAATAGCCAGATTTTGCGTAATGAATTTCGGGTTGTATTGGTAGTCTATTTTTACATGTATTTACCCGCCATCCCTATTCTAAGCAAATTGTCAATTTGCAAAAATTAAACAAAGGTTTTGTGCGGAGCATCTGTGGTAAAAAATGTTCTTTTTCTACTTTACTTTGAAATAATTCACATAATTAATTTATATAAATCTCTGCTTCTACTAACAAAAAAGATAATTTAGATAGTCCAGTTGCCTCAAACAGCATTTCCCTAGTTTATAATCCAATCTATATTTGCAAGCACTGACCGAACACTTCATTTCTGTTTTTTTAATTGATATGAAGATTTTAACAGGCACTAGTGGCACTATAAAACTTTGCAATAAATTCTGCACCCAGCTTTGACAAATCTTTCCTGCAGCATCTCACTTACTCTTATGTATAATCTCCTGCTCTTGACAAATTACGCTCATGTAAACGAATTTTACACGATTCAACCATTCCTGTTTGCTCTATATTCTAAGGAGTGAGCTATTACTGCACGGCTGTAGCCGGCCCGTTAAGGCCTTTTAATTTACAGTTTTTATGATGTCGCCTTCTGGTTTGACGAATAAAGACAAAAAATGTGATATCGCAGATTAACATGCAACGTAAAATAGCGGCAAATTGATTAATTTTCATAAATAAATGATAATGACAAGTGGCGGAATTTTCAGATTTACTCTCATGTAATACCATGCTTTTGTGAAAGCAGTTTTTTCTGAGATATTGAAAGAGGTCACCAAAGTTTGTTCCAAAGTTGTTGCTGTATAATCCTATGTTATTTGAACAGAACGTGCTTCTGTTTACACGCTTTGCTCTAAAGAGGGTGGGTGTTATCAGTATTGGGAGATCGTTGGAATTCCATATTCTGGCAATTTCTGCTATTAAGATATTGAAAAGTAGTAAATTAATATGTAGTAGCACTGATTACTTTGCGCCTAGTTGCTAATGTACTTTTATAGATATCTCTCCTATATCAATAAAAATTAATTAGTTTTCCAAAGTTACGTGAACTGAACTATTCCTTTTGGTGTATTTCTTATGCTTTTGGTACCTAGGATAAAAATGGTCGGAATTCGCATAATATAATAATGGGAAAAGTCGCCATTAATTCCCATTTTCGAGAGAATTTTAACCGCAACAATCTCCCAACGCTACTGTAACTCATTCTCTGATGGGCTTGGGAAAAATGAGAATTTTATTTGACTGATAGACATTTAAAATCTCCTTTCAGCACATTGGCCAAAACGATATTTGTCTTCTTCTTAAAAAAGTGAGGTAGAGTAGATATATGAAAAATTCATTATTATCAATAAAAGAAAGAATTTTGAAGTTATTCAAAATTTTGCAAATAATTGAATAAAATCAATTATGCTTGTATGTATATCTTACTACATGAAAGAAGAATGAATGAAAGAAAAAATTGCAAATTATTAGTAATAATTGCTTCGTATTTCTGTGAGGGGGGGCACAGATCCTACACGGGATTCGCTGGGGGGGGGGGGGGCATTGCCCACCCGTGCCCCTACCTCGCTACGCGCATGAGTATAATTAATAGCTTTGATGAAGGAAACTTAGACGAATATACGGACATAGATATTTCACACCTCATAAATTTTGAGCAAGATTCAGGGCCAGGTATGTATTTTTAAATAGTCAATTTATTGAAAAAAAAAAAAAAACAAAGTAAGTTCTTGTAATTACAGATTTATTAATATATACGTACATTTCCTGCCAAACGTAAGTTTGTTAATTTAAGTAGTAAGACACATCTGCATACATTCGTACTCGTATTATGCTTTTCCTTTTCTTATTATCTCATCCTGCCAAGAAACCCTTTCCATTAAAGGAGTTCAAAAATTTTTGTCGATTTGTTTTTCCGTCAAGTGTGCTATTTGTTTTCGAAGTTACCTGAAATGGTGTAATAATTTCATCAACGATTCGCTTTAGATTTTTTCTCCAGTTGCCTGGCTGAACTTCGTACGTAACGGGATTCACATTGTCAAATGCAACTTTGTTCCATTCTTCTTTCGTTGCTGGTACCTAAACGAAATAAATTACAGTTTTAATAAAAATAGTTGTCTTCTTCTAGGTACTTAAAAAACCATCACTATCCTATGTCAAAAGAGAGAAGCCTAAAGCGGATGATAACGTCAGAATTTTTATGAATTCTTGAACTGAAGCATTAAAAACATCAGAGAACGTAGATGAATTCAATGCAATTGGTATAAACTTGGCAGCGAAGTATAAAAAAAATGCACACTACTCAACAAATTTTTACAGTTCCTTATTCAAAAAATTATTACCAAGGGTTTGTTGGGAAAGTTTACCGAAAATACTGACGTTCTCGATATTGTCGATATTTATGAACAAGTAAAAAAGCTAGAATTGGTCTAAGACCAATTCTTAGGATACCCTAGATGAATGCCCGTATTAAATTTCGTATGGTCACCGATCTATTCAAGTATTGATTTTGAAGTTGTTTTTCGCATATATTTCTAGAACAGTTTGTCGCACAGAAAAAATGGTAATAACCAATTTTATAGGATTTCGTATTCTGCAGAAGTTTTTAGTACAATAAAAATGTCTTGGACTGATCGTTTTCAAAGTAAACGTAAAAAACCGAAATTTTTATATGGCAACACGAAGAAGAAGTTGCCCGATTTAGTCTATTTTTGACATCTTATTTGCTAATGTAGTAAAAATATCATGTGCGAAATTTCAGCTCTCTACGTCGACGCGTTCTCAGGCAGTGTCCAAATCTATAGCGGAAAACGAAAATTTTATATGGCAACCCCACGAAGGAGTAGCCCGATTTGGCTCATTTTCGAACTTAATTTTACTTTTTTTTTTAAAGTCTGTGTACAAAATTTCAGCTCTCTAAGTGTACGCGTTCTGAAGTTAGCGTGCGCACAGACGGACGGACGGACGGACGGACATGCAAAAATCGAAATAACTTTTAATGTTATGAATGGGTGTCCAATCCATTTTGCTCTACCATCATTATTTCGAGGTGTTACAAACGGAATGACAAACTTAGTATACCCCTATGATTTCATCTAGGGTATAAAAATCAACGAGCAACATTAACAGTGCTTCAATTCAACGGCATCATACGACTTCTTCTGCAACTACGTCATATTCAGCTACCTCGCCTGAAATATTTGCTTGGATATTATATAAAAATATTTCCAATATAAATGGATTTTTTAACTCCCTCATTAATAGTTTCCACATATTAAGTTTTACATTTAGTTCAGTAATAAATACATACTCGCACATATTTACATTGAAACCGTCAATGAAAAATACTTAACCTACAATAATATTGAAATATATTCCTTCCTACGAAAATAATGAAGGGGTTGTACATATACATATGCATGCACATAGGTATAAGTAAGTTATCTCCACGCGTTCAAAAACATCAGAATAAATCAAAACATGAAATATTATGACATGCTCGGTAACGAAATGAAATATTGCTTTCAATAAGTGGACTTTGCTTTTCTCCAAAAATGTATTTTCACCTCTCGCTTTCCAATATATCACTGAAGTGATAAATCTCTTTTCCCTTGAATTTTACATACCAGCAGCATACCCATTCCTTCTGTATTTACACACCTTTTGATTATTGAAGTAAGAAGAAACAGGAAAATAAAATCACATGAAAGCAAAATCAAGGTTGAATAGAACATGGGTTTCATGTACCATTCAAAACAAAAAAAAAGATCAATATTTTTTATTTCAATATGTTTTTTTTGTTCGAAGTATGACTGTTTTTAAATATTTTAATGTAAACTAAAATTATTAGAATAACATCAATGTAGGACAATTTTTTAACAAAAAAGTATTTCTTTTTCATGTCATAACTATAGATGCAATTATTACCCTCAGGTCCAAAAATTGTAAAATTTTGTGGTTATTAATGTATAAAAGATGGAAAAAGAGAGAATGGAGAATATGGGAGTCAGGGAATTCTAGGCACAATACTTATTCAAAGAAGAAGACATACAATTTCGTAGAGCTATTATTCTTCTAAATTCTTCTAAATATGTTCTGTTTTCTTAGTAATAAGATGTATTACCATTGTGTATAGAGTATATAGTGGTTGCAAGTACAACTTGTTAACTGTGTTGAGATCTCCAGTACAGATTCCAATGCTATTGGGCTGAGTTAAGCAGGTCACAAAAACACATAACTTTATCTTTTTAATTTTATTCGCACATATATATTATGTATTTATATCTTTAAAGCAAGTCACAAGAACACATCACTTAATCTTTTTTACTTCTACTCATATATATATATCATTTATAACTTTATAGATTTAATTTGTTGCGTATAAACAAACCGTAACTTGATACTTGTCTTCAAATCCAAGAAAGACTGCTATTCTTGAGCATTTTCAGCGACCATGTCACCGCGCATTCTTTGTTTTTCTTTATTTTTTATTTGATAAACCAGGTCACCGCTGTGATTAGCCGGTCGTCACCTGCATATTTCGTAGTGACGCGTTTTCGCAACAAACCCAATAATTCTGAGTTTGTTATGAAATGCGATACACTGCAAGTTTTAACAGTGCCACCGTTTAAGCAAGACCTCATTGCATTTATTGTGTAAGGTCTTGCTTTTCGCCACACAACAATGACCTAGTCAAGAAGCGATATCAACCAATTCTTGTTTCACATAGATTAATTGATTATTTATATTCAAAACAAGAATTGATTGATCTCTATTCACAACATTCCTCCCCCTTTCTGAAGTCGGAATCGAGGAATTAGCGAGATGACGTGGAAGTATGAAGCCGCTATTACTGAAGGCAGTTGTTTGTTTACTTATTACAAATTTGATTTTTGGGGGTTTTTTTTTTGTTTACAATTTTTCAGAAATGAACGAAAGACTTAAAGCTAAGTACATAAGTTTGATAAAAAGAGGGATTACTTTAGTTGGAACCCTATATGTATGTATATACTTCAAATTAAGGAATAAGTAACATTATAGTTATTACGTAACACAATTAAAATCCTAATAATATTTTCATAATAAAATAAATGGCTTTGTTTTTGGTTTTTTTTTTCACATTTTCCCTTTAAGTACAAAACATGCATATTTCCTGTTGCTAAGAAAAACAGTATAGCTCTAAGATAATATGTATATATATATATGTTATTATTATTATTTTTTTTTATTACAGATAAAACAGACATGTATAGGTACACATTTTTTCATTATTTGTATTGTTTATTCTTTTTCTTTTTAACAACTATATAAATAAAATAAACATACTATGTAGTTATATATTAACTAAAATATATAATTAATTATTTTTCCCTTTTTTCTTTTTTTTTTATTCAGAGCACAGAAAACGTTTTGTTTTGTTTTGTTTTTCACTTTTGCCGTAATATCGTGGTGACTAACACAGTATATATACATATATAAAAAAATATAAGAAAATATACCTTTCTACCTTTCTTTGTTGTTTCAGTTTTTTGTAATATATGTACATACTTCAATCTATTTCTAGTTTTTGTAGGAAGCGTGATAAGTAATGTATCTAGAGAAACGTGTTATTGTTGCTAAAGTTTATAAACATATATATATATATATATATATATATATATATATATATATATACTCATCACATGTAGTTATCCCCTTTTTTTATAATTTCTTTGGATGCAGTTATTAAACCTCATATACGATTGGCTTTATTTGGTTTGTATTCACAGAACATTTGGGCGATTTTTCGGTAGGAAGATCTATGGGTGTTGGGATTGGTTCTATCTTTGTGGGTACATCTGCCGTTTTTATTTCAGGCAATTTAGTTGATCTTATTGTTTCGTTCGGGGCTTTACCTTTACCTTGAGAAGTAGGGTGCAAGATTACGAGATTGGATCACGCTAAGGTGGGTTCTTCCCTCTTCAATCGTCGTAAGCATTTTAGGATTATGCATCCGAGAATGATTGTGACAAGAATTGCGATTATTCCAGTATTGGTGTGCGTTTGGATTTGCACTCTCTGTCTTTCCCTTCTTGTCTTCACCAGATCTATTTCCTTTTCCAAATCTTGTAAATCTTGACTTTCGTTAAAAAGTGCTAAATTATGATTTCCGTGGGTGTTTACTTTAAACTCACATTACTTTTAGCATCTTGTTTTTGATAGAGATCGGAGTCTATCAATATTTTAGGTACGTTAAAAGGTTCGGGTTGGTGTATCGCCGAGTAGTGGCTGAAACTAGTTTCGAATGGTATTTCGTGTTCCGCTAGAGTGTAAGTACAGGGTTGTTTGAGAGAAAGAATTCCAGTTCCGTTCAGCGTTATGTGGCCAAAGTGATTGCTCCAATTCGTAAGCAATATACTTGTTTGAGGGAATACAAACAACCAAGTGTTCTGCCCTACTATTTTTGTAAGTACATTAGGGGTGTTCCCTATGATTCTGTGTCCACAAAGGGCCGGTTCAGATAAGGGATTATTGAACAGGTTCGCAATACAGTTTGATCTGTTGACTGTTAATCTTTTGGGTTGCGACTGGAAACAGATGTATAGGGCACCCTTGGTGGAGGTGGATTTTTTACAGTGCTCTTTGAAGTCTCTATCTGACATTTCTATATATTGATGAGCTTGGGTGTTATTTAGGAAGTAATCCGATTCAATTTCAAGAATTGCCGACGTTTCGGTTGTAATGGAAGTGGGAAGTATGTAGATCTTATTAAGGGTATACATAATGTTTTCGGGGAGTGGTAGAAGTATCCTAATAAATTGCTTATTTTTCACCTGTATGGAGTCAGTCTGGACTATTTGATTCATAATTTTAAAGTCTACGAGGATATTGGTCAGCCCTTTTTGACTTATCTCTGTGTATGTTTCCGCTATATCTCTTGCCGATAATATGAGGGGATGCAGTGTGTGTTGGTGTAAAGCATTTATTATTGTAAATTCATTTGTTATTCTTTGGTATATTTGTTGAAGTTGGTGTAATATGTAGATTAGCATTGCATTGATGTCTGTCTTAATGTGCACATTTCTTATTTCAGTTTTCGTTATTTTGGTGTAATTTATAAAACTATCCACCAGTTTATTAAATCGCTCCCCTAAATTTTCTTGTTCTAAGGTTAGATTCGCGAAAGCATGATGGACTTCATTGAAATTAGATTTTACAATACTTATTTGCTTTTCCATTAAATGAACATTTTCGGAGCTTTGTTTGTCTAAATTATCTAACTTGGTATATATCTCCTGAGCGTCCCTATCGTCCATAGTTCCAAACAGAAATTTACTGGCCCTACCTACTATGTCAGCTCAAGCTCGCTTTTCCCTGGTTTGCATATACAAGTTTATGTCCCATAATATATTTTTAATCTTTCTTACTTGCTTGGTTAATTCTTCGTCCCAGACACGACACGATTCTACTTCTACAACGGTTTCTAGCTGTTTGCAAAGATCTTTCATTGTTGTCTCGCACGTTTCGATGAATCCCAAGGCTTCGGTTTCCTGAATCATCCGAATTTGCGTGTAAATGGTCCAAGTTTGGGAATATAGGTATGTTGGTGTCAGAGGTTCGAATACCACGCCAGTGGGCTGGAGAGATATCAGTATGATTATGCACAACCACAGCAGCATCATCTGTAGATAATAATAATTTTAGTTAACGGTCCTCAGTATCAATATTTTTGTTTGTTTGTTTTTTTAGGCTAAAATAATTTTAGTCTATTATTGTGGATTCTTCTTAATTTTCGCCCAATTTGCAGGGTACAGTTTACTTCGCTATCTATTCTTTTGATTTCATACGGTCCTGTCCAGTTTGGCGATAGTTTGTGTTTTTTACTGGGATTTCTTAGCAGAACTTGGTCACCTACATGAAATTTAACTATTTTTGCATTCCTGTCGTAATATTGTTTGGACTTTACTTTACTCTTAAGTAGTTCTTCCCTAACCTTTTGGTGGAGCACTTGCATTCTCCTTTTCCTCTGGCACACGTAATCATCGTAATTGTATAGAGGTTCAGGGTTCCTTTTGAGATTATTAGGGGGTGGGTCATAGAAACCCCATAGCGCTTCCATTGGAGTATGCTTACCCCCAACATGTGGTGCATGGTTACGTACATGGACTGCTTCTTCAAGCCATTGGTCCCACTCTGTAATGTTTTCATCCACTATGTTTTTTAAGTATTCAATCAAAGGCCCGTGTACTCTTTCCAGTGCTCCGTTTGCCTGAGGATGATATGCAGTTGTCTGAAGTTTCCTAACCCTAAATAGCCTGCATAGCCGCTTGAATAGATCGCTAGTAAAGTTTGCACCCTGATCGGTAACTACTGCTTTTGGGATCTTATATTTCAACATCAGCTTGTAGAATCCGTTGGCTACAGTAGATGCTTCTCCGTTTAGCAGTGGCACGCAGTCAAATATTCGGGTTGTGTCATCCAAAAGTGTGAGAATGTATTTATGGCCATTCTGAGTTTCTGGCAAAGGACCTACAATATCGATATATACTTTGTCAAAGGGTTTCTCGGCGACAGAACTAATTACTATAGGCATTTTTGTATTTTTACAATGTTTATTCCTACTACATTTAACACATTGCTTAATAAACTTATGAATATCCCTTAACATACCTTTCCATTTGTAGCTTTTTCTTATACGTTTATATGTTTTATAAATTCCCAGATGTCCTCCTAGTGGTGCATTATGGTAATCACGAAGAATGGTATCGATATCATTCCGGTTACCTAAAATTTGCACATTTTCTTCTTCTATCGACTCTGTTGAACTAATGGAATTAGTTTCGGAGTCTCGTTCATTCACAGTTTCCTTTTTAGGGGTTGTGGGAAGTATATCTTCAATTTGGGTTACATTATTATTAGCTTCAGACCTAGATCTAGTTACTGCGAGACATAATTTCTTGTCTTTTTCACTAGTCTCCGAGCCTATTCCACGATGGACTTGCGCTGTTGTAATTATTTTAGTGTTATTAAGTTCTTCGGTTTCGTTATACGCGCTATCTCTATCATTTGTTCCTTTAATAACGTTGTTGTTCACAGGTTGCTCACTATTATCGCTGGGTATTCTGCTTAGTGCATCCGCGTTCTTATTGTATCTCCCCGGTTTATATTCGATATTATACTCATACTCTGAGAGCTTATGATGGAATCGGATTAGTCGGGAGGTCGGATCTTTAGTATTAAAGATTCCTTTAAGCGGCTTGTGATCTGTATAGATTGTAAATTTTCGTCCATATAAATAGCATCGAAAGTTTCTTGTTGCCCAAACTATTGCTAATAGCTCTTTTTCAGTGGTGGAATAATTCCGTTCCGCTTTATTCAATGTCCTACTTGCGTATGCAATAGGTTGGTCCTGGCCAATCTCACCCTGAGATAAAACAGCACCAAGTGCCTCTCCACTAGCATCTGTGGTTAACATAAATGGTTTGTCAAACTCTGGGTATATTAATAAAGGTGGAGTAATTAATGCCTTTTTTAGTTCTGTAAAGGCCTTTTCGCACTCCTCCGACCATTTGAAGGAACTATTTTTACGCAAGAGTTTATTAAGTGGCTCTGCAATTTTAGAGAAATTGGGTATAAACTTTCGGTAATAATTTGCTAATCCCAGGAACGACTGAACTTGTCTCACTGTTTTCGGCTTTGGAAAGTCTTTTACGCAACTTACTTTAGAGGGATCTGGTAGAGCCCCTTTACTCGAGCATTTATGTCCTAAGTAGATCACTTCTTTTCTTAGGAAATTACATTTTTCTATTTTCAGTTTTAGATTGTTCAATTTCAATCTTTCTAATACCTGTCGGAGCTTGTTGTTGTGGTTTAAAAGATTTCTTCCGTATATGACAATGTCGTCTAGGTACACGAAACACTTGAAACCTTGGAGCCCAGTTAAGACATGGTTCATCAAGCGTTGAAATGTTGCTGGCGCCCTTTTAAGTCCAAACGGCATTCGTTTGAATTCAAAATGTCCATGTGGAGTACTAAAGGCTGTTTTAGATTGATCCTTTTCCTCTACTAAGACTTGATGATATCCACTAGCCAGATCTAAGGTAGTAAAATATCGGGAGTGCCCCAGTTGGTCGAATATATCTTCGATCCTAGGAAGTGGGAATGCATCTCCTATTGTAATAGAATTCAACTTCCGGAAATCGACAACAACACGCCATTGCTTTTCCCCATTTACTCCTTCTTTCTTGGGAACAACAAGGAGGGGTGAATTCCATGGACTAGTGCTCGGAGTTACAATGTCATTTCTTAACATTTCCTCCACCTGGTCTCGTATTATGCTTTTTTGTACCTCTGGTAGTCTGTACATCTTCTGATTAATAGGCGAATGATCTTGTAGAATAGGGATTTCATGTTTAATAGAATTAGTACAGGTTAATTTATCTCCTGGTAATAAGAACATATCGTGGTACTCATGGCATATATCAAGCACCGCTTTTCTTTCTTCCTTGTTCAGGGTATCATCCCATAAAATTTTCTCCTCCAAAATTTTAATTCGCTCCTTCGCCGTGTATTCATTCGTATTGCTTATGCAGAACGCACCAGCTTTAATTCTCGCATTAACTTTACTTTGTTCACTTGCTTTTATGCGCTTATTACCTTCTTGTTGTGGCGGCGTTGCAAGCTTACGAGTTATAGTTTTCGCGCTAAAATCTTTTAAAGCAATAATGTCGTAATCTAAGATTGGTTTTATTTCCATATCTATAACATCTAAACTTTGTTCACTTTCATTAACATTAAGTAGAGCAACTGTTATTTCCTTATCTACAGACTTTGTCAGACAGTTTCCTATAAAGATACCTGGTTGCAATTCTTTTGAGAAGCACACAAATTCACCATCAATTTTTGTGGGGATTTTTACCAGTTTTTCTGAACGTGCAGGTATGTGGATTGCTTTCTTAGTCTCAAACCTTACGAGTCGCTTTCGACTGGCTTGTATGTTTTCGCTCGGTTTGGAAAAACATCCCTTAGTTACCTGATTCAGTAACTTCATCTCTTTTAGTGGCGCTGTATTTTGTGTAAGCGATTTTTTGCCAGGTTCTTCTTCCTGACTTATGATCGGTCTAACGCAGTCAGAACCCCTATGGAAACTACTATTTCGCTTCAATTTCTCTAACCGAGCGTAAGAACTGAGTGGTATTGAGAATGGCATCCTGTTCGTGTCTGTTATTGGAAATTCTAGTGTTCCTTTGGGGCACTTAACATTGCAAGTCTTTGACAGGAAGTTATAGCCCAGTATCCCATCATATGGAACGTTATCCTCATCGCTGTCTTTGACCACATGGAATTCGCATGTCTGTGGATTCTTTAGTAAGAATTTTCCCTCACATGTTCCTGTCGTCTCGCCTTCCCCGAAGGCACAATTGAGGCTTGTTTTATTCCTTTCGTTGATAGGAGTGTTCGATCGCAACGTAGATTTTTTTAAAAGGCTAACGTCAGCGCCTGTGTCGACTAAGAGTTCGACCGTGGATCTAGCTGCTATATCCAACGGCAATTTTACTGAACACTTAGGATTTTGGGCGGGCTGACACCATTTTTCTTCAACGTCTTTTAGGCTTCCGCGGTGTCGACGCAAGCCTATTTTTAGTTTTCCGACTGGTTATTTGTTTGTTTCCGTATTTTACTCTCCCACTCTTGTTTCGCTCGGCAATTATTTAACGTGTGCCCTTTTCTCTGACAAAACTCACATCTATCTGGAGTGTTTGCCGTAGTTACTACCTGTGAATTCGCTCTTTCACTGAATTGCATCGAATTTACTTGAGGTCTTTGGTTAAAGGGTTTTCTCCTGCAATTCTGCACGACGTGTCCATAGTTTTGGCAATTTGTGCACAACCCTGACTTTTTTCTTTCAAAGCATTCCGCGAATGTGTGATTGGTTCTATTACAGAAGCTGCACCTTACATTCGGATATCGTCTGTTATTCTCAAACCGGCTGGGTTTCCCTGCCTCCCTTGATATTGATTTCTTGGTTGTGGTTCAATGAAAGAACTCGGCATTTTGTGGGATGGGATAGGGAACATTGAATAGCCGCTTGCAGCTATTGGATTCATTAAACCCATGCCTAAGGGATTATGAACTATTGACATTGCCTGTCTTTCAGCTTCCTCTAATTTTTGAGCCTTTTCAAGTACAGAGGTCAACTCATTACTTGTGTCTTGTAACAGAAACATTTTATGGGTGGGATTTATTATCCCTGTTTTGAATACATAAATCGCAGTCTCTTTTAACTCAGTTTGTACTGCTGTAGCAGCTTCACCATTATATCGTTGAGAAATTTGGGATAGACAGCTTTTGTATAACGCATGGACTTTATTTGCGAAATCTGTCAATGTTTCGCCGGGCATCTGATAAAGTACTCGAAGCTCATTTACCAAGGCTACATAGCTTTTTGTGTTTACCAGTTTGCTATGAATCTTGGTTTCTAACTCACTGAAATTCTCGAACTGTGTTCCCTCTAAGGAAGTAGCTGCTCTACCCCTAAAACGTGTTGGCAGTAGAGTTAAAAAGATAGGAATTTCTTCGGCAGTTAAGCAATTCATTACATATTTGCAACAATTGGTGAACACCGTTACCTCTGGTGCGAGGCTTGGGCCTATTTCCCCAGTTAAAATAGGTATACTATTGAAGATTAACTGGTTCACTTTTGAAATATCAACATTTGCCATGTTTGCGTCTTGTGGTATTGCCTCCGGTTGTTCCCGTAATTCTTCAGAACTGTAATGGTCACCCTGTTTTTCACCGTCTTTTCCTAATTCTGATAGGGACGATAGGGATTTAGTTCGTCTCTGATACACTCGACCTGATCTCAATGGCATAGGAATTTCAGTATGAATTTGAGAGATTCCACTGGCACCTTTTTCGGTCGGTATTGTGTCTGTATCTTCTGAACTATCTGAACTATGGTTTGGACTGGTGTTGTCAAAAGAGAAGGAGTTTATCTTTTTCCAATATCGCTTTTGAGCTGAGCTTAAGATGAAAAACGGGAATTCTCGTTTCGGCTTGACATCAAGGGGAGTCGAACTAGCTTCCGGTTCATTTGATGTATTGTTTAACATTCCACATTAAGAGTTAAGTTTACTATTGTATATTAGCGTATTTAAGTATATTTTTTTTTGTTTGGTTTCTTTTTTATTATTCTTCACTGGTGATTATCAAACCGTCCTTCAATTCTACGTGCTTTAATTTACACGTTTATCGTGATAACAGTACTTTACTACTTTTAATCTTGGAGAGAAAACTGGAGTTAATATAAATTTTATATTGGAAGTTGGGATAGTTAATATTTAAATGTGTAGTAGTTTGGCCTTTTCGTCTGGGCTGTATGCATCACTGTCCCATGTATGTGGTACTTAATTCAGGGGGTTAAAGGTAACGGGGAAAAATATATTCAACCACAAAGCTGAACAACACTCGTAATTCTGCAACAATTTAGGAATATTAAGAATAAAAGCCAAAAGTTAATAGTTTTCACTTTATTTTCTAATTAGATAGAATATACACATATTTAAGAGTGAGATGAAATCACCAAAAATTTCCTATTGGCTGGATAAAAGTTTTTTTTTTCGGCTCTTATGCGGTATATCGTATAACCAGGTAAAGTAAATCGTGTGTACGTCAGATTGCTAGGGTGCATAATTAGGTACTTTATCGTTTGTGACAGAGAGAATAAGAACTAGACCCAAAGTATATAGCATAACAAATACGTAGTGGTTAGAATAACAGAAGTACTTTGTACGAGATGGATTCCACATAACGTTCACTTCGTGTAATAATTGAATGGCACGTATGTGTATATATGTATATATATATATATATTTTTTATATTTTAAATGGTTTTATGGAGACCTTTCTTCACGGTTTCAGTTTTAGCAGAACACTTTTTTTTTCTTTAAGTTACGCAATATTTTCTTATGTAATTTATACAACTATCTATTTTTACTACTGTGCGTGATTCATAAGGCAACAAAAAAAATACATACATATTAGGTATATGCGAAATAACACGAAGAAAAAAAAGAAACACTGTAATTTAACGCTCATCAAAACAAAACCAAACAAAAGCACATAAAAAATGTTAAACATAATTTTTTGTAATGCGTCTACAAAAGCAAATTTCTCTAAATTTTCTCCCCAGTTCTTTTTATAATTAAAATTTAATGTTTTTCCACCTTTTTGTTTTCTGGAAACTTACTAAAATATATAATTCACTAGGCTAAATTTTAACAGATTAAATATTATTCCCATTTCTGTGTTATTAGTCGTTTGCAATAAAATTTGTTTGTAATAAAATTTTTCTTCCAAACCTCCTGCTTGAATCCAATTTTACATAGAATCTAGTATCCACTTACTTTTTTTTTCTTGATGTTTTTTCTGTTAAAAACCCTTTCTGCTTTCACTTTACCCTATCTAGTCGATGTACGGGAAGAATAATATCTGGAACGTGAATTTGTTGTTGTTTTTTCTTTGTTTCTCTCTAGTCTCCACTGGATTCCTCGTTGAAGATCAGTCTCTAGGCAGATTGAATAGCACCCCAAAGTCAGACTCAACTCCGGGTTTAAGGATTAGGGTTTCTTGTCCACACTATTCAATCCTACCGGCTGCGCCAAATAATGTTGAGATCTCCAGTACAGATTCCAATGCTATTGGGCTGAGTTAAGCAGGTCACAAAAACACATAACTTTATCTTTTTAATTTTATTCGCACATATATATTATGTATTTATATCTTTAAAGCAAGTCACAAGAACACATCACTTAATCTTTTTTACTTCTACTCATATATATATATCATTTATAACTTTATAGATTTAATTTGTTGCGTATAAACAAACCGTAACTTGATACTTGTCTTCGAATCCAAGAAAGACTGCTATTCTTGAGCATTTTCAGCGACCATGTCACCGCGCATTCTTTGTTTTTCTTTATTTTTTATTTGATAAACCAGGTCACCGCTGTGATTAGCCGGTCGTCACCTGCATATTTCGTAGTGACGCGTTTTCGCAACAAACCCAATAATTCTGAGTTTGTTATGAAATGCGATACACTGCAAGTTTTAACAGTGCCACCGTTTAAGCAAGACCTCATTGCATTTATTGTGTAAGGTCTTGCTTTTCGAAACACAACAATGACCTAGTCAAGAAGCGATATCAACCAATTCTTGTTTCACATAGATTAATTGATTATTTATATTCAAAACAAGAATTGATTGATCTCTATTCACAACAACTGCTCGCTAGATGGCCCTGGTTGTACGGTTTTAAACCCAATGACTTTAATTATTGTTAAAAGCGAATAATTATTTGAATAAGCATATAAGTATTAATCGAATAAATTTGCAAAAAGAATTTTAAGACCAAAATTTATTATTTTCAATAATAATAATCATTTTGAATAATCAGTTTAATTCTCCTTGTAGCCAAACAGAGATACTTTTATACGTATAAAAGATTCGTAAAAAGCTTTATAAATGTGTATATATTTAGTATAACAAGTATAACCTTTATACTAACCAGAGTAGGCTGAAGATGTTCTTTATGAACAAATTTTGTGTATTTTCCGCCAGCCTCCTCTCCTAGTTGTCTCCATGCGATCGTTAGCTTGCTTGCTTTTTGGGTGATTACATTGTATGTATGTGTACTATTGTATTTTATTGAATATGATAGTATATTGTATATATTGTTACTTTACAAATACATGCAGGCTTTCTATGGAATTCGCAAATATTTCGACTGATATATTTAATTAGTTATTCTGGCTAAACGTTATGATAATGGAACTTAGAACTTTAGTTGTATTTCAACTTTTCTGGCGTTTGCGCATTTTGATAGGTTTTTGGTGATTATTTAAATTTTATATTGGGTTGGATTTTCTGACTTTGCTTTTCGGTATTACTATTGACTTGGAATTTTCTGGAATTTGTTGACGACTTTGGATTAATTTGGTTTAGTTTGGCTTTGATTTTCGGCTTGGCTATTGAATTGGGATATTCTGGAATTTGTTGGCGACTTTGGATTAATTTGGTTTATTTTGGTCTTGATTTTCTTGCTTTTTTTTTATTTAAATTGATATTAACTTTACCTTACGATTTCGCTTTCGATTTAGGACTTTGCATTTTCAAAACTGTTGCATCTGCTGAGTTTGATTTTGATTTTGTATTTTCAATTCGATTTTTTTTTTAATTGGTCAGAATGGGCCGGCGTTGCTTTTATATTAATTGCAAAATTACCGATCATGCCTGCTCACAAATCAGTTTTTTTCAACTGCCTTGTGATGAAAGGCGTGATATGTGGATTCTCCACTGTGGCGGAATAAAGTTCCAGGTAAATATTGAAAACATTAAACATGTTTTCATATGTGACAGACATTTCCGCTCGGAAGATATAACTTAAAAAGGATCAAGAGCAAGCTTAATAGCAACTTCTATACCCCTGCCTTCAGATTCATCGTTTTGTAAGTTCAGTGAATATAATATTGATCCCTTATGTAAGACAGAAGTTCCTTACAAATCTAGGACAGTACACAAGAGAAATTATGTTTCAACAACGCAGGATTATTCAAGTATTCTTCCTGATATAACGGAGACTTATTCTCCCCCTTCACCAGACTTAGTGGTCAATCGCAGTGAAAATGTCAAAACATGTATACGTAATTATAATATACAATTCATCCCTAACAGAAATACTCCATCCCCATCTCAGTTTTTAGAGCCACCTGAAAAGAGGGTTCCATCACGAACTGTATTTTGCAATTCAAAGGAAACGAAAGAACTTGAAACTGCAAGTTGCTCATTTAAAGCGTCTCCTTCATGCGAAAATGAAAATATTAATGAGTTGCTTAAAAATGAAACAAGAGATGTGAAGGCTTTTCTGAGCGCGCAATTATTCCATAAATTTGGTCCGGGAAAAGCATGGTCCTCTGATCAAAAAGACGTGTTTTTAAAGATATACTTTAAATCTCCAACATGTTATAAGGCAATGCAATCAATGGGATTTTCGATGCCACACACTTCAACAATAATGCGCTGGCAAAGTGAAATTATTTTTTCACCGGGTATAAATCAAAGCATTATTAATTTACTGGAACACAAATGTGAGAAATGGAGCACTTTAGAAAATAAATGGATCTTATTATTTGATGAGATGGCTATTAAAAATGAATTAGAGTATAATTCACGTGAAGATCTTATTTATGGATTCACAGATTTCGGGAATGGCGATCGTACAGACACTGTAGTGTCTTCAGCACTTTTATTCATGTTAAGAGGTCTAAACTTAAATTGGAAACAATCAATTGCTTATTACTTAGGAGCTATTACTGCACTAAAACTAAAAGAAATTATATTAGAAATTCTTGAGGCTTTGTATAATATTGGGTTGAATGTAATTGCTGTTACCTGTGATCAAGGTTCAGTGCATCGAAAACCCTATACAGAATTGGGATGTACAGTAGATAAGCCTTACCTAGAAATGGCGAATAGAAGGATAGCTTTATTGCATGATCCTGTACGCTTAGTAAGAAGTATCAGGAACTGCTTACTAAAAGCCGACATTGAATGCGAAGGGAAAAAAATTTCTTGGAAAATCGTTGAGACAATTTTTCGAGAGGAAGAGAATGATACTATAAAAGCGTGTTTTAAGCTGACGGAAAAACATATTTATCCCGATAGTTTTGATAGGATGAGTGTGAAGCTTGCTACACAAGTACTTAGTAGGCAAGTTACTATTGGAATCCAATTAGGTGTTCATTTAAATATATTTCCGCCTGACAAAATTGAAACGGCTATCTACACTGCAGAATCGTTTCAAAAACTAAATGACCTTTTTGATTGTTTTAATAGTGTCACAAGGTTTTCTGCAAATCCCCAAAGATGTGCATTATCGGATGATAAAGATAATCAGAATGTTTTAGAAACCTTTCACGAATGTCGAACCTGGATTCGTAAGTGGAGACATTTAGGTCGAATGAAAAGACCATATTGCTTTGATGGTATGCTGCAAACAATTAATGGCATTTTTCATGTATGGGAAAACGTAAAAAATTCTCAAAGTTACATCATAACATCACACATTAACCAAGATCCACTAGAAAATAGCATTTCTATATTACGCAGATGTAAAGGAATCCTTCAGCCCTCAGATTGTCGAGAAATCTTAGACAAATAGTTTTCCAAAATCTCGCTCCCACTATGAATACTTGTTATAACATTGCTACTGAAGAAACTCTTTTAAGTGAGTCTTCAATCTCAACTCTACCCGAAGAAGATATCTCGGTATTTGAAGAGATTTCTGAGGACTTTCAAAATAACGAAATCGAGACCTTTATAGAGGAAATTTTTAATGATACGGAGAATGACGATAACCAGGGATTCTCGGAAGTGCAAATGAGGGAACTGCTTAATTTAATAATAATAGAAGATGATTGTGATGAAGAAGAAGAAGAAAAGGAAGAAGTTACCGAGGAAAGAAAAATTAATGAAACATCCTTATTAAATAGTCACGATGTAGTCTACTTCGCAGGTTATGTAGCAAATAAAATAGTTCTTATTAAATAGTCACGCCGTAGTCTACTTCGCAGGTTATGTAGCAAATAAAATAGTTAATTCTTACAACTGTTCTCCTTGTAGAGCATTTATGCTTCGAACTAATGAGGATGAAAAAATTGATGACTACCTTATAAAATTAAAAGCATATAAAGAAAGCAATTTAAAAGTACCTCCCTTAGCATTTATACAATTCATTGAAAATCTATATGAGTTATTTAACGAAAAAACTGGGACCATAAAATATGAGGTCCGAATATCGGAAAAATTTGTAGATATATTTAACAAAGTTATGACTTATCGCTTTTGCTCTGAACATAAACAGCAAATTATTAGCTTTATTGCAAAAGTCTTAATCAGATTTTACACACGTAAAATCAATAAAGCGTTATCCTTAAAATCTAAAAAGAAGAAGGATCGCATGCAAATTCTAACAGGAAAATAATTAATGGGGTTTGAAAATGTGCTAACACTTCTGATTAATTTCAGCTCCGAAAAATTAATTTAATTTTGATGACATTTTTATTTGTCAAATATAAAGTACGGGTATTATTACGCCAATACCTGCATTGAAGGAGGCATAAATGACTCAACAATTATTATCCTTTCGGATAGTCAAGCTGCTCTCAAGACTAAAACTCCTTCACTGTTAAGTCAAGGATAGTTGGGAGTATCTGCAAACCTTAAAAATTTCGTACCAACGTACCAAATAAATTAGCATGTATCAAAATGATATATTTGTAATGACAACGCTGATACGGTGCACCTAATTAATTAAATTAAATAAATATATAAATTAAATAAATTACTTCTACCTTTGTTGCATTTCAAGTATAAATAGGACAGTATTCAAAAAAATACATTAAAGATACAACATGATTATTCCAGATAAATTGCTTTGCATGAATAAAAATATTATATCTATGAATAATAAAGAAATTCAATATACATATTACAATTCAGTGCTAATATAAAATTCATTGCTAATAAGAATAAGGTGAACACAAAATTGTATATATGTATAAATATCTACTGCAGCAACAATTACTGCCTGTTCATATACTCAAATTGCAAATTTAATTCCTTCAAATCAAAGCTTTTTCCTGCTAGCTATTTACTTTTTATTTACAAAAATCCATTTTGTGCTTTCATCACAACTTTCATGTTTTGTATAAAAGGTGTACTTATTTGCTATTTGACTGTGTCAAAGCTATTCTGTTATATTCAGCCGACGTCAGCGCCGCAAGTGAGCAGTTAACAAAACGCTGTAAAAAGCTACTTGCAACCACTATATACTCTATACACAATGGTATTACTGATATTTATTGCATTGCAGATTGCAATGTCCATAGTAGATTTTTCATACAATAGTGAAATTACGCGTAAAGAGATTTCAAGTGACGATCAATAACCAAATTTATTTGGCCAGCAGCGTTGGGATTGCATCGACCTGCAATTTAGACTTTTAGTGAGTCCCACATTTTGTTGGGATTCCGGGATAAAGCATTTGCTAAATAAGAAATATAACATAATGTACGTTGGGAGGTTATGTACAGGCATACACAACTTCATTTAATGGCTATACATATACAAATTACTCACTAGTCCTTGCAAATAGTTCTGAATGCCCTGAACAAGAAGAATTATCAAGAAAATTAAGAGCTAGCATGGAAACTACCCTATTATTGGATCAAATATCTTGCGTGTTACCAGGAAAGGTCCATTTGCGTCCGCTACTATTATTCTGTGGGAAATAAACGCTCATGTGCGAAGGATAATTCGTCGAAGATTTGTGGATGTTTACCTACCCGACAGGCTTGATTCCTTTCCCAAGAAAAGCTTTTCTCCTCAGAAACAAGGAAAAAAGCTATAATTGGTCTCAGACCAATTCTAACCATATCCTATGTAAATTCGCATGGTCACCACTCCCTGCAAGTTTGATTGTTTGATATTTCTCGAACGGTCTGTCGGACAGTAAACGTGATTATAACCAATTTCATAGTTTTTTATATTCTGAAAAACTTTTCAGCGCAATAAAAACGTCTAGGAATGATCGTTTTCTAAGTATTTTATGATTAAAGAAATTTATTTCGATTTCTAAGTACTTGTATTTATTTTAAAAAATCCACATCTGTTCGGAAGTGAAGAACTTTTTAAGAATTTTTATTTTTAACGATTCTAAATTAATTCATAAATACGGAAGAAAAAACAACCGCCTCGTCCGGGCTTTCATGCCGAGACCTTTCGCTTTCCGGGCGATTCGTCATCATACTTGCGGCTGCTCGAAATACAAATAAGGGTGTGTAAACAAATTACTGCTTTACACCTGCAACTTAAATCTATATAAACTGAGCCTCCGGATTAGTTATTACCTTTCCCTAAATATCATACGATAACCTTTAAGAGGTGACTAATGATAAATATAAATTGGTACAATCTCAATGCATCATGATCAGTTGTAATTTTACGCTTGTAAAAAAGCTTAATATTTTCTTTGTTTTTTGAAATATTTATTTAAAAATAATGGAGAGCCTTAAATAAAGGTATGTATTATAATACGATATGTGTTTATATCGCTTTTATATTGCTTTTAGAGTTTATACTGGCTTAACTTGAACCATATGCTTTTTCAAAAATTCTTTTATTTTGGCTAGCTTTGACAAAGCTTTTAAAAAAATTGACAGTTGCGCACACAACCATGTTTTAGTATGAAATCTATGCATAGTAAAGAATTACTAAATTTAAAAAAAAAATTTTTCAGGTGCAGGTCTCACGGTGACCGATGCTAGTTTTTTCCGTTAGAGCTTATTTATCTCGTTTCGTCGATTTACATAATTGATCTAATGAAGACAAGTGTACTGTTAATGAGAAGATTCGGATAGTTTCTTAAAATATAATGGGCAGTGGCTAAGAGCAGAAATAAGATAGAACACAAGGAATTGTCTCCAGAAGCTTCTTTGTCGTTGCATCCCGGAGGACATATTGCTGCTGCCACCCTTGTGAGAGACTTGTCGACATCACAAAAGACTGTCAGGAATTTGAAGAGCATCAAAAATAAACAAGAGGAAAAAAGCTTTATCTGTACAGCAATCCTTACCATTATATTTGGTTTTGGCTTGTGTCCCAGTATAGGTTGTTTCGTAGAACTGTTGTCGTGTCCCAAAAAGCAATCCCATAAAAACAATTAAAAACAAATAAAAGCTCGCGTAATTCAATTATAAAACTTTATTTCTTTAATTACGTTAAATTATATGACGGTATAAATTAAATGGAGTATCATCCGTGATCGATACTTCTCCTTAAACTCTCCAATTACAACTGCACTTAACTGATACCCAACCGCTATCTTTAATCAACTGCACTTAACTGATACCGAACCGCTATCTTTAATCAAAAACTAACTTCTAACTGCGCAACCTGATCTATCGAAACGACCGCGCTCACCTCCATTCAACCAGGCGGAAGCGACTTTGACCCAGTGACCAGCGCAATACCTTGCAATCATAATTACAAAGTATTACGTTAATCACTGCCGACAGCTGGAGCCCCCAATACTGCATGTAAACAAATAGTGAGCCCAGCTGAGTATTGCACTATGCGAAGTGAATTACTTAACTATTACTCAATGCCCAGTTACATACAGGAGTGGCTGCGACAGTTTTAAGTAAACAATTCGCAATCGCCAGGCATTTCACTGTGCGAAGTGAAATGCTTAGTTAATGCAAATCATTTAATTACCTGTACACCTGCTGCTAGCTCGACTCGTGATGTCACAATTTCACCAATTGAATATTGGGTCACGACATTCCTACCCCTGAGAAAGACTGATTCCCCAGGGGAATAAGATCGGGGTGCTCAGTTAGGTTACAATACCTAACTTAACTAAATTACACAAAACTAAGGTACAATATTCACTATCATTTAAACAATTTTTATAACTATGGTTCGGTTTACATACAATTTCAGTTCTACTCTTCATTTTTTTCTTATTATTTTTTTTCATACATAATTATTTTTTCATTGCTAACAAAAACTTTTTTCTTTTACATTCTCTTTAACTTTATAATATATCCGTTTCTTTTAACTTTTGCTTTCGCATTCTCAATCATTGGCAAATTTTGATATACTTGACTTATGCAATAAACTTAACACTTATTCCTTTCCAAACAATTTTCTTTTCTACTTATTCATTTCTTTTCATACAAATGTTACTTTAACATCTTTCTTTTAATTTTCTTTTTTTTCTGTTTTGTTGTCTGCTCTCGCTTCTTTCTGATTACATTTGTTTTATTTTCACTAATAATTTTTAGCTCATCTGCTGCTTAACAAAATTTTCCCTCATTACAATATATTTCCTAATCGATTCCTATTATTTTCTAAAATCCATTGAGGTTTATAAGGCTCTATTTTTACAACGACAAGTAATACACATTATAACCCTAATACTACTGTGATTGCTCCAGGCTGCTTCTTGATGAGTGCGGTCCGTTGCTTTCGGTCTTGAGTTAGGCTACTAAAAGCTAGTGAAGCGGTGAAAGATTCACTTTTCTCAAGAGCTCATCATTATTTTCCCACCCACACTATTGGTCTGATGCTTGCTCCACGTAGTCTATCCAGGGATAAATTGATGTCATGATGCGACTGCAACTTCTGTTTCCGTTATGTTGAGGTTATTTTACACTTTTTATATAAATTTCTCAATCTTATCTATTTCTCGGTCTTTCCATTATTCTATAGTTTTAAGCCTTAAACATTTACTACATATTTATTTCTTATATATACACTTTCAAACATGTATTCTTCTTACTTAATCTTGCTTATAACTTTGCCAATGATTCAAAAACTTTTTCCTTCCACTTTTTTTTCAAATAATATTTCTCCCTTCTTTTTTAATTTCTTTGTCTTTTGTCTCGTATTTCTTTTTCTTTTAAATCTCTTATTTCTTTTTTTTCAAACTTCTCTTCACTTCAAATCTCTTATTCCTTTTTTTTTTTAATTCCCATTGTTTAATTAATTATAACTCTGTTTTTCTAATATCTCTACAATTTATGACACACTTTTTCTTACTTTTACGTTTTAATTTATACATTTACCTGAAATTGGATCCACTGGGTTGCCTTTATATCTCATTTCTTTCTTCCTCTGGCCATAGACTCAAACTCCACTCATCGAATTTCTTCTGAAACTGGAGAGAATTTGGTGGAAAAATCTTTGGTTAAGTCTCCCTATTCCTGGGTCATAACCATTACTTACCTTGTACCATCCGGCGAAACTTGTCGTAATATTTTCCCTTTCGGTCCTATTTCGGGCTGGAGCTACCGTTTCTATCTGACGAACATATTTTGCTAGCTTCCACTTACCCTTTTGCGACATCTCCTGAGATCGTCGTCGTTGCAGATGGAAGCTGTAACTACCCTTATGGTTCCATACTGGTCGTCTGGAAAATTTACGAGACCTCCGTTGTCTATGCGTAGAATTCCGGGTTTCTACGAAACAGGCGGTGTCATTAGCAATTCTTACGAATAACCTTGCATTCTCTATCCCGTTGTACCCATAACCTTTCTGTTGTATCCTCCCTTCTTCACAAATTTTTTTGGCTCTTACATTGTCCAATACCGCACTGTCGTAAGCTATGGTCCAAGTCTTCTCCCCTTTTTGTGGCTGGACTGGCTCATCCAATATGGGTATACTTTTCTCCCCCTGTCCTGAGGCTTCCTTTACATTACATTTTATATTCTTCCTGTTGCTGTCTGGGTTACTGATATCTGGTCTGCTGTTTTCTGTCACGTTCCTGTGAGCCTCCTCTATTCTGGCATGGATCTGATTTCTAGGACTGTAATTATTGGATACATTTCTAAAAACGGAACTTTCTTTCTGCACTTCGTTGGCATCTTGAATCCACAATTTTCTATTTACACAATCGATCACAGCTTTGTCACTGAGGAAATCCATTTCAAGGATACCATCGGCGGGAATGGAGTCAGTGTCACCAATGATATGAAATTGGCAAACCTGCTGACCAGTAACTTTGCCTCACAAGTACCTATGGAGCTTTTCGTGTTTCCAAATAGTCCTCCAATTCTTATTTTATGTTGTGTGTGTATGAAGGTATCTCTTTTTATCCTATTGAGCTTCATTAAGCTACATATGGATCCAGTATCTAATAAAAGCCTAAACGTACCTTCTACAGCTATATCTGATGCGACTGTGATGATAAATTTGCTCTTAGAATTTAATGTTTCCTTTTCCTTCTTTCCCAAGTACTTCTTTACGCAGATATCCGTGTAATGGCCACATGTTTGGCAAAATTGGAAATAAAGCCCCTCCCTTGCTGAATGGAATTCATCTTGTATGCCAGCTGCACAGTTTGCCACTCTGACGTGATGAATTCGGCAATTGGATACCTCATGTCCATATTCGTGACATTCAGTACAGAAGAGAACTTGTTGCCTCTTGCATCTAGTTGCGTCATGTCAATATATCCGGCATTTTGTGCAGTAAGGCGTCTGTTGCCTTTCTCTACATTCCTTAGCAAAATGTCCCCATTGTCCGCACTGAAAGCACTGAATAGGTCTTGGTTGCTCTGTTTGACTAGGGGAAGCCCTGTGCATTCCCGATAATGCTGGCCTGAATTGCAGTCCCGTCCTTTTAGGTTCCTCCTTGCTGAACCTACCAGCATCCCAGCTGCCTGCTGCCATTCTTCTATTCTCTTCCTTCGTATAATTCCGCAGCCCTGGTTCCTTAATTTTAAGTCCCATAGCATCCATCTCAAAGTAGTCTGCCTCCTCATGTGCTTCATCCAGAGATCGAAATTTGTGTCCCGTCAAATATAGCTGAGTAGTCTGCTGCATAACACCTGCCTTGAATGTTGCCACCGCGTCTCCCTCAAGTTCCGCTATCAATCCCCCGTCTTTGCCTGGATACTTAGCCGAAACTGCCGCCATGATTTGACACAGTAGTTCCTTAAGTCTATCCGCATAGCCTTTTATGTCGTCACCGGGCTTTTGTACGCATGTTATCATTTCAGCTCGGAGCTCACAGTACGAGTTTTTTGTCATATAGGCAGTTTGACTTGTCTGCTGCAACGCCTCAAAATCCTTCGGCTCCTCTGAACTTACTAGAAAATATGCGTCATCTAACAACCGATATGTTACACATTTCATGAAGATTGGCTGTTCCTCGGCCTTTAAACGATCGTAAAGATCTTTGCAGCAGCTCAAGAACGGTGAACCTCCTTCGACAGTTTTGGAGTTCTTTCTCCAGAAAACGTTGGTATGTATCTGGACACCAAGTCCATGACTTTATCATAAACATCGCCCATGGTTTTCGTTGCTAGTTTTTCTGCATTCCTCGTGTTATCTTTCGACACTTGGTCTTCACTCGTCTTTGCTATGGTCTGCTTTTTAGCTTTCAAAATTTCTTCTTGCCCTGAAGTACTTGCTGCTCCTTCTCGCTGCCGTTCGTGGAATATTAATTTCTTGGGTGATCCCTCGAACTTGACCCTCCTCCTGTGGTAATGGCGCGACTCCTAATTCTTGCTCTAATTCAGTGGCAGTCTTTTCTGCCTCCTCCAATTGCCTTTCTAAAGACTTTATAGTTCCTTGTAAAGCAATGTTTTCCTATTTGCACTCCTCCAATGCTTGATCTGTTTCTTGCTCAATTCTACCAATAACATCAAATGTAGACGTTATCAGCAAATCTAAGGTTTCTCCCTTTGTGCTTTTCACTGTAGCCTCATTTATTTCTTCCAAAAACTTATTAACGTCCTCACTCGCCAATCGTTTCTTCAATTCATCCGTTAGATAGCGCCAACCCTGTTCGTACCGTTGTAATTTCAACTGGCACTCCTTCAATTCCTGTGTTCTGGTTTCCAATTCCTTTTCCTGATCCTTTACTCGTAACAATTCTTCCCTCGTTAGAACGTTACTTCTTCCCAATGACATCTATAGTCATTACCTAATCTACCCTTCACTCTCAAACACTTCTCCCAGACCGTAACTAATTGCTTAAAAACCCTAAACGGAAAACTTGAATTTTCGACGGTGTTTCAACAATGATTTTTCCTAATCTCCGATCTCTACAGAACCAAAGCACTTTTCTACTTCAAGTGACTCTTCTCACCCGCTTACGATTACGTTCAACGCGATTTCGACCAACGCCTCCACAGAAATGTGAAGTCAAGAAACTTTCTATATCCAATTCACGATTCAAAATTATTAATTAGATGTATACCTCTAAACTTTCACACTTTCATCCTTTTTCGCATACAAAGAAAATCAAGCAAAAATTATTAATTTCATAGTAATAATAAACGCCACTTAACGCAAAAACTAATCTCAACCACAAAAACACATATATTCCTCTTCTGACCTTTTATTGTATTTTTTTGAATATTTTAATATTTTCCAATTTTAATTTTAATTCCCAATGACCAAAATTATATCACTTAATATGCCGTACATTTCGAATAGAATTTACTTACTTAATCTACTGAACTACTGAAACTACTACCTTTACATACACTATGTAAACTAACACTCAGAGTGTAATGATCTTTTTACCACTTCTGCTGATTCTACTTCTTATCCAAAGAGACCGAAAAGAAAAAAAAGAATAAATTTATATTAACGAGGAGATATAAGCGGTAGAGCTTGACAACGGCTCTATACTCTTATATCTCGACCAAGTGAGAACAGTGAAGCTCAAAGTTTGGTTTTAATATAAATTGAATCTTGTTGCAAATGATGCCTCGCTGGGTCAGAGGTATGAAACTCAAAGTAGAGTTTAGCTAACTTGATTGAATTTAGAGCTAAGAAGCTCAAAGTGCAGTCAAGCTGAGGGCTGAGAGCCAATAGGCTCAATTACCTTTTAATACTTCCATTTCGGAGCTAAGGGAGCTCGCTTAATCAATGTATACCAAGTGGAGTCAAAATCAAACTCTGTTGAATTCAATAAATTACAGTCTTTTTATACATTATGAAAATCGCTTACCTAATCAATATCGCAAAAAGTATTTAGAATTTAAAATTAATTTCACACTCAAAGTTCACACGGCATTATGCATTATGTTTATTTGCATGTTTACCTATGAGTTCACTCGCATGGCTAGTATGCTTGAATTGTAATTTCTTCTTTCTCTTCATTTTCTTTTTTTTTTTTTTTTTTACAATTTTTCTACTGCAGTTTCATTCATGCAGTGAGTGTTTCATTCATAGTAAACCTGCAACACTGTTTTTTTTTGTAATTTAATGCTCTGCTATTGAATATTGCCTTTTTTTGTGCACGCTTTGCTGTGTGCATATATGTATGCTGAGGGTCGCTTAACTTGCGCTCTACAAGAGCAGTGTTACATACCTAAAAACATACCTGAAAAAAGGGTAATCAAATAATTGTTTAAAGTCACAAATTTTCAACATGAATAGCTTATCAAACTAATCAGTGAAGAAAATTGCATCAGCAATTTTCTTCACATACCATTTAGTTTTGACAAAGTTTATTCCCACGACAAATTTTGCCTTCAGCAAAATTTGTCAGTAGAAATATTTAATTTAAAAAATATAAAACAAAAGACAAATCGTACCTTCAGTACGATTTGTCGTGAAAATTATAATATGTATGTACGAACGTACATACATACATGTGGGGGGAGCGGGTATTGAGAGAGTTAGAATAGCGGGTTCTTTATATGAGGTTAAACACTTCCAGAATAATATTGAACAAAAGTTTTATTTTAATTAAATTCAGTGTAATTTACATTAAAGGAAGAACGCGAGATTTTATTTATGCGCGAGAAAAATAATCAGTTTAGCTTTGTATTAAAATCCAAACCCGGCTCGAAAGAATGCGTCTCGTCTTATGGCTAGAGATTACTTGGGTGTACTGTTTAATATCGAGTACCGCTTATCGATAATGAACTGGCTGATGCTTTATTGTGATTATTGTGACGCGACCAGTCTGGTTAGATGAGAAGTGGTGAAGAATGGTTCCTACATTCGGCCATCCTGAATTTCGTCTGACCCAGACGAATCTGCATCCGTATCTTCCTCATTTGACCAAGGCTTCATATACGGCTGCCGTACTTGTGACGATAGGTCCCTCGTGGTTTCCAACTTTTCTTACATCAAATCGATCATTTGTCTTAACTTTTATTACCTCGTACGGGCCTACAAATTTGGGATATAATTTGTCGCCTGGTATGAACTGTGTGCGTTTAATAGCAACTAAGTCATGTACGTCATATTTTCTTGACGATTTTCGCTTTTTTTTAGAATATTCTTGATTTTCTTTTTGAATTTTATTTATTTGTTCCTTGGCTTGTTGTCTCATTTCTTGTCGCGTTTCCTCAAATTCTGTACAATAGCTTCCTCCAATAGATTTTTCAAGAGCTGATCTTCTGGTCTAGTCATCTTTACACCGATCATTAGTTCAAATGGTGTTTTTCCGGTAGCACGTGATTGCGTTGAATTCAAAAGGCGTTGCAAATTAGGTACGTGTTTGAACCATTTTAGTGGATCTTCTACTGACATCTTTGAAAGGACTCCAATAATTGTCTGATTTAGACGTTCCACCTGACCATTTCCTCTGGGAACTCCAGTAGTTACAAGAACGTTTTTGATGTTTTGGTCTACACAATACGATGGAAAGGCATTTGCAGTAAAAGCTGTTCCTTTATCCGATATAATCCGATGGGGGTTACCAAAGATATCACTTAGCGTTGTTAATCTTTTAAGTACTTCATCAGCCGTAGTCGACTTTACGGGATACAGCCAGCAGAACTTGGTGAAAGCATCTATGACTACAAACAGGTAGGCGTAATTCTTTGCGGTTGACGGTAATGGGCCAAGATGGTCTACATGATAAGTATGTAAAGGTATGTCTGTCTTCTCAATTGGGTTTAAATATCCTTCGGGCTTTCCATGTTTTCTTGACGCTAGTATACATCTTACACAATTAGAAATGATGCTTTCCACTTTCCTCGGTAAGTCTGGAATATAATAGTCTTGTCGTATTATCGTTTGTACCTTTCGGGAACTTATGTGGCCCTGCTCATGGACGTTGCGAATTATTTCCTTTTGAATCGTCTTTGGTATAACAAGAAGATAATTTCCTTCCACAAATTTGTATAGAACATTGCTTCTTAGAATATAGTCTTCAAATTCTCTTTCCTTTAGTAGTTCGGTAATTAATTTACAGGATTCATCTCTCCCTTGAGCTTGACTGATTCTCATAAGTAATCCATTTTCTATTGAAAATACTGCTGGGTAACGACTTAATGCGTCTACGTGCCGCATCGTTGATCCTGCTCGATGATGTTATAGAGACTCGCTAGATAATCTAAACGAACGCAACATGCAGCACTAACTCTGAACGTAACCAGTGCTAAATAACTCCTATTGTATAACACACCAGCACATAGAAGCAGACTATATACGCGATACGGGTGAAGAGTGCGCGAAGGCATTAGAAAAACAGCAGTCGAGTTACAAGTCTCATACCAGTGGTTTCACCCCGCGATCGATCGAAGTCAATGTATTTAATAATTAGTTTTGTAGAAATTAAAATTAATGTATAGATAGCTATAAAAGAAAAGTTTAAATAAAACCACAAGTTTCGGGCGTTATCTATTGACCAGACATAAAGATCGCATTCAAAAGAAAGTAGTGGCTCTTGCACAGGAGACACGAGGGCCGCTACAAGTGGTGACCCCGCAAGCAGAATAGAGCACCCATAGAATTTTTACCAAATTCTACGTCAGACGTCATATTTAACATCTACGAATCGCCATCTTCGCAATTTTCTGTAATTTAGAAAATTGTAATTAACAAAGGACAGTTTTTTTTTCCGACCTATGTGAATTTTCGTCCCGTTATCACGCAAACGGACCCAAGGAAATAAATAAAACATAACCGTGGATTAGTGACAAACACATACGAAATAAAATACAGCGGGAATAAACACGTATCAAAAAAAATAACAACAAATACACAAGCAGAAGCTGGAACAGAACACACTAACGCAGAATAAATAGTTTGCAGCGTGTTATCTGCCATCTTTATTCATCACAGTTTTCACACTACAATCGCAACTAGCGCACTCATACACAGGGAACACACCTAAACGCACTCAATAATCATAACAGGTATGCCTTGTTTCATTCTTATGCACCGGATTATACACAATGAACATAAGTGAACATCAACACAAATAGCGAAAAAAAAAATTCAACTAGCTAGAACGTGACAGAGAAGAAACCAAATACAGTGGATTAAAACAGCATTCAAGTGAATAAAAAAATTTTTGTTTCACGTTCCTATGACCTACAGCTACAGCGACACATATACGAAAACAGGCGCTCAGCAGTACACCAAAACCGATGGTCAGCAGTTCTCAAACTTTTATTTAATGATTAAAATGTCAGATTAGACTTGAATACAAAACAATAATTCTAACATAAAAATTAATTTCTTTTCAGAAAAAGTTTATAAAACCATTTAATTTTTCCTTAATTAAATTATATTTGATATATTTTATTATATACATATAAATATTTACAAAAAACCCAAAAGTATTTAGTGGTAACCATATTCACGAATAAAAATTTTTGTTTGAGAGTAATGTATAAGGTAGACCAGTTTTAATACAGTAGATAGTAGCAAGAAAACAAAATAAATAATAACCTAAAATTTGAAAAGAATCGATCGCAGGTGAACCTACAGAGTATTTAAATCAATACGAGCGATGATAAAAGATCTTTGTATATAAAAGAAAGATTTATTCATACACGCGTTTCAAACTACGACATTTTAAATATACATTTGGTTTCCTCTTGTGTGCAAATAATTAAAAAAAAAAATATATATAATAATAATATTTAATCAATCAAAATGACAGACAAAGACGAATTAGATACTAGCGAGAGTGGTCATGACAAGTTACAAAATACTACTTCCAGCGTAGCGGCAGTATCTTTAAAACTGCCTCAGTTTTGGCCTAAGTCTCCAAGTGCCTGGTTTGTTCACGCAGAGGCACAGTTTGCTATATCCAGGATAACGAGAGACACGCAACGTTATAATTACGTGCTTTCGTCACTACCACAAGACATATTAGAATCAGTTCTTGACATAATAGAACACCCACCCGAGACAGACATTTATAAAACGATTAAAGAGAAACTTATTGAAAGGCATTCTTTAAGTGAAGAACGCCGTTTAGAGAAACTAATTTCAAGCGAAGAGATAGGCGACCGAAAACCCTCCGACTTTCTTCGAAGTCTCAAGATCTTAGCCGGAACATCTAGTGCAATAGGTGATAGTTTAATTAGAAAATTGTGGCTAAGAAGATTACCACAAGTAATCTACCTCGCCCTTATATCTCAAGGAGATAAATCCGAAGATGAATTGGCCTTTTTAGCCGACAAAATCTGGGAAGCCTCCCTCGCGTCTAATTCAATTTCAACCATTAATCCAGGCCAATCGGAAAATAACAACCGAAATGTAAACTCGCAAATTCATGAACTAAAAAACGAGATACGGCAAATCAAATCTCTCGTGAAATCATTATCCCAAAATAATCGTTCAAGGTCTTTCTCTCGCGGACAGAGATACAACATAAGAGCTCGCTCCAAAAGTGAAGAAAAACTTTTAGGAAAAGCAAAATATTGTTGGTATCACAACAAATTCGGAGCGTTAGCAAAAAATTGCGCCTACCCTTGTACTTTCAGTCTCAACAAGAAGACGCAAAATAATTCAAAAAACGAATCGGTTCCACTGTAAGTGCGGCTACCAGTGGGAACAACGGCGAATCACGCCGCCTCTTTGTTGATGATTCACTTAATAGTCTTACGTTTCTAGTGGACACCGGCGCTGACATTTCAGTGATTCCTAATACACTATACCCCTACAGAAAGAAAGACACATCCATGACTCTGTCTGCAGCAAACGGAACAAAGATCAGTACCTTTGGAACAAAATTGCTGCAAGTTAACCTTGGTCTTCGTCGCAATTTCACACACCAATTTCTTTTAGCCTCAGTAAACAGGCCTATCTTAGGCGCTGATTTTTTAACAAAATTTAATATTTCGGTCGATTTGCGTAACAAACGCCTAATCGATAGACAAACACAGTTATATATAAATGCAATTAACGCCAAGGCAGAAACACCAACCCCTCGTCATTTCGTTATTGACAACACCTATGACTCGATATTGCGCGAATTTCCAGGTATATTAGGCCTGCCAGATTTTAAACAGCCAATCAAACACAATGTTGTACATCACATTGTCACACAAGGACAGCTTCCGTTTGCACGACCACGCAGATTAGATCCAACCAAACTGAAGGCTGCACGTCTAGAATTCAACCACATGACAGAACTTGGAATCTGTCGTCCATCGTCCTCTCCGGCCTCTTCTCCACTTCATATGGTGGGTAAGAAAAATAATGATTGGCGTCCGTGCGGCGATTATAGGCGTCTAAATGCCATCACTACTCCTGATAGGTATCCGATCCCACACATTCAAAACTTTTCTATACACCTTCGAGGTAACAAAGTATTCTCGAAAGTCGATCTATCAGATACCTGTCGCTCCCGAGGATGTCCACAAGACTGCGATTACAACACCATTCGGTCTATTCGAGTTTGTGCGAATGCCGTTCGGATTAAGAAATGCCGCACAAACTTTCCAAAGGCTAATGAACGAAGTAACTAGGGATCTAGATTTCGTTTTTGTATACATAGACGACTTACTGGTCGCAAGTCCAAACGAAGTACAACATATACAACATTTACGTATACTTTTTAAACGCCTACTCGATTACGGTCTCAACATTAAACCGTCGAAATGTGTATTTGGTGTATTATCATTAGACTTTCTTAGCCACACCATCGATGAGCACGGTATTCTGCCTTCAAAAGAAAGAGTACAGGCCATAAATGAACTACCAGACCCAACCAGTGTTAAGCAGATCCAACGATTCGTGGGCATGGTAAATTACTACCACAGATTTATCCCTAACTTAGCAGAATCACTGTCACCCATCTACGCACACCAAACATTACTGCAACGGCGCACCCAGCCGAAACCAAAGTTCACTTGGCCAAAGGAATGCAAGGAAGCATTCGAAAAAATAAAACTAGCATTAGCGGAAGCTACTTTGCTATCCCACCCATTGGATAATACCATTTTTAATATCACTACTGACGCATCAAACACACATGTCGGTGCTTCCTTACAACAGCTGACAAATAACTCTTGGGAACCACTAGGTTTTTTTTCGAAGAAATTAACAGACGCCGAAATGAAGTATTCTGCCTTCGACAGAGAGCTTCTAGCTATATTCCTAGCTGTAAAGCATTTCAGACATTTCGTGGAAGGCAGGCAACTAATAGTCTATTCAGATCACAAACCGTTGACAAAAGCAGTTATGGCAAAAACAGAGCGTAGTCCACGGCAAGCGCGCCAACTTGACTACATTACCCAATTCACATCAGATATCCGACATGTTGCAGGTAAAAGCAATGTCGTAGCTGATGCACTATCGCGTCTGTACAACGACGAAAGCTCAGAAGTATGCGCTGCCACATTTAACCTTCAAACTTTCAACAAGGTTCAAAAAAGCGATCAGGAGCTTAAAAACTTGATTAACAACGAGCAGCGAAACTCTCACTATAAACTATCAAGAATTACATTACCCTTGTCAGAGGAACAGATTTGGTGCGAAACCAGCACAACTACAAATAGACCATACGTACCTGAGGAGCTAAGAAAACCAATTTTCGATTCAATACACAACCTCTCGCACCCCGGAATAAGAACGACACGAAAATTAATCACTTCTAGATATTTTTGGCCCAGCATCAACAAGGACTGTAATAATTGGTCTAGACTATGTTTACAGTGTCAGAAGTCCAAGGTCCAAAGGCACACCAAAACAGGATTTGAGCAAATCACAATACCGTCAAAGAGGTTCGAACATATACACATTGATATCATCGGACCACTACCACAATCGAATGAATACTCTTATATTTTCACGATCATAGATCGATTCACACGGTGGCCAGAAGCATACCCGATTAAAAATATTAGTGCACAAACTATAGCAAAAACGTTCGTTCAAGAATATATCCCAAGGTTTGGCGTACCACTTCAAATTACTACCGACCGAGGAACACAGTTTGAGTCAAAGCTTTTCAACGAAATCACTAATATGTTGGGATCACACCGAATCCGCACAACAGCCTATCATCCACAAGCAAATGGAATGGTAGAGCGCTTACATCGCCAATTAAAATCAGCTCTGATGGCAAGAGGCGATACCATGAATTGGAGCAACGAGCTTCCATTTATTCTCTTGGGTATACGAACCGCTATTAAGGATGATTTAAAATGTTCTCCAGCAGAGCTGGTCTATGGTCAGAGTTTAAAAATTCCCGGAGAATTCTTTGTGGACAAACCAGAAAGCAATTCCGAAAACTCTTCGAATTTTACCGACAATCTTAAATCCGTAATCCAAAAAATCAGACCTTCTAGCACGCGAGAAACGACACACATTATCCACGTACCAAAATTACTACAATCCTGTAGTCATGTCTTTCTCAGAGTAGATAGAATCCGCAAAGGACTAACACCACCGTATGAGGGCCCATTCAAAGTTTTAAGAAGATTTCGAAAACATTTCGTAATAGATATAAACGGAAAGAATTCATCGGTCTCCATAGACAGATTAAAACCCGCACATATTGCAGCAGACGAGGTCCTTTGCTCGAACAAACTTAACATGAAGAATAAAAAAACAGTAACCTTCAAGAAAAGATTTTCATATAAATAACCGCTACGCTGGGAGGGGAGTGTATAGAGACTCGCTAGATAATCTAAACGAACGCAACATGCAGCACTAACTCTGAACGTAACCAGTGCTAAATAACTCCTATTGTATAACACACCAGCACATAGAAGCAGACTATATACGCGATACGGGTGAAGAGTGCGCGAAGGCATTAGAAAAACAGCAGTCGAGTTACAAGTCTCATACCAGTGGTTTCACCCCGCGATCGATCGAAGTCAATGTATTTAATAATTAGTTTTGTAGAAATTAAAATTAATGTATAGATAGCTATAAAAGAAAAGTTTAAATAAAACCACAGGAGACACGAGGGCCGCTACAATGTACAGTGCAATTGTACTCTTCTAATAAGAGAGCCCATCTAGCAACTCGACTACTTTAGTCCTTCTTTTTCATAGTTAATTCGAAAGCTTTACAATCTGTAAAAATTTTAAACTGTAGGCCAAGCAGATAAGTTCGCAATATTTTGAGTGACTTTATGATGGATAAAACCTCCAACTCATAACTGGAGTAGTTCTTTTCTGTATCAGTTGTTTTAAAGCTGAGGTACAAAACAGGATGGAACTTCTGATCTTCATTATGTTTTTGCAGTAGTACCGCTCCATATCCAGCTCTACTTGCGTCAGTATGCAGTTCAGTTTCTTGTAAAGGATTGAATAGTTTTAAAACCGGCGTATTACACAATCTGTCCTTAAGTAAATTAAATGCATCTTGTGCCGATGAATTAAATGTAAAAGGCACATCCTTTCTGGTTAGATCAGTGAGAGGCTTTGCTATGAGTGAGTAATGTGGTATAAACTTTCGGAAAAATCCTGATAAGCCCAAAAAACTTTGTACTTGCTTGACAGTTTTGGGTAAGGGAAATCCATTCACGGCTCTTATCTTTTCTTCAGACGGTTTTATATTTCCAGCTTCGATCATATGTCCCAGGAACTGTACACTTCGTTGCATAATCTTACATTTAGACCACTTTATTTCCTTCATCTATCCATTCTTGAATTTGCTGATTCACTATTTGCTTTTCTTTAGGAGCAAGCCTACGTGCCTTCTGGTAAACCGGGATTTCATCATGTAGACAAATTGACATCTCCACGCAGGATTCGGTAGGTTTTACAGGGTTATAAGTTAAGATTAGTTCTTTCACCTTCTCCTGCATTTCACTGGTTTTAATTTGCTCCACGCTTTCTATATTCTTTTGATGGATCACGCTTACAATATCTATATTTTGCAGGAAATCTGATGCATCCTCCTCGATGTTTAAGTATTTTTCCTTTTCCAATGTGACTTTACCGTTTTTTACTGTTAAAGTGGCATCCTTCAGTAAATCTTTTCCAACAATTATGTCTGGTCTAAGCCATAGGTCTGGAACAATGTGGCACTTTACATTATAGCTTTCTCCATCGATACCCAGAATAGCAGTACATGATCCTAACGTTTTTTTGAAATGCTGACCGAAACCCGTTAAGTAAATACTGGAATTTTTATCCGTTGCAATCTGTGTATCGATCTGTACTCTTTCTTTCATTATTGAGACATCACTTCCCGTATCGATTAATGCAAGATATTGTTTATCGTTGATCGTAACTTTAATGTGTAGTTCTGGGGTGCTTATAATATTTACTTGACTTTCAGCTATGTGTTTATTTTGCTTTGGTAAAGGACAATTTGGTGCGATATGACCAAATTCGTTACAATTAAAGCATCGCGCTCCTTTTGTTTTGTGGGGGCAATTGGGATTTCCATGCCCTTTTCCTCCGCAATTCGTACATCTAACTTTAGGCTGACTATATTTATTCTTTTCAAAAATTACTTTCTGTTCGGGCTTTGGGAATTTTTTAGCTGCTTCATTTTTCATAGTCTCATAAATTTTAAGTTTTTTCTTGAGTTCGTCTAAGGTCTTTGCTTCGTATAAAAAAGTTTTGTTAATAATTTCATCCGAAATTCCAGCAATAATGTACATAATTATTGATTCCTCATCAACGTTGCCCCTGTTCGCTGTTTGCTTCATTGAGTACATGTATTCAAGATAAGTTTCATGTTTAGATTTCTTTCGATTTTCGAGGGCTCGATGGATACTTAAACTGGAAGCAGTTTCTCCAAACTCTTCTGATAAAAAATTTCTCAGCTGTTCCCAGCTGTGTACATTACTTGATGCTTCTACTGAGAGTTTCGCCGCACCTCGAAGCAGCCTTCTCATATACAGATATTTATGAATATCACTCCACCCGCAAACAGCTGCTATATCTTCAAAATTCTTAATCCACACTGATATATTTCCTGAAGTTTCTCCATTAAATGTCTCAAGAGATTCTTCGACGTCCCTAAACAGAAAACTATAACCCTGTGCATCACTTTGTGTTGTCTCCATTGCTTTGGTTTCACCTTTGCCTTCTTTTAATGGAATTGATTTCTCTTGGCCTATTAAATTTCCCTTTGTTTCTGAATCTTGATTGATGTGCTTTGAATTTTCTTTTGCAATATCTTGATAGTGCTGATCAACTTTATTCTTTTCTGAAGTAGTTTTTGTTAAAAATAAATTTGTTTGGCTTACCGTGTTTTTTCCTGTTTTATTTATTTCAGATACCTGATCGCTTTGCGAATCCTCTTCACTACTATTCTTATCTTCTTCTCCGTCACCTTCATCAATACTGTCTTTGTTTCTAGAATTTTCTTCACTGGTATCTAAATTTTCATCCTGAATCGCACTGTATAATCTATTCACTAGATCTTCTTTAGTTCTATAACTGTGAGATAAACCACGATCTCTCAAAAGGGCTTGTAATTGATTTGTAGTTAGTTTTCTTAGATCTTCCATAAAATATCAATTCACTTTAATCCGCGTTAATTTCTAATAAATTGAAAACAAGGTCATAATTGTGCTTTTATAAAAATTTAATTATTTAGTACTGTTTGCAAATATAAATTCAATTGCATTTGTCTTTCAAAGAACCGGTTTATTGAAGCGAAAATCTTTATGCAAAACCGTTTGACATTCATTCGAGGTCACTTTTAACAAATTTTCAGTTACCACTGTAATTTATCTTCATACCAATGCACAAAAGTTATGAAATCGCTTTTCTCTTGCCGTAATTATAAATTTTGTTTTTCGTTCAAAAATATTTAATAATTTAGCACATGCACTTTTCACTGGGCCTAACCGTAAATTTCTTTAATTATTTTTCTTTTGTTTAACACTTTATCTACCCATTTTTTTTGTTTTTAATCACTTCTGACACCATGTGTGGGGGGAGCGGGTATTGAGGGAGTTAGAACAGCGGGTTCTTTATATGAGGTTAAACACTTCCAGAATAATATTGAACAAAAGTTTTATTTTAATTAAATTCAGTGTAATTTACATTAAAGGAAGAACGCGAGATTTTATTTATGCGCGAGAAAAATAATCAGTTTAGCTTTGTATTAAAATCCAAACCCGGCTCGAAAGAATGCTTCTCGTCTTATCAACTTATCGTTCGCTTGTCGACTGCTCGGTGATTGCTAAAAATTGGCTAGAGATTACTTGGGTGTACTGTTTAATATCGAGTACCGCTTATCGATAATGAACTGGCTGATGCTTTATTGTGATTATTGTGACGCGACCAGTCTGGTTAGATGAGAAGTGGTGAAGAATGGTTCCTACATACATATCACAAAAAAAACTTTCGCGATAAGAAATGCGCGCCGCGAAATTACATTATATGTATATGCGCGCCGCAATTTCAATCGACGGGATGGTGGCTGATGTTTATAAAAACATCAAATTTCATTTTTTCAAGCCACCGTCCAACGAAAAATATTCTGGACTTGTTTAATCAAGTCCAGAAAAAATGAAAATTTTTCTCAGGGTAGAAATGCAACTATGCATTTTCAACCCTGACCGACGGCTCTTGATCACGATGAAAATGATCAAGAGCGCAGTCGGTTTTTAAAATCGAGTTGAATTTGAAATTTTCTGCGCGGCAGTAGCGCGGAAGTACGAGTTGGATTGAAAAACTTAAAGCGGTTGGTTACGGCGGTTCGGTAGTCGAATTTTTGAAAACAAAGCGAGTCGGATTTATAATTTGAAAAACGGCAGTCAAGGTAAAAAAAAGAGAATAAAAATTGTGAAAAGTTTATAGGAATAAGATTGTGAAAAGCTCATAAGAAGAAGCTTTTAAAAAGTTTGTACAAAAGAGAAAGGATTAGTTGGTGAAAGAAGTAAAAAATGAATAACACGAGTCCGACAAATCAAAAGGTGTTTTGGATAAAATTACCCGCCCCCCTTTCAGCTTTTATCCAGGAGAATTTATGAAGGCCACGGGCCCCCCGGCAGCAAAAGAACTTCAACCGAAAAAACCAACGATCCTGAATTGAGAGGGACCTCGAAGAAGGCAATAAGCCCCCCTCTCAATTTGAACCAAGGGAATTAAGACGGCAGAAGCCCCCTAGCTGCAAATTTTACACACGGTGGTCCATGAGCGAGGAAATCTCCCACCAAGAAACACCGCCGGAAATCCAACTCCCATCAACTCCGCAACAATCTTCCTCGCCGGGCGACGCACAGGAAGTTCCGTCCCGGAACGAAGGAGGCAACGAGGGAGCAACATCCGCAACAGAGGGTGGAAAACAAACACCCCCAACAAATTCAACAACAAGAGGAGTCACGTTAAGGAGCGGGACAATCCTGACAGGTCCCCACCAAGTAAGAAACACTTTAAATTTAGAAATATATTCATACATATCACAAAAAAAGCTTTCGCGATAAGAAATACGCGCCGCGAAATTACATTATATGTATACGCGCGCCGCAATTTCAATCGACGGGATGGTGGCTGATGTTTATAAAAACATCAAATTTCATTTTTCAAGCCACCGTCCGACGAAAAATATTCTGGACTTGTTTAATCAAGTCCAGAAAAAATGAGAATTTTTCTCAGAGTAGAAATGCAACTATGCATTTTCTACCCTGACCGACGGCTCTTGATCACGATGAAAATGATCAAGAGCGCAGTCGGTTTTTAAAAGCGAGTTGAATTTGAAATTTTCTGCGCGGCAGTAGCGCGGAAGTACGAGTTGGATTGAAAAAATGAAAGCGGTTGGTTACGGCGGTTCGGTAGTCGAATTTTTGAAAACAAAGCGAGTCGGATTTATAATTTGAAAAACGGCAGTCAAGGTGTAAAAAAAAAAGAGAATAAAAATTGTGAAAAGTTTATAGGAATCAGATTGTGAAAAGTAAAAAAAAAAGAGAATAAAATTGTGTAAAGTTTATAAGAATAAGATTGTGAAAAGCTCATAAGAAGAAGCTTATAAAAAGTTTGTACAAAAGAGAAAGGATTAGTTGGTGAAAGAAGTAAAAAATAACTAACACGAGTCCGACAAATCAAAAGGTGTTTTGGATAAAATTACCCGCCCATCTCACAAAAGGTACGTAACAAAATTGGCGCAGCCGGTACGATAGAGGAAGCCTACTTTAAAACAAACAAAGTATAAGCGCTCGAAACCCTCCATGCTACGAATCAAAAAGGAGTTTAGGACGAGATCGAATACTGGGCAAGACACCCTACCCTCCGCCTGAAGTTGAGTCTGGCTTCAGGAGTATTTCGATCTTGTCGGCTCCCAACGCTCGGGGTCGGACAGCTTTAACTGCCTCTGTTTGAAAAACACGCAGCCACCCCCTCATCAAAGCACAAAGTGCCAGCGTGGGACAATAGCGGGCTTCATCCCAGCCTAGGATAAAAGAAGTCCACAACCAAAGGTTTCAAATCAACACTTGAAGGAAGGAAGTATCCTCAACCGACAATCTGCGATCCGGAGCTGAAAGGGACTTCGAAGTAGGCAACGCGCCCCCTCTCAGCTTTTATCCAGGGGAATTTACGAAGGCCACGGTCCCCCCCCCCGGCAGCAAAAGAACTTCAACCGAAAAAACCAACGATCCTGAATTGAGAGGGACCTCGAGGAAGGCAATAAGCCCCCTCTCAATTTGAACCAAAGGAATTAAGACGGCAGAAGCCCCCTAGCTGCAAATTTTACACACGGTGGTCCATGAGCGAGGAAAGCTACCACCAAGAGACGCCGCAGGAAATATTACCATCTCTACCAACTCCACAACAATCTTCCTCACCGGGCGACGCACAGGAAGCTCCGTCCCGGAACGAAGGAGGCAACGAGGGAGCAACATCCGCAACAGAGGGTGGAGAACAAACACCCCCAACAAATTCAACAACAAGAAGAGTCACGTTAAGGAGCGGGACAATCCTGACAGGTCCCCACCAAGTAAGAAACACTTTAAATTTAGAAATATATTAAAAAAATTTGGAAGAGAATGTGCGAAACTCCTCCGAACTCTCTGTGAATCAGTGCGACTCAGTAGAAAAGCAGATCGAAAAGTCGAGAAAAGAAAGATTGGAAACAATCGAAAAATTTAAAATTAACACAGAGAAGTTCAAAAAGAGCTTAAAGGAGTTTGGAGAATTTTCGCACTCTCTCGGGATAGATATCAATAAAAATAATAGGGTAGATTTAAGTGAAAGTGCCATCGACAGTGTCAGTGATTCCACCGCGAGTGAATTCCTTTTAAATTGGCTGGCCGACTCCCTTCTGGAAACCAGCATAGAAGAAACTAGCGCCCCAAAAGTGTCAAACTCTAGTTTCAAAATCTCCAAATTAAACATGGCAGATTACGCTCAAATCGCCAAACTGACTGCCCAGCTCGTCCCCCTATTCTCGGAAAGCAGCATCCAAAATTGAGCCTTGAGCTCCAAACGTTCCTAGGATGCTGCAGGCAGGTAATTCAGTGTATTTCGGTGGATGAACTAACAGCATTTTTGCAAATCTTCCCCACCAGACTTCGAGGCGAAGTTTATCAAATTTTTGCCTCAAATATGCCAACTACTTTCAAAGAAGTAGAAGAACGGTTAAATCGCACCTACCTACCTAGAGAAACTTACCAGGAACTGGTAAATAAATTAATCACTACCAGGCAGTACCCTTTGGAAAACCTCACAGCCTTCTCGGCACGAGTGAAACAGATGCTGGCACTATGTAATGAAGCAGCAGAGTCCAAATATGGAGCCACGGCAGCACCAGCTGTTAAAACGCAGCTCGAGGACTTTGCCAAAAACGCACTGAAAACAGGCGTCAATAACCCATATATGTGCCAATACCTTCTGACCATGACAGACGGCACGGTGGATGACCTCGTACAAAGAGCGCTTGACATGGAGCGTCTCCAGCAAAGTGCTCTATTCCTGCAACCTCCAGGACAATTCCAAACAAATATGATGCAGAATACATTGCCAAATTCTACTTGTGCCAGTGTACCAAATAACGCACAATTAAATCAAAGTAGTACTCTAGTAAATCAAAGCGTATATAATCCTGGTATCATATCATACTCACAGGCTCCCCTCCAAAACAATATGCCCATTAACCCAAGCAGTCACATACCAACGTCACAGTTCACACAGGCAGGCACAGCATATATTAAACAGGAACAAAGATCGCCAAATAAAAATTATAATGTAAATAATAAAAATACCTATTTAAATAAAATCAGTTGTAGTTTTTGTAACTTAAGAGGCCATACATATGCTGATTGCCTCAAAAGGAAAAATACGCCTTATTGTGTGAACTGCAAAATGTATAATCATGGCGTGCGTGATTGCAGAAGAAACAACAATAGTTTCCAGAGGGCACACAATAATAGTGGACCACCAAATCAACGTCCTAGAGAGCCGCAAAGCCCCAATAACAACTCAAGAGTATATAACGTGCGTAAAAAGTGCGAATTTTGTGGTCGTTCTGGACATGCAGTAAATAACTGCCAACAAAAACGTAAATGGGAAGCCCGGAGTCAGGGAAACGACGTACAGTCGACCCAAAACTCCCCGCCTCGACTATAAATCTCCCATCTAATAAAATAGGGTCTCCTCAGCAGCCCGATTCCAGTGTTGCTACAGTAAAACTTCCTTTAGACATAGGCCTGAACGGCCAAACTAAATTAGTAGTAGACACAGGCGCTAAAAGGCTAAAAGGTCACTAAAAGACCTCAAAGTCATTAACCACAATGAGGCATGTACACTTCAGACCCCATTTGGTACCGGAAAGACGCTGGGAAATTGCAAGGGAAACTTCGTTTTCAAAAACAAAATCCCCTGCAAGTTTCAAGTCGTAAAGAACTTGCCTGGCCTTTCCGACGATGGACTTCAAGGAAATGATTTCCTAACCAACAACTGTAACGTTGAGGATCCAAACAAAGCACTAAGGTTTACTCGCACGGAAACTAACCCAGACGAATTTACCTTACCATTAGAGTTTGAAACGGACAAGCTACATTCTGAAAAAGCAGTCGAAGTAAGAACACTTGCAGAGGAGGTGGAGTCTAAACAGGCTGAACTATCCACCGGCAGTGTCTTCAAGGCTTCTCAAACGAGAAAAGCTGGCTGCCAAGCTCCAAAAGGGCCCAAGGAATGTGAAAAAAGCTGTCTGGGCGAACAAGAGACCGATAAAGGCAGGCAGCAATTGGTTACCTATAAGGAACCAATCTGCATACCTGCGCGCTCTCAACTTGTTGCCCCAGTGCCAAGAGATAAGCGATGGAGTCTTCTTGGCAAACATTTTGCTGTAATCTGGAGAAGAATTAGTGCTGGTCAGTATTCTCAACGGTAACAGTCATCAAGTAGTCATACATAGCTTAAAGTTACAGCTATTTCCAATAAACGACTACATCATAGTCCCATTAACACACACAAAAGTCCACAAAAGAACTCACATTCCACTACCAAATTTAGAGGCAATATCAAACAACACAAGAGACGGAACTGAGTGTCTAAAGCCTGCCAAAAAGGTGCATATAGCTCTTCCGTCCAAAATCCCGAGGCATGAGTCACTATTAATCAATCAACGGCCATATAAGAACGGTAGCGAGTCGCTAAAGCCTATACTAAAGGTGCATATTACTCCACCGTCTTCTAGCATAAAAAATCCTACATGGCCAAAAAATACTAGCATCGGCGCGCATGAGTATTCCACACAACCTAAGGCAAAGACCGCACAGGTGTATCAAACTCAGCCGTCGGCGAAGCAGGAAGCAAGTACCCTGCTACATGCTAAATACAACAAAATAAAGCCTCATAAGGAATTAACTACATTCAATCCAATCTCAGGACACAAATCTTCAAGGAATAGTAAGTCAAACCAAGGTTCAGCTGAAAAATCAGCAATTTGACAACATGTACGATATCTATACCCGGATAATGAGACTCCGGATGATCCAAAACAATAAACGCGTATTTCTAGGCTAGAGCAAGAACTCAGGCTAGACCCTAATTTAACCGCGGAAGAAAAAATTTCGATATCGGAACTCTGCGAAGAGTATAACGATATCTTCTTCCTCAAGGGTGACAAACTCACCTATACAAATGCGATAACGCATAATATTCCATTGGTGCAAGATCAAGCACCAATCAATCAAAAGATGTACCGCTTACCTGAAACACAGCGGAAAGTAATTAACGAGCAGATAAAACAAATGCTAGACAGCGGGATAGTCCAGTCTAGTAAAAGCCCTTGGAATTCACGTCTACTAGTTGTCCCCAAGAAAGCGGGACTAGACGGTGAAAGAAGGTGGCGCGTCGTTGTCGATTTCCGTAAATTAAACGAAAAGACAATTGGAGATGCATTCCCGCTACCCCGAATCGAGGATATTCTCGACCAACTAGGTCACGCACGGTATTTCACCACACTCGATTTGGCCAACGGCTATCACCAAGTTCTTGTCGACAAAAAAGATCGACATAAAACTGCTTTCAGCACAAGTTATGGGCACTACGAGTTCAAGCGTATGCCATCCGGGCTCAAAGGAGCCCCCGCCACATTTCAACGCCTAATGAATTTCGTCCTAACAGGCCTACAAGGCCTCGAATGTTTTGTCTACCTAGATGACATAGTCATCTAAGGAAAAAATTTAAATAACCACAACAAAAAGTTGAGGAAAGTCTTCAATAAGTTGAGAGAGAACAACTTAAAACTGCAGCCAGAAAAGTGCCAGTTTCTAAGAAGAGAAGTTGTTTACCTAGGACATAAATGTTCTAGCGAAGGAGCCCTACCAGACCCAAGTAAGCGGCCTGCGTCCAAACATTTCCTGTTCCAAGAACAGTAAGGCAAGTTCAGTCATTTTTAGGACTTGCCAATTACTACAGGAAATTCATTCCAGACTTCTCCAAAATTGTACGTCCAATTACGAATTTACTCCGAAACGATGTAAAATTCACTTGGACAGAGAAATGCCAAGAAGCATTTCAGAGCATAAAAAGTGCTTTAATTTTTCCACCACTTTTAATTTACCCCGATTTTTCGAAATCTTTTAATCTTACTACAGACGCAAGTAACGAGGAAAGTCGGAAAGGACCAGCCCATTGCCTATGCAAGCCGCACACTAAACAAAGCCGAAAGAAATTACTCTACTATAGAGAAAGAGTTATTGACTATTGTATGGGCTACCAAGAATTTCAGATGCTATCTTCAAGACCAGAAATTCACGGTCTATACTGGCCATAAACCTCTCAAAGGTGTCTTCAATGTGAAAGACCCTACTTCCCGTTTGGTGAGATTTCACCACAAATTATCTGTATTCGATTATAACATCGAATATAAACCAGGGAAGTACAACACTAATGCAGATGCACTAAGTCGCATCCCTCAAGCATTAAAGGAAGACAGTTTAGGCAATGCCTTAACGGTGGAAGCCCTAGTCCACCACACGATGGACTCAGATGTGGAGGAAGACGATTCCACAAATATTAAAAAGAAAAAGAAATCCGCTCATTGTTTAGTCGTGACTCGAGCTCAGAAGCAAAAGGCTCAGGAGACAGTAAATAGCTCCCGTGTGGAGACAGAAGAGCCCACGAAAGCGGACCAAAACGAAATTCAACATACGGAGGCAGGAACACTAAACCCAGCATCGCTTGATCAAAAAGTAAGTACTGGTAAGACACCCGAAGTTATCACGAGCCCTACGGAAATCCGAACAATCTTAAAAGATTATCACGATTCTACATTTGGTGGCCATCAAGGTGTCATAAAAACTTACAAACGCATAAGACGCAAGTATTGGTGGAGACACATGCTTAACGACATCAAGCAATACATAAAAAAATGCCCAAAGTGCCAGACGATGAAAGCGTCTCCACAATATAAAATGCCAATGGTTATCACGGACATCGCAGAACAACCGTTCGACAAAGTTTACCTCGATATTGTAGGTCCATTAGAAGAGACCACATCAGGTAACAAATATATCTTGACCTTCCAAGATAATTTAACAAAATTTGTCGACTGGTATGCAATACCTAATGCAGAAGCAGTCACAGTAGCGCAGGTTTTCTTTGATGAAATCGTTACGCGCTATCGCATACCCAAAAGAATACTCACCGATCAGGGAACAAATTTCCTGAGTGAATTATTCAAAAGAGTATGTAAGCTTCTAAAGGTAAAGAAGTTACAGACTTCAGCATACCACCCACAGTCTAATGGAGCACTAGAGCGTGCACATAGACCCCTGATAGAATACCTGCGAACAATCGTTGATGAAAATCCCAAAACTTGGGGCCAATACCTACGAACCGCTGCATTCGTGTACAACAATAGTGTACACGAGGGTACTAAACTTACCCGAATGGACTGCCTATACGGCTTCACAGCGGATGTCCCATCAAATTTAAAACGGGATCCCGAACCCGTTTGCAATCATGAGAGGTATTATTATATACTGAAGTATAAGCTCCAAAAATCATATGCCACGGGAAGAAAGAACTTATTGGCAAGTAAACAGCGCTCAAAGGGGTACTACGATAAGACAGTACGGCCCCTAGCTATCCATGTAGGAGACAAGGTCCTAATCAAGAATGAAAGCAGAAAACATAAGCTTTCTCAAATCTGGGTAGGACCTTATCAGGTAATCGCAATACCAAGTGATGTGAATACCAACATCAAAATCGTTCAAAACCATATTTCGAGTAAAAGCATGTTGAACAAAAATGAACCAGGTTGACTTGAAATCCCTACTACAGTGTCCATTAAACCTCATTTCAATACCTCCCCATAAACATTTGCGGTGGAGTCACTCCATTGCCCCGTTTAAAACTGCACAATGCACATACAAATATGCTTAAAGGATTGTTTTCTTCTTCTGAATTGTCCACAGAAATGGCGCTAAAATTCATCATAGTTGCCCTCTTCCTCCAGTATGGAGCAATCGCTGACAAACCTTACGCAAAGACCCCGTTAAATGGCTCGGGTATATTTTTCGAGGACCTGGGATATCTCATGGTATAACATGACACCTGGAATGTCCTCACCGAAATAGATTTGGATGAATTAGATGCCAAGATAAAGCTAGCAGAATATGCAGAGCACTTAGTGCATAAACTCTGCATAAATGTAACCAACCCAGAAGATCTGTGTAACGTGCAACAACTACACATACACGCTATAATAGATAGCGTACGAAAGCGCACGGAAACTATATGGGAATTAGTACCAGGAAAACGCAAGGCCAGATCGCTATTCGACGGAATAGGCAATGCTATGCACTATTTATTTGGTACCATGGATAGTCACAACGAGAAGGAGATATACAGCCGCTTGGATGAAATTGAATCGAACACACAAGCCCTAGCTGAGCTATAGAAACAACAAATAAGTGTTGTTAAAACTACCTTGGAACAGATTCAAAAACCATTGGCTATGTTAATGGATCGTCAGCAAAACATAGCACATCAGATTAACGATTTGCATACTGTGACCGAGGACCTAACCAGAAGGCAGCTAAGGAAAGAGATCATATCGAGCTTATTGCTTCAAATCATCGAAGTCGAATACCGCCAACAAGCCCTTCTTGACATTATAATAGCCACTAAAGGCAACCATATTCACCCACTCCTCGTGTCTCCAAAAAATCTGCTGGGTGTATATCGAAAAACGACCTCGAATTGCCCTAACGACCAAAATTGTCTATCTGTTCTATATCAGACAGCAGGAGCTCAGTCACTCCTTATGCAGAATAAATTGGTGGTGAGAATTACTCTCCCAATTTTTAATCTGCCAAAAATGAGGCTACAACAGATTCAATGCTATCCTGTACCCAAGTCAGCAAACTATTCATTAATTCCAGACCCTGGTTATTCATACATAGCCAATAGCGCAAAAACTCAGGAATTTCTCCTATTAAAAGGCGAGGACATGAAAAACTTTAAGAAAATAACAAGTAATTTGGAAGAAAACACGTATGTAGGCCGACTAAATACGCCCATAATAAAGGCAGCAACATCAAATGAATGTGCCATTAAGTTGTTATATAATCCTTTAAATGAAGTACCCAAATGCAGGACCAGAGTACAAGCTCCCCAAAAGGACATGTTGATCAAATTAAACAAGCCAAATGCGTGGCTATTTTCATTTCTCACCTCCACGGTGCTACACTTCACATGTCACGATCACTTTGTGATCTCGAAACTGGAAGGACAAGGGATATTAGAGATAACGCAACCATGTCAAGTTCAAAGAAGTGACAAAGTGCTCAAATATGAAGGTCAAAGTAAACGCCCGCTGAAATTAACTCAACCCAAACAATTTCCACAATTTAATGATTCCTTATTTAATTTGAGTCTGGCTGACATTTTACCAGAATCTCAAAACCAAACGCAAGTTTCAATGGAAATTTTAACTGGAGACGATACTCACAAATCAGTCTACCAGGACACGCATTCACTAGAGGAAATTAGAGGCAAAATTATTAAATACCAGGAAAAGATATCGCGTTAAAACTCCCATATCCTGTCCATAACTTCTCTATCATTTACGAGCCTACTAGTTCTGGCCATAATGATCGCTGTGGCAGTAAAATATCTTAACCCTGTTGTCATCAAGATGAGACAACAGAGAAATCAACCACAAGGTAACCCCGAAATTTCATCAGAGGGAATTCCTTTAGGGGAGCAAACTAATGCGCCCCAACCCAGTTTAAGGCGAGCCAGAAGCCTCCCCAAAACAAAATCAGTCCAAATAGTGTAAAGGTGTGAACGCGGACACTGTCAATATGGACTACTAATCAACCTAATTAAGACATAAAAGGTAGACCTGGTACGTAGAAACAAAAATGTACCAAAACGCAAAGTAAAGGTACAACACAACATGTATTACAGGCAGCAAGGCCCAAATAACTACATTGTAAATATAGAATTAGAATTTAATATAAACGGAAAATAAAAAATATATAAGAAAAAATAAAGTACATAGAAGAAGTACGTAGTAACTAACAGTATAAGAAACTGAATATACAGTTGGAAGAAAAAAAAAATGTATTAGAAGTATACACAAGGATAAGTAAGTTAGAATACATAAATATACTGGCGAGAATAGAATATTGTTACAATTTTCTGTCGCCTCAGCTGACTGTTGCGAGAAATCCACTTAAAAAGTTGTGTCCGAGCGGCTTTTTACACAATTTTTCTTTTGATTAGGAAAACAGTCTTCAAGGGTAAGGAGAAGAAACACACTGATCAGTCTAATAACCCGCGATCGAATGTTTTTTTTTATTTCTTTTAGGAAAAATGGTCATAAAAAGGGTACATAGGAAAATTGGCCCTTTATTTCTCCGACACACGCAATTTGAATGGGCACTTAAATTCGATACGTCCAGTCTAGTATAATCTAAAATAAAGAAAGAATGCATGCACTTGCAGTGAGAGTCGTTTATGGTTCGACTAGTTCTTTCCCGCACTCTTCTTTTCTTTAGTCCAATTATAACGAAATTTATATATAAACAAGTAAAAAAGCTAGAATTGGTCTAAGACCAATTCTTATGATACCCTAGATGAATGCCCGTATTAAATTTCGTATGGTCACCGATCTATTCAAGTATTGATTTTGAAGTTGTTTTTCGCATATATTTCTAGAACGGCTTGTCGCACAGAAAAAATGATTATAACCAATTTTATAGGATTTTGTATTCTGCAGAAGTTCTTAGTACAAAAAAAAATGTCTTGGACTGATCGTTTTCAAAGTAAACGTAAAAAACCGAAATTCTTATATGGCAACACCAAGAAGGAGTTGCCCGATTTAGTCCGTTTTTGACACTTTATTTGCTAATGTAGTAAAAGCATTATGTACGAAATTTCAGCTCTCTACGTCGATGCGTTCTCAGGCAGTGTACAAATATACATAGCGGAAAACGAAATTTTTATATGGCAACCCCACGAAGGAGTTGCTCGATTTGTTTCATTTTCGAACTAAATTTTACTTTCTTTTTTTAAAGTCCGTGTACAAAATTTCAGCTCTTTAAGTATACGCGTTCTCGAGTTATCGTGCGCACAGACGGACGGACGGACGGACATGCAAAAATCGAAATAACTTTTAATATTATGAATGGGTGTCCAATGCATTTTGTTCTACCATCATTATTTCGAGGTGTTACAAACGGAATGACAAACTTAGTATACCCCTATGATTTCATCTAGGGTATAAAAAGGAATCAATTCAATTCAAGTCACATCTTATAATTTATCAAATTCAACACAAGGATACATGTTTAGTTGTTACTCAGTCAAACGATATCGCAATTTACATATGCAGCAAAATTAGTCAATTCAAATCAGATCTTATAATTTATCAAATTCAACACCAATGATCTAAGTTTAGTTTCTATTCAGTCAAACTATATCGAAATTTATATATGGAGCAAAATTAGTCAATTCAAATCACGTCCTATAATTTATCAAATTCAACACCAATGATCTAAGTTTAGTTTCTACTCAGTCAAACTATATCGAAATTTATATATGGAGCTAAATTAGTCAATTCAAATCACATCTTATAATTTATCAAATTCAACACCAATGTTCTAAGTTTAGTTTCTACTCAGTCAAACTATCTCGCTAAATGAGTTCACAGTACATAAATAGGAGATTGATCGCTAGCTTATTGCTTCGAATATTAGCTGAATGACAATTTACAAACTTTCTTAATTCAATCGGGACGCTTGCAAGCGCCTCGTACTCAACTGGGGCACCACTCAGGAACGAAAGAGCTCATCCGCGCACAAATCTATAGCTGGTAGGTGACAGCGAAGTATCCCGCGGTAAAAGTGCGATTGGCACTATTAGCAACAGTCCAAGACCTGTTCCCCTTGGTACTTTGTAAAATGATCATGTGTTGATCAAGGTCGAAACGTGGTAAATGCTATCTTTTCTTCTAAACGAGTTCTTAAAATAAACGTTATCGGCCCACGTGCGTCGAATTCGTGTTAAGGGTCGTGCTGGTGACAATTTTAAAATGGTAAAGAATTCTTAAATAAAGGATGTACTTATCTTTCGTCCTCGGGATTGCAAGGAGCCGTAGACAGTGCTTATTCTCCAAAGGGCCCAAAATGTTGCGCACAAATCTATTTGCTGGTAGTTGACTCGAAATATGCCGTACTAAAATGCGAAATTACAAAACCAGTCTTCACTTGTGTTCTGTGTAAGAAAATGTCCTGATTAAGGTCGAACACTTGGTTCTCTACTTTCTAAACGATTTTATGCTATTTTTTATTGTTATGTCTTTTTAGGAAACTCTTCGGCCACACTCCTGGTCGTCAAATCCACTTTTTCTTCTTTTTCATGTTCTTCATCCGGAAATTCCGGGCACGTTTTCTTTTCTTTTTCCGAATTCGGACTTTTTTTTTCCGATTCCCCCCCTATTAGTGTAGAGGGCGAACTCTGGTAGCTCGTAAAAAAAACACGGACTGTCCTGTCTTCCATACCACTGCCACGACTTTCAAAATTTTTACATCACAGTCGCTGGTAAAATTCTGACGTACACATTTTAAACCACTTTAACTCCTTAATCAATCAAACTAACAATCAAAACTAATGCAAATTGCCATAAAAATAGGACACGTCAAAATATCACCAGTCACTTAATGCTTCGTGCGTTAACTTGCCTAGTTAATGTGTGGAGAATTTGTTGGTTTAATAATAAATATTTACATGAAATGTATCTCTCACCCTTCAATGATGTCATATCCGAAGTTGGCAATGGCTAAAATCGTTCATTATGTCAGCCGCAGCCACACGCAGCCATGCCTGGCAACGAGACACGGTACAGAGATACAAGGCATTCTCATTACGAACCACGGTCCACCATTTGTGTCAAAATTTTAATGAGAATACCCCGTATTCTATATAACCCGGCTACGAGATAGCCATGACTTCATGAACGCGCCCCTACTCTACTGTCTATTGAGGCAGCTATTGCTGCAATATTGAACACATCCCCGTTAAGACATCGAAGCAGCCCTGACGTTAGTTGTTTATTGTTTTGTTTATTTTCAGTTTGAGGTTTCTAAATTTCTTTATAAAGCCACGAACATCAGCCTCATGTAGTATTTTTTTTTTTTTTATTTGTTTACCTGCAGTTATGGATAATCTAGCTAGTTTCTGACACCAATTGACTTTCGTTATTTAAAGCCGCTTTGAGCTGAAACTAGAAGCGAAGAAAGCTAGAGGAGGTCTTGAGTGGACAATTCTATTATCAAATCCAAATACTAACTTTGAATCTTTGACTCATTTCAGCATTTTTCTAAACGGTTTGAAGAAACTAAGATGTTCCGATAAACTGTTGAACATTTCATTGGTAGTTGAGGGACAAAGGTTTAAGGCGTACCGAACAGTACTTGCAGATTGCAGTGCTTACTTCCAACAAAGAAGCAAAGTGAAATGTAATTAAGACGTATTGCAGCTAAAGGAATTGAATGGTTAACATAATACGCGTATACCCCTAGGCTAGGAATAGGTTGAAAAAATGTCTAAGACATTGTCGGCTGACATCTATGAATAAATGGGAGCATGTTCCAATTACTTAGGAAAATCAACCAGATTTCCAGCAAGTTTTTACTTCTTGGGAAAGCCTAAGCACATACAAATTTGTCGACTCTCGACTGCAGGAGTTTTTCTCCGTCCAGTGAAATGAATCAAGGGTAAGAAAGAGCGTTTATAGGAAATACAGAATACTTTTTTATGCCTTCACATAATCAACTTACACATGTTCTCACCAAAGCCCGGATTATCGTTTGGTCTTAATTACGAATTACTGAAGAATACTGAAATAATACTGTGAAAAGTGATAGAATAACCGGATTAATTGTTATTGTTTCTGGCTGTACCGGATTTTAGCAATGTCATCGTTCCTGCGTGGCATTCCAGGTGGATATAATACAGGTATAACTATATGCTATTTGTGGTTAATGGTTAGAGTTTGATTAGTGCAACTAACTAGGCCTATCTCCTACCACTTACCTAAGGGTTAGTTTGGTTTAGTAGTTAGTATTTCTTTTTTACTTCGACAGATGTTGCCTTCTCTTTCTCATCTCTTTGTTGTGGGTTGGTCCTCATTTCCCAGGAAGTAGCACGAGAAGTCAGCACGGGCTGCACGAAGAAGCCAAGCGTTTCGTGGTCCAGGTCTGCTTAGATGCCACTGGTGTGGGTGTTCTGTGACTTTAGTCCGGATGCCCCATCGGAGGTGTTTAGATGGGATGGATCAGTCATCAGGCTCTTTAGGTAACACTGCCCCCCTCTCAGTAGCTCGAAGTTCCATCCGAGCGCTTGAACAGCTGGACCCTGTTTTTTCTTTATTTTATTTACTAACCATCTGAAAAGAACTCTCTATTAGTTTTGCTTTTAGTAAGAGAGAAAAGTATGTGTATTGATTTTATTTTTTTCAGAAACTATTAATTAGGCTCGCGATATACAGCGAGATGGTCCCGATGGACTATTTTATCATCACGGGCGCGACTTCCGCTTATGCGATATACACCGTCGCTCAGCTTCTCGACGACAGTGTATGGCCCCTCCCAGTCACACTGCAGTTTTGGTGACTGGCCCTTGGTCCTCTTCGGGTTATGGTAAAGCACTTTTTGTTGGAGCTCGATGTGGCTGGCTGTCGCTCGCATATCGTATCTGTCCTTCATTCTGCGAGTCGTATACAGAAACCGTTCTCGGGCGAACGCGTAGGCACTGGATAAGCGTTCTTGAAGCTGTCGAAAGTATTCTCCCGTTGATTGTGGTTCTCCTCGTGGCATGCTACGAATGATGTCCACTGGAAGACGCAGTTCTCGGCCAAACATCAGCATCGCTGGGGACAGCTGCGTTGTATCGTGTTCAGCGATTCTATACGCCAATAACAGGAAAGGCAAATGAAGATCCCAGTCTCGTTGATCGCCGGAGACATATTTCGCCAGATAGTCTGCCATAGTTCTATTAAACCCCTCCACCATTCCGTCTGATTGGGGGTGCCTACGCGTCGTGCGAGTTTTGTCAATGCAAAACTGTTCGAGCACCTTTTGAAAAATATCCGACTCGAAGTTTCTCCCTTGATCGTAGTGTAGTTGCAAAGGAAAACCAAATCGCGATAAAACATCCCTTATTAAGACCTCCGTGACTGTCTCTGCTGTTTGATCTGGCATCGGCGCTGATTCCGGCCACTTGGTGAAATAGTCCATGGTAACTAAAATGTACTTATTTCCTCTTTCTGTTACTGGTAATGGCCCAAATACGTCGACGGAAATCCTTTCGAAAGGGTAGGCAACCTTGTGGGGCTGTAGCGGTGCATGTTGTCGAGGTTGAGCTCCCTTTCGCGTCTGACATGTATGGCAACAGCTGCAATAGGTTCGGACATCCTGGTTGCATCCGGCCCAGTAATATCGCGCTTTCACTCGAGCTAGGGTTTTGTCAACCCCGAAGTGTCCCCCAGTGGGGCTATCATGAAGATGCTGTAGAATTTCCATACGCAGGGCTGTCGGTAGTAGAACTTGGTAGACGACATAAGTGCGTGTATGATACGGACGACAAATAGTATTGTCTCGGAGGCATAAACTCGAGAACATAGACCAGTACGCTTTTAGATCTGGCACTTCATGCGATATTCCGTCACGTGGCGGGCGTCGGCCGTCCTTAAGCCACTGATATACACATTTCATTACCTCATCGGCTCTCTGATGGTCGCTTAGGTCTTCCTCTTCTGCAATTAAGACTGGGGTGACTGCCTCTCTGAGATCTACTCTCGCACAATATTGGCAACTAACAGCTTCGCAGGGCCGCCTAGACATGGCACCTGCGTTGTTATGTTTCACCCCTGGTCGCTGGTCTACCGCGAAGTCGTACTGATGAAGCTGCTCTATTCATCTTGCGATCTGCCCTTCAGGGTTCCGAAAATTCATCAGCCACTTTAATGATGCGTGATCGGTGCGTACGAGAAAATGCCGTCCGAGAAGATATGGCTTAAAATGAGCGGCAGCCTTTACTAATGCCAGCAACTCCTTACGAGTAACGCAATAATTTAATTCCGGGCGAGAGAAAATTTTACTGTGGAATACGATTACTCGCTCCTGCCCTTTCTGAATTTGAGATAATATTGCACCCCAAGCAAACTGGCTGGCATCTGTATCTAATATGAACGGACCGTTCTCATTCGGATGTGCTAGAATTGGAGACGTGGTAAGCTTTCTCTTTAGATGTTCGAATGCCGCTTCACAGTTCTCTGACCACTGGAATTTTCTATTTTTTTCTGTTAGCTGCGTGAGCGGTTTGGCGATTTCTGAGAAGTTCTCTACGAAGCGACGATAATAAGCGCAGAGTCCTAGAAAACTTTGAACGTCTGTCTTATTTTTTGGACGCGGCCAGCTACTTACGGCACTTATTTTATCAGGATCTGTAGCTAACCCGTGCTCAGATATTACGTGTCCCAGATATTTAACTTTCTTCTTCGCAAGGGAACATTTTGAGGGCGAAACTTTCAATCCCGCCACACGGAGTCGTTTGCAGACCTGCTCCAAATTAATTAAAAGTCCCTGGAAGGTATCTGAGTGCACAATGATGTCGTCGAGGTAGACAAGACACATACGTGGTTGCATTCCAGATAAAACTACTTCCATCAGCCGCTGAAAGGTTCCTGGGGCATTACAGAGCCCGAATGGCATTACTAGAAACTCCCATAATCCATCGCCTATGGTGAACGCAGTTTTTTCTTGGTCGTTTTTCTGGACCTCTACTTGCCAGTATCCGGATTTCAAATCTAGCGTTGCAAACCAAGAAGATCCTCCCATGGCATCCAGGGTCAGGTCTATACGAGGCAAGGGGTACGAGTCCTTCTTAGTGACAGCATTAAGCTTGCGATAATCTACACAGAAGCGTAACGAGCCGTCTTTTTTCCGCACTAGTACTACCAGGGAACTCCAGGGGCTGCAAGACGGCTTTATCACGCCCTGAATGCGCATATCTTCTATCATGGTGATGGCTTCCTGCCGGCGAGCAAATGGAATTCGTCGCGCAGGCTGTTTTCTTGGGGACGATTCTCCAGTATCAATTCTATGTTTCATTACAGAGGTTCGGCCAAGGTCATTAGCTCCATGTGAAAATATATCCTGTTGAGGAAGGAGAAATTGGCACAATTGACTCTGCTGCTCAGGAGTTAAGTTGACCTGGCTGCGCTCAAAAATGTCATGCAGAGTCTCAGGCAGTGCGTAGTCAGACCCAGATGAGACTTCAGATATTATTTCTGGTTCGAATTCTAATCTCCCAATTCCCTCTCCTTCCTTTGGATCCACAGCTTGATCTGAGGTGTTACAAATAGTAGTGTACAGTACATCACTTGTGGATCGACAGAGGCTGCTGTCAGCGATTATCCCCGTATAGTTTCTTCCACCAGGAGTCACAAGGATGTCAGCGTTAGGTCTTGGACAGCTTATTGGCAGAGCACAGGACGAGTTTGGCGGGATATGCACTGTGGAAGCCACCAAGGCACCACAGCCGTGTAAATGAGGCCCAAAAAGAGCGACGGTTATTTGACATATGTTCAATATACCTCTCCTTAAGTCGATTTCACAGTCATGTCGCGTTAAAAATCCATGCCTAAGATGCAGTCAGTGAAGATAGAAGCAATGAAAAATTGATACTGCCTCGTTACGTTAGAGATCTTTATCTCCAGCCACGCCATGCCTTCAACGGGAGATTAGGCGCTGCTGACACTTCTAATGAGAGCAGACGACGGTGCTACTTGGACGCTGCTTGGATTTCGCCGAAGCACTGAGGAATGCACTATCGAGTGAGTGGCCCCTGTATCGATAATGAAGTTGACTTTAACTTCATTTATGGTGCCCCTGCAGGTGAGATGTCGTCCTTCGTTGACTGTTCCGATGAAGATTATTGGGGCTGGTGGTGTCAAGGCTGATCTTTGCCCCACAGTATCAGCCGTCAACAGTTTAACGGTTGACTATGAATAACTGCGATCGTTTCAAGTTTCTCTCCTGCCCTCACGGTGCTTGTATTCGTGCTGGGCAGAATATTGGTGCAAGTAGATCGCTTCACGGAGTTTTTTGAAAGGCGCAGGCTCTATTCGCTTATCTACGTCTGCCCTCACATCGATTAAATTCGCTCTGGACAGAACAAGAATATTAGCGGCCCTAGGCCCTTTGGATTCATCATGTATCTCGAATTCGATTTCTAGTCCTTTATCTAAGACTGGCTCTTGCGTGTCAGTTTTCGGAAGATCGGATTGATGAACGAAGATGTCTCTAGGTATATCGGTGCTGCGAACAAATCCGAACCGCTGATTTCGATCGGCCCATCGAATTCTTCCTCTTTTTCGCCGTGGTTTTGACTCTCCGTAATTAAACTGCATTATAACACTCTTTCTGTTCGGTACCAGTTGAAAGGCATTTGATCGATTCTCCACAATTGCCGAATTAATTTTGAGGGCTTTTTTCCTCTTGGACGCAGCTGGATGTCGCCCTCTCTTTAATCCAGCTGGTTGAAGTTTTCCAGGTCCTGAGTCACCACAGGTGCGGCCTCTATTGTGGTGACACCTATTCGGCACTGCTGGCGAGCCATCTGCGTTGCATTGTAGCTGTTTTCAATGCGAATGGCTAGCTCTAAAGCTATCCCCAAAGTTGTAGGTTCTTGGTCTCGAACTCGCTGCTGAATCTTGGGATTAAATATTCCGTCAACAAATTGCCACAAAGCAATCTTAGTGCGTGCCGTTTCAGGGCAGTCAGGAAAAGCTAGACTTGTCAAACTCTGTATTTCAGTTGCAAAATCTGCCAACTTTTCTGACTTTCTTTGCACGCGGGCTTTCAATTTCAGATGAGCTACTGCTTCCTTCTCGTCTGACATGTACCGGGCATCGAACGCTTTAAATAGGGCAGGGTAGCATTTATGAGTTGCTTCCGGAAGATTTTGGTAAAAGGTGAGAGCCGCCCCTCTAAGATAGATAGGTAGAAAGCGACATCTCATTGCTTCATTCCACCCGTAAGCATCTGCCACTAGATCAAAATGAATCTGATATTCGTTCCAGGGAGATTTTCCGGTGAATTCTGAAGGCGATACACGAAGACGTATCACTTCCGCCGGCTCTGCAGGGGTGGCATGGTTTTCCCCAGTTTGGAGCCGCTTAGCTGCTGGGGTAGACGACGAGAGAGCAGCATCACGCACAGCCCTCGTAGATGGAGCTGTTATCGATGTCGGTGGGTCCACTGCCAAAAGTGGAATATTATCTGGCAATTTGCTCGTCGTTTGAGAACGCCCAATATTTTGGGCACAGTGTTGGCATCCTATTCGGCCCTTATGAATGTGCTGAAGCACTGGCGGCTCTGATGGGGCGACAACGGTGGACTGAGCGTTCGGTCGTCCCGTTTGTCCGACTTGAGTTACTGGCAAGTGTTCTCGAACTAGGTTGAAACCGAAAGAGGCGGTCAACTTTCTAAATTCCTCTTCACTCATCGAGATAGATGTGATCGGTGGTTCAACAACAGTGCTATTATTACATGGCTGGTGGCCCATTTCAAACGACACAGAATCCTAATTTCTATCGCTTTGTCCACGCCCATTTACCACCGCAGGATCCTTGAAACCGACTTCACTGCGACGACCTGTTGCACCTTCTCCTTTCGGTGTACTTTGGGGCGTAGGCATATTTGATAATACCTCGAATGAGGTCAGGAGTCTGGTTAGCTGTTCCTCAACTCGTTGCCTTTGAGCTGCTTGTTGTCGTACCTGCGTAGCCAGAGCTTCAACGGTGGCTACTTCTCCCGGGTCCATCAGAAGAACCAGTGGCGCTTGACTGTGCACCCCCTTCCCTTGCGTCATTCTGTACAAGTGGCAGATCTCCGTTGCCGTTTACCATACTCGCGACGTGGCTAATGGTTTCGATTAGGAAAAGGATCAGACCCCACACTTGACACCAGTGTTACAATTTTCTGTCGCCTCAGCTGGCTGTTGCGAGGAATCCACTTAAAAAGTTGTGTCCGAGCGGCTTTTTACACAATTTTTCTTTTGATTAGGAAAACAGTCTTCAAGGGTAAGGAGAAGAAACACACTGATCAGTCTAATAACCCGCGATCGAATGTTTTTTGTTTTTTTATTTCTTTTAGGAAAAATGGTCATAAAAAGGGTACATAGGAAAATTGGCCCTTTATTTCTCCGACACACGCAATTTGAATGGGCACTTTAAATTCGATACGTCCAGTCTAGTATAATCTAAAATAAAGCAAGAATGCATGCACTTGCAGTGAGAGTCGTTTATGGTTCGACTAGTTCTTTCCCGCACTCTTCTTTTCTTTAGTCCAATTATAACGAAATTTATATATAAAAAAAGGAATCAATTCAGTTCAAGTCACATCTTATAATTTATCAAATTCAACACAAGGATACATGTTTAGTTCTTACTCAATCAAACGATATCGCAATTTACATATGCAGCAAAATTAGTCAATTCAAATCACATCTTATAATTTATCAAATTCAACACCAATGATCTAAGTTTAGTTTCTATTCAGTCAAACTATATCGAAATTTATATATGGAGCAAAATTAGTCAATTCAAATCACGTCCTATAATTTATCAAATTCAACACCAATGATCTAAGTTTAGTTTCTACTCAGTCAAACTATATCGAAATTTATATATGGAGCTAAATTAGTCAATTCAAATCACATCTTATAATTTATCAAATTCAACACCAATGTTCTAAGTTTAGTTTCTACTCAGTCAAACTATCTCGCTAAATGAGTTCACAGTACATAAATAGGAGATTGATCGCTAGCTTATTGCTTCGAATATTAGCTGAATGACAATTTACAAACTTTCTTAATTCAATCGGGACGCTTGCAAGCGCCTCGTACTCAACTGGGGCACCACTCAGGAACGAAAGAGCTCATCCGCGCACAAATCTATAGCTGGTAGGTGACAGCGAAGTATCCCGCGGTAAAAGTGCGATTGGCACTATTAGCAACAGTCCAAGACCTGTTCTCCTTGGTGTAAAATGATCATGTGCTGATCAAGGTCGAAACGTGGTAAATGCTATCTTTTCTTCTAAACGAGTTCTTAAAATAAACGTTATCGGCCCACGTGCGTCGAATTCGTGTTAAGGGTCGTGCTGGTGACAATTTTAAAATGGTAAAGAATTCTTAAATAAAGGATGTACTTATCTTTCGTCCTCGGGATTGCAAGGAGCCGTAGCCAGTGCTTATTCTCCAAAGGGCCCAAAATGTTGCGCACAAATTTATTTGCTGGTAGTTGACTCGAAATATCCCGTACTAAAATGCGAAATTACAAAACCAGTCTTCACTTGTGTTCTGTGTAAGAAAATGTCCTGATTAAGGTCGAACACTTGGTTCTCTACTTTCTAAACGATTTTATTCTATTTTTTATTGTTATGTCTTTTTAGGAAACTCTTCGGCCACACTCCTGGTCGTCAAATCCACTTTTTCTTCTTTTTCTTGTCCTTCTTCCGGAAATTCCGGGCACGTTTTCTTTTCTTTTTCCGAATTCGGACTTTTTTTTCGACTCTCCCCCTATTAGTGTAGAGGGCGAACTCTGGTAGCTCGTAAAAAAAACACGGACTGTCCTGTCTTCCATACCACTGCCACGACTTCCAAAATTTTTACATCACAGTCGCTGGTAAAATTCTGACGTACCCATTTTAAACCACTTTAACTCCTTAATCAATCAAACTAACAATCAAAACTAATGCAAATTGCCATAAAAATAGGACACGTCAAAATATCACCAGTCACTTAATGCTTCGTGCGTTAACTTGCCTAGTTAATGTGTGGAGAATTTGTTGGTTTAATAATTGAAGCGGGTAATAAATCGTTTTTGTATATTTACATGAAATGTATCTCTCACCCTTCAATGATGACATATCCGAAGTTGGCAATGGCTAAAATCGTTCATTATGTCAGCCGCAGCCACACGCAGCCATGCCTGGCAACGAGACACGGTACAGAGATACAAGGCATTCTCATTACGAACCACGGTCCACCATTTGTGTCAAAATTTTAATGAGAATACCCCGTATTCTATATAACCCGGCTACGAGATAGCCATGACTTCATGAACGCGCCCCTACTCTACTGTCTATTGAGGCAGCTATTGCTGCAATATTGAACACATCCCCGTTAAGACATCGAAGCAGCCCTGACGTTAGTTGTTTATTGTTTTGTTTATTTTCAGTTTGAGGTTTCTAAATTTCTTTATAAAGCCACGAACATCAGCCTCATGTAGTATTTTTTTTTATTTGTTTACCTGCAGTTATGGATAATCTAGCTAGTTTCTGACACCAATTGACTTTCGTTATTTAAAGCCGCTTTGAGCTGAAACTAGAAGCGAAGATAGCTAGAGGAGGTCTTGAGTGGACAATTCTATTATCAAATCCAAATACTCACTTTGAATCTTTGACTCATTTCAGCATTTTTCTAAATGGTTTGAAGAAACTAAGATGTTCCGATAAACTGTTGAACATTTCATTGGTAGTTGAGGGACAAAGGTTTAAGGCGTACCGAACAGTACTTGCAGATTGCAGTGCTTACTTCCAAGAAAGAAGCAAAGTGAAATGTAATTAAGACGTATTGCAGCTAAAGGAATTGAATGGTTAACATAATACGCGTATACCCCTAGGCTAGGAATAGGTTGAAAAAATGTCTAAGACATTGTCGGCTGACATCTATGAATAAATGGGAGCATGTTCCAATTACTTAGGAAAATCAACCAGATTTCCAGCAAGTTTTTACTTCTTGGGAAAGCCTAAGCACATACAAATTTGTCGACTCTCGACTGCAGGAGTTTTTCTCCGTCCAGTGAAATGAATCAAGGGTAAGAAAGAGCGTTTATAGGAAATACAGAATACTTTTTTTGCCTTCACATAATCAACCTACACATGTTCTCACCAAAGCCCGGATTATCGTTTGGTCTTAATTACGAATTACTGAAGAATACTGAAATAATACTGTGAAAAGTGATAGAATAACCGGATTAATTGTTATTGTTTCTGGCTGTACCGGATTTTAGCAATGTCATCGTTCCTGCGTGGCATTCCAGGTGGATATAATACAGGTATAACTATATGCTATTTGTGGTTAATGGTTAGAGTTTGATTAGTGCAACTAACTAGGCCTATCTCCTACCACTTACCTAAGGGTTAGTTTGGTTTAGTAGTTAGTATTTCTTTTTTACTTCGACAGATGTTGCCTTCTCTTTCTCATCTCTTTGTTGTGGGTTGGTCCTCATTTCCCAGGAAGTAGCACGAGAAGTCAGCACGGGCTGCACGAAGAAGCCAAGCGTTTCGTGGTCCAGGTCTGCTTAGATGCCACTGGTGTGGGTGTTCTGTGACTTTAGTTCGGATGCCCCATCGGAGGTGTTTAGATGGGATGGATCAGTCATCAGGCTCTTCAGGTAACAATATATAGAAAACAATATAAAATACATACAGAAAATATAAAGTTAAAGAAAAACTACCTTAAAAGTAGACATAAATAAATATAAAACTATATGTATATAAATAAAACACAACAAAGAAAACAAAAAAAAAAGGGGTAGTATATAAAAATAGAATAAGTAAAACTTAATTCAAAGTAATACATAGTTATTAAAAAAAAAAAAATATTTTTAAAAAAAACGGAATAAATTTCACCAGGCTCCTACCAAAACAAATAATTAGAAAATAAAAAGTAATTAGCATATAGAAAAAAAAAAGGAATAAGAAATAATGCAAATAGAACAGAGACAAAAAAAAAGGGGTTGACCAGGCCACAAAAAGTGTTTTAACAAAAAAAAAAAAAAAAATTTTAAACTAACAAACCAATTGTATGTGAAAAATATAATCCAGAATAACAAATAAATAGATATTAGCAAAAGCTAATGTTTGCTCGGAAAATAAGTACTTGTTAAATAAGTTAAAAATGCGCTAATATTTAAGAGAACAAACAAAAATTTTGTAATCCAAGACCGAGAGCCGAGCCAAACTAAATTGTCCAACTGAAAAGCTTAGAAAAACTCCCCGCCGAAGACCTACGCCAAGCCAGGTAGGACCGCAAACCACTGTTGTTCACTCCCACTCAGTTCCCCCTGTACAAAAAAAAAGTAGGGAAAGGTACAAAAACCCGACCAAAGGAAGAACAAAATGATAATATTTATATAATTTTTCTTTTTGTTTATTTTAAATAAATCGTTTCGTAAGTAATACAAATTTAAAAAAAAAATGTAGCAATGATGGGGTGACCCCGCATTCAAGCTTTGTCCTGGTCCCGAGCAGCGTCAGCTTCATCGGGGGAAGGGGTAGCCGTGATAAGCCTGATAACCGCGGTTAGCTCCGGACTGAAGATGGGATGACAACACGCACACAAGCCGTACTCCCCAATGATGTCAAGAGTTCCACCTGGTAAAGCAGATAAATTTTTTTTTTTTAAATATAAAAATTTCAAGGACGGACAATAAATCTTACCTGCGGCAACCCAGCCTTGCCCCCGGTGCGGATACAATGGTATCAAGACCCGATGAGTTGACCCAGTCACGGCCGGGGCGCTCCAAACAGTAAAAGGACGTAGTCCCCGCCTCAAAAGTACCATGCGGATGGGTCCTCGCCAAGAGGGGTTCACATGCACGATGGTGATTAAGTACGCCATAGAAGTGAGCCCCACCGGGCTATGATAGGGCGGTTGGTGTTCTAACCGGAGGGTAATCAACATTTTTAAAAGTAAAGGTACACAAATTTATTTTCAAACAAACTAATAATCACGAGGTTTTCGCGGATGTAGCTGAGACACGAATGATTAAAACATCGAAATTGTATTAGCATCCGCTACGGAAATATATTAAACCTAAAGATAAACGGGATGGATATTCGACACCCCCAGATAAGAAATCTTTTGAGGAATATCCCTCAGCCCTTCCCCCGAGAGTTATTCCACTCCAAAGAATAACTCTCTTATTTGCGGGGGGAAGGATTGTTACATACCTAAAAACATACCTGAAAAAAGGGTAATAAAATAATTATTTAAAGTCATAAATTTTCAACATGAATAGCTTATCAAACTAATCAGTGAAGAAAATTGCATCAGCAATTTTCTTCACATACCATTTAGTTTTGACAAAGTTTATTCCCACGACAAATTTTGCCTTCAGCAAAATTTGTCAGTAGAAATATTTAATTTAAAAAATATAAAACAAAAGACAAATCGTACCTTCAGTACGATTTGTCGTGAAAATTATAATATATATGTACGAACGTACATACATATCACAAAAAAAGCTTTCGCGATAAGAAATGCGCGCCGCGAAATTACATTATATGTATACGCGCGCCGCAATTTCAATCGACGGGACGGTGGCTGATGTTTATAAAAACATCAAATTTCATTTCTTCAAGCCACCGTCCAACGAAAAATATTCTGGACTTGTTTAATCAAGTCCAGAAAAAATGAAAATTTTTCTCAGGGTAGAAATGCAACTATGCATTTTCTACCCTGACCGACGGCTCTTGATCACGATGAAAATGATCAAGAGCGCAGTCGGTTTTTAAAAGCGAGTTGAATTTGAAATTTTCTGCGCGGCAGTAGCGCGGAAGTACGAGTTGGATTGAAAAACTTAAAGCGGTTGGTTACGGCGGTTCGGTAGTCGAATTTTTGAAAACAAAGCGAGTCGGATTTATAATTTGAAAAACGGCAGTCAAGGTGTAAAAAAAAAAGAGAATAAAAATTGTGAAAAGTTTATAGGAATCAGATTGTGAAAAGTAAAAAAAAAGAGAATAAAATTGTGTAAAGTTTATAAGAATAAGATTGTGAAAAGCTCGCTCATAAGAAGAAGCTTATAAAAAGTTTGTACAAAAGAGAAAGGATTAGTTGGTGAAAGAAGTAAAAAATAACTAACACGAGTCCGACAAATCAAAAGGTGTTTTGGATAAAATTACCCGCCCATCTCACAAAAGGTACGTAACAGCAGCCATAATCACCGCAATTTATACCCCTTTTTTTTAATTTTTTCCAATTCTTTATCCTGAAAAGAGTAACCTGGAGTAGCTAAAAAGCATAACTTCTGCAAAACAAAAAAAAATGAAGTAGCCAAAAGGCATAACTCCTACAAAACAAAAAAAATGGAGTAGCCAAAAAGCATAACTCCTACAAAACAAAAAAAAAATGGAGTAGCTAAAAAGCATAACTCCTACAAAACAAAAAAAATGGAGTAGCTAAAAAGCATAACTCCTACAATTAAAAAAGAAAATGGCGCAGCTAATAAGCTTTACTCCCTAAAATAAAAAACATAAAAATGAAAAGAAAAATAAATTATTTCACTGAACACTTACCTACTCTTTTTCCGTCTGCGCCAATTTGTCGTGTCCCAAAAACAATCCCGTAAAAAGAATTAAAAACTAATAAAAACTCGCGTAATTCAATTATAACACTTTATTTCTTTAATTACGTTAAATTATATGACGATATAAATTAAATGGAGTATCATCCGTGATCGATACTTCTCCTTAAACTCTCTAATTACACTGCACTTAACTGATACCGAACCGCTATCTTTAATCAAAAACTAACTTCTAACTGCGCAACCCGATCTATCGAAACGACCGCACTCACCTCCATTCAACCAGGCGGAAGCGACTTTGACCCAGTGACCAGCGCAATACCTTGCAATCATAATTACAAAGTATTACGTTAATCACTGCCGACAGCGGGAGCCCCCAATACTGCATGTAAACAAACAGTGAGCCCAGCTGAGTATTTCACTATGCGAAGTGAATTACTTAACCATTACTCAATGCCCAGTTACATACAGCAGTGGCTGCGACAGTTTTTAAGTAAACAATTCGCAATCGCCATTCATTTCACTGTGCGAAGTGAAATGCTTAGTTAATGCAAATCATTTAATTACCTGTACACCTGCTGCTAGCTCGAGTCGTGATGTCACAATTTCACCAATTGAATATTGGGTTACGACACTGTCAACAGCTTGCATAAAGGCACACCCCCAGTATTTAAGCGCTAAGATATTTGAATAAAACGGGTTATCCATCTGAACAATTTATTGTAGTCCAAGGTCAAGCGGAAGTAAATCATCAAGCTTTAGTGGATCGGACAGTAACTAGGATTGTAGAGATGCAAGCGGAAGTTCTTTGTCAAGTTTCTTGTCTTCAAGGACTGAAATTAGTTATTAAATATTTATATAATTAATATATTATACATTATTTTAGATAGCTATTTATATAATAATTTTATTATTATTATTATACAAACAAGTGGGGCTTTGACGATAGTTCAGGGCATAGCTTATACAAGCAACAATTTTCCGACGCTTCTGTTATGCATGGCAAGTTTCACAGTTTCCAATTTGTAATTTCATGATTTAATTTTCGAACTAAAGATAACGATTAGCTTACATTTTACATTTAAAAATTTCTTTCTTATCTTTTTCCGTTCATCGACAGTCAGAATTGTATACAAAGAATTGCATGCATAGCACATTTTCTGTGTAAGAAAAGCAAAGAATTAAAGCTTAAGAATATGTTTTGAATAACTGAATCGTTAGTTAATTCGGAGTCGGTTTTGTTATAACACGTCGTGGAAATTATGTCTCTAAATTTAATGAAAGAAATTTATATTTAAGTGCTTTTGGCAAAGTAATTGTGAGATCTAGTCTCGTTCGTGCGGGAGGAAAGCCGGCATAAAGGACAACTCAGTTTTTCAAATATAAAATTTTATTAAAAAAAACAAAATGCAATTGCTTAGATTAATATCACAAATTTAACAAAATACAATGATTATAAAAACTCAATATAAAAATTCAATAAAAAGAACTTCATATAGATCAGATAAAAGAAATAAAAGATAATATAAAAACAAATTATAAAAATTCAAGTTAAAAAATGAGGATTGATACGCCTTCTTTGGTCCTTTAATTCTGAAAAGGAAGAAGAAGTAAGAATTAAGCAGCTGTCAGTAAAATAAACTTCGATTGGTATTAATTGAAATTCGTTGGTGCGTGAGTGCGCCAGGGTAGTAAAATCATTTGTTAGAAAAATCAGACACTCAGATTAACTCTGATCAGAATTATCTTCTGTGCTGATGTGTGAGGGCACTAGGGTAGTAAAATGGTTTGTCAGAAAAATCAGATACTCAGATTATCTCTGATCAGAATTGTCTTCTGTGATGATGCGTGAGGGCACCAGGGTAGTAAAATGATTTGTTAGAAAAATCAGACACTCAGATTATCTCTGATCAGAATTATCTTCTGTAATGGAAGCATCGGAAGTTCAGGTTATCCCTGACCAGAATTATCTTCTGTAATGGAAGGATAGGAAGCTCAGGTTATCCCTGACCAGAATTATCTTCTGTGTGATAGGATAGGAAATTCAGGTTATCGCTGACCAGAATTATCTTCTGTGGAAAATGTAGGAAACATGATTCTTTATAACTCAGATTAGCTCTTATACAGATCAACTCTGCCAAAAGAATGGTGCCATCTACAGTCAGTCAGTCAAGTCAGTCAGGTGCTTTTGCGCTTTCAAATTTCTTCCTTGTCTTCCTTCTTTGGATTTTGTTAGATTATTTTTCACATCCTTCAGATTGTCCTCTTTAGGGCTTTGGGGCTTACCTTTGGCCCTCAGTTCGATTAGATGTTTTGTCATTTTTCCTCTTTTTGATTCTTGCTTTGGTTTTTATCACCTCTTCGTGTTGTTGTTAGTTCTTTTCCTTACAGCTGCTGTGCCACATCAGCTGTAGTTAATGACTTTCTCGCAAGAGTTTGTTGTTAAATTTGGCAGGGACTGGGATGGACTGGGAGGATGTGAGGATTGGATATGTTGTGGAATCTTTAGGAAGTTAAGGACTGGAAAGTTCCTATACTGGCAGGTTGCATCAGAGACATTCCCGGGTTCTCGAGGTTATTTGGAATTACACCCTGTAGTAATCTCCTTTGGTGTCATAGAAACTTATTCTACCTTCGTGGAGGTAGATGTTTCTAGCATCAGATTTAGCCAAGTGCAAGGGTGACAGGTATTTGAAATTTGCCGGTATTAGAAGATCCGGCAAGTTGCTTATGAGTGGGTGGTGCCATCTACTAAATTTCGTCGGCTTTATATAGCCGCTGTAACCCGTTATGTCTGTTTCACCTAGTGGTGTTGCCCTAGCGACGTTTACTTGAATTTTAATTGAGGCGAAAACAGCTGGCTGTCATAATGTCATTTGACGACATTACAAAAAAATACACGGAGGTGCCTGTAATTTGGTGAGAATTTTGTTAATACTTTTTTATTTATTTGTTGTTTATGAGCCTCTCTTAATTTTTAGATTTAGAGGCGGAGATGTCCAGGATGTTGAGGAGGGCTATATGGACAAAACTGAGATTGCGAGATTGTTATTAGATAAGTATTGTTTTGATATTCTTTTAGAAACAGGATACTTTGTGTTTATATTTCTTGTATTTTAGGTAGATACATCGAGGGAATGTGGTTCTGCTTAGTACATTAAAGATGACAGCAGGAAATTCATCGTAGGATGTCAACATATCTATGATATATGTGTGAGAACAAAACATCCTCCCGTCTCAAAAAATAAATAAATAAATAAACAAAGTGTAGAACAAATTACAGAGTTTTGCTTGAAGAAATGGAGTCTGTCTCTTTTTCGCGTCATCTTTAAATCTATTCCACCTGGCAGAGTGATTTTGAAGAATGTTTTTGTTTCACGAATAGTACATCTGATGTTTGTAGTATTTGTATAATGTCAGGGGTAGTCCATAACTGCTTCAGGAGCACTGGCGGTATTTTGTTTTGAGTGTGAGTTGCGCTAGGAGTTTGTACAGCTGACATGAGTGGTGTAGCTTATTGCAGTTGGTATGAAACTTTGTGCTGTGTGCATAGAAGTTTTTCATTCGGTCTATCTATTGTTTTGACAGTGCTTTTAGTAGTTGATCCACTTACTTCTGTATGAGGTTTAGTGACCTTCGTATCAAGAGATTTCGTTGTTTCAGTGGGTATTATTTGATGCAAATCCCCAGCAAGACTCGGCATAATGTTCTCATTTGTCTTCGTGAGCCCATTTGCCTCTTTGTTTTTGATGTTGGAAGTTGTCTGCGGACTAGATGCACTCTTGAAAGGCGATATGTACTGATCATGTAAATTAGGCATTACTTTTCTTGGCACAGCTGTACTTGATTTGGCTTTGTTTTTGCGTTGTGATGGTACGCTTGACTTATATTTGACTGTGTCTCGTTCTTGAGGGAGGAAAGCCGATATAAAAGACCACTCAGGTTTTCAAATATAAAATTTTATTAAAACAAAATTTAATTGCTTAAACTAATATCACAAATTCAAAAAAAGACAATGATTATAAAAATTCAATATAAAAATTCAGTAAAAAAAACTTCATATATATCAGATAAAAGAAATAAAAGATAATATAAAAACAAATTATAAAAATTCAAGTTATAAAATGAGGATTGGTACGCCTTCTTTGGTCCTTTAATTCTGAAAATGAAGAAGAAGTAAGAATTAAGCAGGTGTCAATAAAATAAACTTCGATTGGTATTAATTGAAATTCGTTGGTGCGTGAGGGCGCCAGGGTAGTAAAATCATTTGTTAGAAAAATCAGACACTCAGATTAACTCTGATCAGAATTATCTTCTGTGCTGATGCGTGAGGGCACTAGGGTAGTAAAATGGTTTGTCAGAAAAATCAGATACTCAGATTATCTCTGATCAGAATTGTCTTCTGTGATGATGCGTGAGGGCACCAGGGTAGTAAAATGATTTGTTAGAAAAATCAGACACTCAGATTATCTCTGATCAGCATTATCTTCTGTAATGGAAGCATCGGAAGTTCAGGTTATCCCTGACCAGAATTATCTTCTGTAATGGAAGGATAGGAAGCTCAGATTATCCCTGACCAGAATTATGTTCTGTAATGTAAGGATACGAAGCTCAGGTTATCCCTGACCAGAATTATCTTCTGTGGAAAATGTAGGAAACACGATTCTTTATAACTCAGATTAGCTCTGACAGACATCAACTCTGCCAAAAGAATGGTGCCATCTACTGAATTTCGTCGCCGTTGTAACTAGTTATGTCTTTTTCGCCTCGTGGTGTTGCCCTAGCGACGATTACTTGAATTTTATTTGACGCGAAAACAGCTGGCTGTAATTTGATGAGAATTTTGTGAATACCTTTTTATTTAATTGTTGTTTATGAGCCTCTCTTTAATTTTTTTTTAGAGACGGAGATGTCCAGGATGTTGAGGAGGGCTATATGGACAAAACTGAGATTGCAGGATTATTATTAGATAAGTATTGTGTTGATTTTCTTTTAGAAACACGATACTTTGTATTTAGGATGTTAACATATCTATGATATATATATGTGTTTTAATTGATGTTTTACATTGAAATTTCCTATCCGAAGAAATTATAATTACAAAAGAATATACTTGTCAACAAAGGGGTAGAATGGAAAGATTCTCTCTGTTCTTCCGTAAATCTTTGGGACTAACAGAACAAATGGTGGAATCGGTGGGATAAATGATTAGTAAAACTCACAAAAAAAGTGAAACTCTGTGGAAACTAAATCGCCAAGAATCAACTGGGACGAAGACAAATCCACGACTGACGTCGAATTCAGATTAATTATTAGCAATTGCGGATTCAAATACAAAACAAAGTAGAAAAGGAAAAAGGCAATCCTAGAAAAGCAATTAAAATCTAGCATTCTGGACGGCCTAAATATGACAAAAGGATTCATTGTAATAATAGTATTGTAAGTGCATATGATTTTTGTTTTGTTTATAATTATATATCTTGCTTGTTACTTGCTTGTTACTTTTAAGTACATAAGTTTTGAAAATTTCCGCGATCGGGAACATTAGAAATTTAGAAGTATATCTCGTGAGAAATTTATTACATATATGGTTAAATAAAGGAAGTTTTAATAATCGTTGTAATATTGTTATACGAAATGAGTGAGACAGAAACAAGTGTATGAGCACGACTCCCCCTTAGGATACATTAAAATAAAAAAACCTACTACCAGCCATACTTATTCTGTATAGTGACAGTAGCTCGCCATTGTGAACAGAACTTCTTGAACCGCCACAGCGGTCATGCGTAGAAAGAACCTGAGAGTCTTCTATTCCCATGTTATTAATATTATTATTGTGGTGATGACATGAGTGAGTGTGGTGCAGGAGGAGCTGCTTTGGGGGCGCAATGGCGAGTTATCAATAAATCGGTATATTTTGTATTTCTCTTAATTTAATTTTGTTTGATTACATTTTCAGAAGTGGGATAGATCGCCATCTCTCCCCACATTTATGCTGAGAAAATTCATTCCTATAAAAAAAAAAAAACAAAATTGTCATACATACATACGTATATATCACGAAAATTTATACAGGAGTGTATGTGCCCTTATATACGTGGAGGTTGGCAGCAAAATTTCTAATCTCTAACAGGAATTATGAACTTTAAAAAAAAACACATAACCATAGTATCACGGAATAATTTTGCGACATACGTGACGTCTAATTTTACTTTCCTTTGTTTTTTTTTTCTTTGGGAATTCAAGTTTGAGGAGAGGAAATAAGCAGAATTTTAGTTCAAAAAGAAAGATAATTGTGATAAAAAAGTAGTTTTGAAGGGAATATTTTGTTTGTGCGAACAAGAATTGAGGGAGTACGGGTAAAGTGATCCAATCGTGGAATTGCGGTAGTGCTAACCCTAACACCAGCAACTAAGTCTTAAATAATTCAAATAAACATTTTTAAAATTATTTGTTAAATCAGGCATTTATCTAACGTTCGTAATTTATAATTTCTCGAAATTATAAATTACGCTATAATATCACATTGACAAATTCTTCAGTCAACAAATAGCGAAAATAATTTCCGTTCTCACAGAATGTGCATACCTACTCGGATGACGTCTTCAGACGACATAGTACACCGCTTAAGTTGCGCAAGAATGAAAACATTCTGTGAGAACTGAAATTATCGTACAAAAAATTGCTTACGCGTTGTGAAATTTATATTTTACTGACCAAAAGCAATTTTATGTTAATGCGAATTTATTAAGTAAGTTGCAGCAATTTTTCTTTATATAAATTATTTTGATTTTTAAATAAAGTTCAGTCTTTGAAGTTTGTTAAGTGGAAGCAAGTCTTTGGATTACATATATTCTCATCGACAATAATTAGTTTGTTGGTTAAGTACCTACAAACAAGCTAGTGATACAGGTTAAGTACCTTGATCACAACTATTTTCGTTATTTCAATCTAGTTTGTTGGTTCAGTACCTGCAAGCAACTTTTAGTGCAAGGGTTAAGTACCTTTACACATCTACCAGCGGTCAAGTAAAGGAACTTGGTCGCATTAAAAAACATTTGGTAACCCCGAAATCAGACGAATTTTGCATCAAGGCAACATACACTGAGCAAAACAAGGTAACAAAGAGGACAGTGCTTATTTGATCCACTGGGTGTATTGAGTCCAGTAGTGGTTATAGCTAAGATCTTTCTCCAGGATTTGTGGCGCCTCAAGTTTGACTGGGATGCAGCGCTCCCAATGGAGCTCCACTCTTCTTGGCTCCAATTCCGCCAAGGTCTCAAGGCACTTGCAGACATAAAGATACCTCGACACATGTTTTCTGGAAGGGTACCTAAATCAATCGAAATGCATGCCTTTGCTGACGCTTCTGAGAAGGCATATGGAGCAGCCGTTTACCTACGTGCTAACAATGAGGATGGAATGAGAATTGTGCGTCTTCTTTGTGCCAAATCTAAGGTAGCTCCAGCTAAGCCAACTACGCTTCCACGGCTAGAACTATGCGCAGCTAAACTCGCAGCTGAACTAGTCAGCCGGGTTAAAGCAGATCTAAATATTAAAGACCTTTCATGTTATTATTGGACTGATTCAGAGATAACATTGGCATGGATAAACGCAGAAGCAGCATCATTTCATACATTCATTGCAAATCGCATTGCATCCATCCAGGAAATCTCACTGCCTGAACAATGGCAACATGTTCCTTCAAAACAGAATCCGGCCGATATTTTATCGCGAGGAGTGCCACCGGAGAGATTGGCGTCTTGCAGTACATGGTTTTATGGACCTTTATTTCTGCACGGTCCAAAAAACTCATGGCCTTCCAAGTACATCAAGCAGAGCATTGATTTGGAGAAGAAACCTCCAAGGGTTATTCTGGCAGCTTCAGAGGACACCCCACACTTGATCATCAAAACAAATTTAGTCGCTGGCAACGAATCGTCAGCTATATGTTACGATTTGTGCGAAACTGTCAAATTCCGATAGGCTCTGGCAAAAAACAAAAATATCTGTCAGTCAACGAACTTGAAGATGCATTTACCGTTATGATCCGCACAATTCAAGGAGAAGAATTCAGAGACGAAATAAAACAGCTTCATCAAACAGGTACTCTTGACAACAGTAATAGTCTCAGCTCTTTGAGTCCCTTTATTGACAACAAGGGCGTAATAAGAGTCGGGGGACGTCTAGAAGCTTCCAAATTAGCTACAGATGCAAAACATCCAATGTTAATTCCGTACGCGCATATTTTCACCAGGCTATTGATGACACGCATTCATCTGGAGAATCTACATTGCGGCTCACAGACGCTTTTGAGCACCACGCGACAAAGGTACTGGCCTATCAAGGGCAAAACAACAGCAAGGTCAATAGTTGGAAGGTGTATCCGCTGCGCTCGAGCCAAACCAAAACTTTTAAGCCAGTTCATGGGAAATCTCCCCAAGCATAGAGTACAACCAGATAGGCCGTTTGTTAACACAGGAGTTGACTTTCTCGGACCTGTTTGGATTCATTACAAACTGAGAGGCAAGAGGCCACAGAAAGCATATGTTGCAGTTTTTTGCTGCTTTGTCACAAAGGCAATACACTTCGAGGTTGCAAGCGACTTGAGAACAGCTGCCTTTATTGGATGTCTTAGACGATTTGTAGGCAGAAGAGGAAACTGGAGAAACCTGTACTGCGACAACGCTACAAACTTTGTGGGGACCAAAAACCAACTGGCCGAAGTCAAGGAGATTTTACATAGTGAAGGCTCTCAGCAAGAAATAACCACATATTGCACGCCCAAGGGAATTGATTTTCATTTCATACCACCTCGAGCGCCACATTTTGGCGGCCTATGGGAAGCTGCAGTCAAATCAGCCAAGCATTTCCTGCAGCGGAATTTAAAATCGGGCTCTCTAACCTACGAAGAGCTAGAGACGCTCATGATAGACATAGAGGCAATACTAAACTCGAGGCCTTTAACGCCATCATCAGCTGACCCAAACGACTTAAGTGCGCTCACTCCCGGCCATTTCCTAATAGGGGAACCATTGACAGCAATCGTAGAACCGACGGCACAACCATCTAGACTTAATTCGTTACAAAGATGGAAATTAGTATCCTATATAAAAAATCAATTTTGGCAACGGTGGTCTAAGGAGTATCTGAGTGAACTACAGCACCGTTATAAGTGGAAGCAACACTGCAACAATGCTCAACCAGGGATGCTGGTTGTTATTAAAGAAGATAATGTACCTGTAACAAATTGGATATTAGGCAGAATCATCCAAACAATAAAAGGACACGATGGCCTAGTTTGCGTAGCAGACATCAAAACATCATCTGGTGTCCTTCGAAGGCCCATACACAAACTAGCCCCATTACCAATGGAAGAAGAAACCAATGCTACCGATTCAACCAAAGAATCCACATCAGCTGAAGAGGTACATTCAATAAAACGCAAACGAGAAGCAATGAACACTCGTTCTGCCTCCAGATCCAGACACGAGGTGATGACATCAAATGAGCCTCAATCATCATCCACAGCATCGAATGCTGAATACACTACACCGTCCAAAAGAAAACATCGTTCAAATTCAGCTGTGAGTGCATTTCTACTCACCTGTTTAATCTTACCAATCCTTGGCCAAGTCAACATTAAACCATTCAAGTCAAAACCAGGGTTGTATTTTGAATCCATGGGAAATGCTCATCTCATATCTAACGAGTGGAACATTGTAGTACATTACAATTTGAGCGTACTTTGGCAAGAGTATGACACTATCACAAGTGGAGTACACAAGCTAATGGATCTATGTGAAATGATCAGTGACAGACAATCATGTGATCCCACCCTAAAACAATTTGAGAGCATACTCAAGGAACTGCAAGATGGCAATGAGCTACTACTACACCACCATAAAAATATACGAGCAAGAAGAAAAAGAGCTCCTCTCAATATCATAGGAAATCTGGCTAGCTCACTTTTTGGTGTTTTGGATACAGAATATGCTGATAAAATGGCACAAGTCATAGAAGACCTTAATCATAACGACAACCATCTCTTGGAGTTAATTAGAAATCAAACCTCTATCATTGATTCTACCTCTAATATCATAAAAAATTCCCAAGAAGCAATAGCAGGTCGTCTTGGAGATCTGGACAAATATCTCAACTTAACAATAGCTAAACTCAACAACATGAACCATGAATTACATCAGCAAAGATCCAGTCAGACATTCACAGACTTGTCGTTACAACTAGTTCTAGCAATCAATCGCTTCGAACGCATGCAATCAAACTTATGGGATGTGTTGATTGATACTCATCATGGCAAAATCAATCCCTACTTGTTAGCACCAAGCCAACTAGGTAGCGAGTTGACCCGCATACAGGAACATCTTCCTTCGTCGTTGAGATTACCCGCCAAACCAGATGACTTAACAACTTTATATAAGCTCATGAGTGTCCAGGGGCGCATTACTCCTAATCAAATGATTTTCCGTATAAAGCTCCCATTATTTTCATACGAGCACCTTGAAATGCTACGCATAGTTTCAGTACCATTTGTAACAAACAAAACACTCATGGCTATAAACTCTTCAACACCATTTCTCATTATTAATCTGCACAGGGATCAGTATTATCCATTGTCAGAATCAGATCTTAACACTTGTACAATGGGAGAAGAAGTTGTCATTTGTAAACAGCACTATCCACTGTATAATAAGCACTCCAACAGAAGCGCGTGTGAGATCAGCATTATCACACACTCAACACCCAGAAATTGCGAAATTATCTTAGCATCTCACAAGCCGAGATGGATACAACTGACCAATCCAAACCAATGGATCTATACAGTGACTAAACCTACAGCAATCAACATTGTATGTGGAAATTCGGCTACCCAGATAACGCTTCAAAGGTCAGGAATACTCGAAATAGAGTCGCAGTGCATCGTGAAAGACGAAACATCAACGATATATGGACATAATGCAATCTATAGCAACATAACAGGACGTTTTATCACATCAAATTTCACAGAACTCTCACCCGCAGAATCGACGGAGGACATTCTGTATCAACCTAAATTTACACAAAATTATACGAGCGACATTCAAGATCTTCAACGGAGGATCAAATCTCTTCTGACAAGTGAACACGTACCTCTCCATAGTTTAACGCAACATGACATTCATCAGTTTGCCATCGGATACATGAGCCTGTTATTAATTATTGCTGCCACTGGCTATTTAACCTATAGATTTATATCAACACGAAGACGTGATGCTCTCTCCAAACCTCCAATTCCATTGCCGAGAACAACTTCTCAATGTAATGTCAGACTCCAAATAGATCCAGAATTATTGAGCGACCGCTCAACGCGGGGAGGATGTTAAATCAAGCATTTATCTAACGTTCGTAATTTATAATTTCTCGAAATTATAAATTACGCTATAATATCACATCGACAAATTCTTCAGTCAACAAATAGTGAAAATAATTTCCGTTCTCACAGAATGTGCATACCTACTCGGATGACGTCTTCAGACGACATAGTACACCGCTTAAGTTGCGCAAGAATGAAAACATTCTGTGAGAACTGAAATTATCGTACAAAAAATTGCTTACGCGTTGTGAAATTTATATTTTACTGACCAAAAGCAATTTTATGTTAATGTGAATTTATTAAGTAAGTTGCAGCAATTTTTCTTTATATAAATTATTTTGATTTTTAAATAAAGTTCAGTCTTTGAAGTTTGTTAAGTGGAAGCAAGTCTTTGAATTACATATATTCTCATCGACAATAATTAGTTTGTTGGTTAAGTACCTACAAACAAGCTAGTGATACAGGTTAAGTACCTTGATCACAACTATTTTCGTTATTTCAATCTAGTTTGTTGGTTCAGTACCTGCAAGCAACTTTTAGTGCAAGGGTTAAGTACCTTTACACATCTACCAGCGGTCAAGTAAAGGAACTTGGTCGCATTAAAAAACATTTGGTGACCCCGACGGCTTATCAACGATTATAGATCAAAAACCCAGCAGGAGAGAAACCCTACCTTCCTACAGAGAAGATTGGAACAACTGGACGAACAATGGGAAGCATTCGATGTCGTCGATAGCAGCATACGTGACAAGTACAGTAGTCATCTCGATCAAGCATACTACAAGGATAGTTACTATGACAAAATAAAGAATATATATGAGGCGTACAGGATGGAGACCATGGAAAATCTTCAAAGTAAAACTGCATCAGAAAATTTGGCTCAGGGAATGAAAGAAAACCCACCCAAGCCAAAAGCCAAGCAATTCACTTCAAGCCCATCTCAAGTATCCTCGGAGCAACCAGTACCCACAAAATTCCAAGGCAATCAAAGCATGGCCTCCTCAAATACGGCAGAAGGTTTACATAGACGACAGAAGGGAATAATGACACTGTTGAAGCGAGTACTTTCAAATATTAATCTTGAAGGTCAGAGTAAGCAGTATTGCATAGTCAAAATCAATGCAATCAACGAGTATTGGTCGCAAATAAAGGCAATCAACGAACAAATTTGGGAGACAGCCGAAGATATGACCTCATACAGTGATAAAGAATATTGCAATTTAGAGGATTTTACGCAAGATATCACCATTCAGTTATTAAAAAAATCCGATGAACTCTCAATGGAGAATGCTAATCAAGGCAGCACAATATCCACACCACAAATGAAGCTACCCAAGATAGCACTACCAAAATTCGATGGAGAGTATTTGAAATGGACACAGTTCCATGATCTGTTTACACAAATGGTGCATGAGCAACCTATTGGAAATTCTCAAAAAATGTGGTTTCTTAAAACGAACATAACTGGAGAGGCTGAATTACTGATTAGACATTTGTCAGTATCCGAAGAAAATTATGTAGCCGCATGGGAAATTTTAAATCAGCGCTGCAATAACAAGAGGCTGTTAACGACAGCTCTGCTGGACAGATTAGTAACCCAGCCAACCATAGTGTCAGAATCAGCCACAGCAGTAAAGAAACTTCACGACACAACGAAGGAATGTTTAATGGCACTTAACAATCTTGGAATAGTGACGACTGCTTGGGATCCAATTCTTTTACACTTGCTTATTAAGAAATTGGACAAACCTACTCATACTTTATATGAGCAGGGACTACAAGCTCCCAGAGAGCTTCAACCTATGGCGGGATTCTTAAAATTTTTGGAGCAACGATTTCAGTCTTTAGAAACCTTAGGAAGACATAAAACTGAGCTAAGAGCGTTCAGCAGATCATCTGCGTTAGTGAGCTCAAACATGAAGACTCAGACCTTACTGTGTAAGCTTTGTCACAAAAATCATGGGTTATTCGCCTGCCAAAAATTTCTTGAGCTAGAGCCATCAGAACGTTTTAAGACTGCTCATCAGTTGAAGGTTTGTACCAATTGTCTCAAGAGGACTCATTTGGCAGTAGATTGTCCATCAAGAGGCTGTGCTAAGTGTATGCGAAAACACAATACGTTGCTGCACAAAGATCAGACAACTCACCTAACATCAAACAAGGTCAATTCGTCTAACGCACAGCCAAGCACGAGTCACACTACTACAAGAACCAATTCAATAATATTGTCAGCAGAGGCAAGACAGTCGCAAAGAAATTATGTCATATTAGGCACTGTACTCATCGAGGTCCTAGACTACAAGGGAGATGCCGTGAACTGTCGAGCCATCCTCGATTCCGGATCACAATTAAATTTCATCACCGAAAGGTTGGCCAAGAAGCTAAACTTACAGAAGAAGGAAGATTCGCTGCATATTCAAGGTATTGGGGAGGTCAAGCAACTCATTCAACACAGAATAAACATGCGAGTACAGTCTCGAATCAATGACTTCTCAGCCCACATAGAAGCCTTTATCATTCCTCAAATAACTGCTCAACAGCCAGCATATAAACTAAACATTCAATCCTGGCCAATTCCAACATTAAAAATTAAAATTTAAATTTAAAAAAAAATAATACATGAATAAATAATTAAAATATTATTACGGAAAATAAAATAATTTTTTTGTTCGTGGAACGCTATAAAGCTCGCATAAACCATTTGTTGGTGCAAGTGAGTTAAAAAAACAAAAAGAAGGTTGCATTTTATTGCTTAATATGGCGGGCCGCATTTTGCGTTGCCGCAGATGCCAGGCTACGACAGTTGGATCATCGTCTTTGACAGCTGTTGAGGCTGAAGCCAGTTCTCGAATGTTCCCTGGAAGTCTCAGCCAGGACAGGCCCCAACCACTTATCGCAATGGCACCGGCAGTTATTAGACTGGGTACGGAGGAAATTCGTGGTCTTATTCCTGAGTTTAGGCCAGGTAGTGTTGCGGGATTGAGTGCGGCACAGTGGGATGAGCACGTGGGTCGACTGCGGTTAGCATATCTGTGGGATGATCGTAGCACTCTTATGTATTCAACTCCTCGCCTGCGTGATGCAGCGCAGTTGTGGTTACATACACGTGATAGTGTATTTGCTAGTTGGGAATCATTTAAAATTGATTTTATACAGGGTTTCCCGCGAATTATCGACGAAGCATCGGTTCACGCTAAATTGGCAGCAGGATAACGTAAGCTAAATGAACCAATTAAATCGTATTTTTACGAAATGTATGCGTTGGCAAAATATCTTAAGCTCAGTGAGCAAGGTATTATAAATTACGTTATATCGGGGGTAGATAATCGGGAATTGAAAAATATTTTGACTGCAGTAACTTATACTAACTCCGTTGATGTGCTTAATCGAATTAAGGTTAATGAGAACCTTAATGCAGACAGTAATCGTCGCGAAGATCCACCTCATAACAATAGCAATTGGCGAAAATATTCTAATAATATTCCTCGGCCTGTTCTTCCCACGGCAGCTGCATCGTATGCTCGTAAATTCCCAGTACACAATTCAAGTCGCCTAACTTCCACAGGAAATAATTCATTCACTGGCCGGTGCTATGCTTGCAACACGGTTGGCCACCTTTCATCTAATTGTCCAAATCGAACCAGACCCAGTCATCACTTACCTAAATTACGAGGGAAAATACGCATTGTCTCTCAGCAAAAGTCTGAATTAAATCAAGAAATCACTATTGAAGGAGTACAGATTGAAGCATTTGTCGATCCCGGGAGTGATGTCACTACCATCCAACATAGCAATTGTCTGGCCTTGGGATGGGAAAGACAGGGAGATCCTGGTCGTGTTTTAAGTGGGTTTGCCGGTGGCATATGCCGCTTTTTAGGTAAAGTACATAAGAAGATTACTATCGGTGAGGTCTCTTTGTCTACAGATATTGTTGTTGTGAATGATAGCTCACAAGATATTCCGGTGATACTAGGCCAAATATTTACCAATCGCTCTGGTGTGATGGTTATAAAGAAATGGGGAAAAATTCAAATTTTACGCGAACTGAATTGTTCTCAGATCAATGAGCCATCACCACAAGTCTCTAGTCATGATAGGCACATGAGAGTTACTCAGTCGGTAATTGATATCGGTGCATTGAAATTTGGGATTTGGGAAGCTGGTCACCCAAGATTGTAAGCAACGGCTATTAATACTAACGAAATCGTTTAGGAGATGTTTTGCTAGCGAAACATCTGACTTGGGGAAAACTAATTGGATAGAAATGGAGATAAATTTGATGGACTCGAGTCCCAATGATCTCCACCCCTTCCGTGTTCCGTATCACCACGGCGATGCACTAAAAACAATCGTTAAAGATATCTTTGACCATAACATCATTGACAATTCTTCATACGAGTTCGCGAGCCGGCAATGCTATTGTCAAAAGAAGATGGCAGTTTTCGAATGTGCATCGATTTGCGACGCTTAAATGCTGTCCCTCGAAAATTTCGCTTCCCTACCCCAAATATTGAGGAATCCCTGAACAATCTTTCAAAGGCTAGTGTGTTCATTTCGCTGGACTTTATGAATGATTATCATCAAGTTCCAATTCGCACCGAACATTGTCATCTGACCGCTTTTGTCACACCTGATGGTCATTACCCATACTGTAGAATGCCTTTTGGGCTCACCAATGCCCCATCAGTTTTTATGAAGCTAATGGATAAAATACTGAGAAAGGTCGACGATAATCATCTTTTTGATTATATGGACGATTTGCTAATTGCTTGCTCGTCTATAAAAGAAACGTTTGAAGTTTTAGAAAAGGTGCTAAATGCTTTACGTGAAGCAAAGATTGCATTGAATTGAAAGAATTGTTCGTTTTTCAATGACAATGTCGAATTTCTTGGTCATGAGGTCCGTCTAGGGTCCATTCGTCCAGGAATAGGAAAATCAAAAGTAATATCTTAATATCCAACTCCCACGAGTGTCACAGAAGTTAGACAAATTCTGTGGTTAACCAGTTACTTTCGTAGGTTCATAAAGGATTACGCCCACATAGCCTTACCTTTAAATGAGTTATTGCGAAAAGATGTTGACTATATTTGGACAGACACTCGGGAGCAAGCATTTCAGCAGCTGCGATCAAAATTGTCACAAGGTCCCACTAGCTATATATGAGCCAAACGCAAAACATGAGCTCCATGCAGATTCCAGCTCTCGTGGTCTAGCAGGTATTTATTTGTTTATTTATTTATTTATTCAAAAATTTACAGCGATAGCTTACAGACTGGTCACAATTAAAAGCTACCGGGATCTTAATAACTAGAAAATACAAAAGTAATATGCATAAGAGTTGCAGAAGAAGATTTAAAACAATAACAAATTATAATTAAAAAAGCTAGATGCTATATAGATAAGTATTATGGAATTCAATATAAAGTTATTATTAATAGCTATTGAAGATTAGATGAATTACTATCATAAATTCAAGATAACAGGGAATAATTAAATGTAAAAAGATTAAAATTAAATAATGAAAGCTTAAGGAAATTTGATGAATCAACAAAAGGGGAAATATACAATGATTCTTAGTATTGAATTATTATTATATAATGGTTACTCTGATTGCGGAGTCTCAATTTCATTTCTGATAACAGTTTTAAATGAGTAGAGGATAAGACTGAGGATGTCAACATCGTTCAGTAGGTCATTATGATTTTTCTGAATCCTATAACTAGGAGATTTATAACGCAGATTGGTTCTGGCAGTAGGGATCTGGAAAGTTAAAGGTGAACGGGTAACTCTAGTAGGATTAACAAAATTAGTGCTGCTTAATAATTCAGGACAACGAATATGGTTATGTGTTATCTTAAACAAGAAAATTTCATCTAGGAAAAGACGCCGCTTTTCGAGGGTAGAGATACCAAATTTGTCAAGTCGAGAAAAATAATTTAGATAACATCCATCCATTTTGTATTGTAGAATTCTGGTAAATTTCCTCTGCACAGATTCAATCTGTTGTATATACACACCATAAAAAAAGGATTCCAGATAGTGCACGCGTATTCAAGGTGACTTCTAATTAAGGAATTGTAAAGGGTAATAAAAGAGGATGAAGATTTAAAAGATTTACAAATTCGGAATAAGAACCCAAGTAATCTAAAAGCTTTGGAAGTAATCCAGTAGATGTGTGACTGAAATAATAGTTTCTGGTCGAATATAACACCCAGGTTTTTCAATTCAGTAACACAGTAAAGACAAATATCAGCAATTTTGTAATGGTAAAATATGGTATTTGTTTTTCTAGAAAAAGTTAGGGTTTTACACTTGGATATATTCAACGATAAAAAGTTATCTTTGCTCCAGTTCTCTAAAACAAGAATATCTCCCTGTTAAGACATGCAGTCCTCTTCTGTCTCAATAACTTTAAAAAATTTTGCATCATCTGCATATAAAAGACATTCACTTCTTAGTTGGAGAGGTAGGTCATTAATGTAGATGAGGAATATATAAGGAGCAAGAATGGTACCTTGCGGGACACCAGACGTTTGTACAAACGGTGTGGACTGATAACCATTTAAAACTACTATCTGGAGTCGTTCACGGAGATATGACGCAAACCATCCTATTATATTTGTATGAAAACCTAAACAAGACATTTTTAGTAATATACGAGAGTGCATGATCTTATCAAAAGCCTTAGAAAAATTAGTTTGAATAGAATCAACTTGTTTCCCCTCATCAAGTGCAACGGCAATTTTGTTAGTATATATCGCTAAGTTAGTGACAGTGGACTTAGCCGGAAGGAATCCATGGTTGTTGAGAGTTGAAAATGCAGATTGTTTGGGGAAGAAGTTGGTCATAAATTATTTTTCAAACACAAGAGCAAGACTATTGGAGATGGATATAGGTCTGTAATTTGTTATGGATTTAGGATCACCGCATTTAAAGATAGGAGTAACGAAAGATTTCTTTAGCGTGGATGGATAAACTTTTTGATGTAATAACAAATTAAATAATACGCTTATTGGGGTACTTAGGACTGTAGAGCAATTCTTCAAGAAGATATTTGGTGCAGCATCGGGTCCTGCTTTCTTACTTATATCTAAACCTAAAAGAATTGTTTGTATATCTTGCGGAGTGATTGGAAGCACAGAAATATAAGTAGAAGTGGAGGAAGATAGAGGAGATGCGGTGCTGAGGCAACTGTGGATGTGGACAAGTCATTATCACTAATGTTAGAATATACTATTTTGAAATAACGAGTAAGACTATCACAAATATCTTGAGGTGAATTGAAAAGTGTATTATCATAATCACTAGGAAAGATGTTTGATGATTTCAGTGTTTGTGTATAAGCCCAGAATGCTTTATCGTTGCTTTTTAAAGCTCTCTCAGTTTCTTCTAAATATTTCTTACAACACTCTTTGATTAATCTTTTGGACAATCGACGATATAGGGAAAGACTTGCATAAATTTCGGGGTGTTTAAGCTTTGCATTTACGGCGATACTTTTCTTTTTCTTTTAAGGTTTGGATTAATTCGCGATTGTACCAATTTGGATATTTTTGGTTTTTTGGTTGAAATGATGGGACTAAGGACGCAATACAATTATCTAGAATAAAAAAAAAAATATTAAATGATTGATTTATATTTGTGGAAAACTTAGAAGAGAGGTCAACTTGAGTCAGATATTCATAGATAGTGTAATCGGTGTTGTGATATCCACAACCCATAAGTTTCATATTTTACTTCTTTTTCCCAAGAAGCATCATAAATAAATTTCCTATTTCTTTCGCTGAGGAAATCATTATTTTCAAGTGTAACAAAATCCATAAGATTTTGTCACACAAATATTTTAAAATTTCCACTTGAAAAAAAACTATAAATTAAATTCATGTGTAACAAAACCCAAAAGATTTTGTTACACACATTTCATTTCACACGCTGTATACTTTTTATGCGATAATTAAAAACCATTTTTCAACCACTCAGCAAAATGTACACGGTCTTATCGCGCAGCAAAGAAATTCTTGCTGACACGACAAGCACCACGCAAGTTTGAGGCAATCGAGAGGAAATCAACTCGAGGAGTTGGGATACCGTCGTGATCAAGAATAGATCAGCGCGGGCATACGGAAATTTAAATTGTACGTTAGAAAGTATACTTGAAAATTTAATAGTGTTTGATTATAAAATTTAGCTTATCTATTTACGGAAATTAAAATTCTTATCTATTCTCGGAAAAGTTTCTGAATAAAGAAATATAAAATAAATGCGGATATCCAATCATTGTTTTAATTTGAAAAACAAACGCGAATTACCCGAAAGAAAGTCCCGGCTCCCGCAGGTCGCTCCTCTCGGTCTGAAGCCACGACGACCTGACGTAACAATTGGTGGCAGCGGTGCAGATCCTTTATCGCGAAAAGTAATAATAAAAAGAAAAAGTTGCATATACAAAGCAAGGCAACCAATTTTGTGAAAATAATTGATAAAGTGGTACTGACATACATGTAACAACAGTTTTGCAAAAAAAAAAAAAATCAATCAAAACAATAATAAGAAATAAAATAATTTAAATATATTAAAATTGGGTTTACTAGCTTCCCAACAGTAATCTAAAATTCGGGAAAAAGCTAAACAGTGAAAATTTGAAAGTCAGAGGTAACATTCCTGACCCGTTCTGGTGGACGAAACGTTTCTTTTGGGCAATCAGCAGAGTTCGAATTGGTAATTCTCGAGCACATTATATGATCAGCAAATCCAAGTTATCAACAGAAGTCGACACCATTAACTATATCGACTGGTCAAGGTTTGGAATTTTCATTACCAATTACAAATATATTTTTGGAAATACTTATTAAATTATACTTAGAAATTATATATTATATTCATACTGTACTACATATGTGTAATTACATAATTTAGCAGTCAATAAAAGCATGTTTGTACTTGAAGGTACAATTAATTGGAAAATGTTTTCTGAGGATGTTTAGTGCAAATTAAATTTTTTTTATTACCTGATTTACGAATTTAGTGTAAAGTAAAGGCGATCAAGTGTCGGTCAGTGTCTCAAAAAAAAAAGAAAGATAAAAAGTAAAAGGTTTTAGAGAGAGAACATATATGTATATATGGCAGTGAATATTCATACTCCTGGTTTGAAATAAATACAATGATACCGAAAATTGACTATAAAATTTTAGCTATAAATTGAATAAAATTTGAAATACACGATTCTGCTCTAATGGAGTTTGGCATCTCTGTGAGCGAAGTGGTTTTGGGCTGAAGTTCAATTTCGAATCTCGAGCCTAAAGTTATACAATCTACGTGATTCGTATGGTTATGTTTTGTTTTAAATACAATACTGCAATTTAAAATTTTTCGGAGTGGAATATAATGCTAAAATCGACCGAACGAATACTTTATTGTTTGGTAAACCGTGATCGGTTCTATTTTGTCTTTCACTAAGTTAACAATCTTTGATTGTTGGGAGAAGCAAAGTGTGGTACCAACGGAAATCTTGTTATTCTGCTATTTTCTCCTTTGTTATGATCACACATTGGGTCACACCTAATTGTGATCATCTTATTTCCTTCAAGTGCCCTCAAAAATTATGATGACCGTTTCATTTCTTTTAAATTCAAGTGCCTTCATGAATTTCCTTCGTGTGTTATGTGAGCACTTGAATTTCACATATTTTTTCATTTGTATGTCATCACCTACAAAACAAAATTCACAAAATTCTGATTACTTAAACAAGAAAGAACCGTTTAAAGAACAATTTCACTTGTTTCTTATCAATATATCAGGTTACATCCGTCGAGTCGTGCTAATGACATTAACGACCCGACCATAGCATAAATTATGCTGACTCGTGAGATTCAGAGATTTTTGAAGAACCAAGCCTGGCAATGGGGATCATTTTAAAGTTGAGTTGGATTTCGGTTTTCGGTGCGTACAGACGGCGAAGTACACAGCACCCCAATTTTTTTTAAAGGAAATTCTGTTTTATGAAGTACAAGTTCTGAATTCTGTTTTATAAAGTACAAGTTCTGAGTTTTAGTTTTGCGAAGTTTTATATTAAAGAAAAACCCCAAATAATAAAGTAACAAATAAACGGAAGTAAAGTACAAAACGGGAGTGCGTTTTAATCAAATAAATTTCTCTTTACATAGTACCAACTCCTTCTTTTACACAGCACCAACTCCTCCTAGCTGGCTCTTATCGAAAGAAAAGCACGGCCAGAGGGACATAACACCTTCATTCTTCCGAAGGAGATCACCCAATTTTCAATTAATAAAGAGAAAATTTGAGCTGATAGCTGTGCAAATATTGTGCAGCGCATTCCTCAAGGGAAACGGTGTTGTGTTTAATTTTCTGAACTAATTTGAAATTTTATCTTCTTCTGCTGTCGAGTGGTTAAAATAGACGCGACGGGAAAATTGAAGAGATTTGCTTATAAACACCGGCGACGCGTACTCGCTCCTAATACTGTATTAACGCGCCAAGAAGCTCGAGAGAGAGCTACATTGGTAGCGGGGTTTCAAGAGCTACCATTTCACGACAATATGCCGGACGAAGGAACTAAAGTCAGTTTCACTGACATAAATAATCTGGTGCCCGAGTTTGACGGAAATCCAGAAAAATTATGTAAATTTATTGCTTGTGGCAATATATTCTTTTCTTCAGCTAAGACTGAGGCAGATAAGAAGTTTTTCTTGGAAGTTTTGAAGACAAAGCTCCAAGGGCCAGCATTTGAGTTGGTACAATATAAAACATACGAAAAATGGGAAGAACTTGTGACAGACCTCAAAAGCCATTTTAAGCAAGAAAAATCCAGGGCTATGGCCCAAAATGAATTGATCATGGCTAAACAAAGTTTTAGAGAAACAGTGAAGGAGTTTGGGGACAGGCTCCTGCAAATGCTAGGTGCTTTAAATTCCAGCACTCATACAGAGGTGGATGATGAAAGTGCAAGAAAGTACTTGCTGAAAGAAAATACCAAATTTGCAGTACAAGTTTTCAAAGATGGATTAAAGAACGGAAACCTAAAAATTCTTGTGAAAGCAAATCGCAAATCTAATTCATATGCTATTGAACATGAGTTGCGTCTGGGAACGAAAACCACGCCAACTCCAAATTTTTCTAGGCCAAGGCAAATTCCTATTTGTATGATATGTGGGAAAAGAGGCCACACTCAAGACACGTGTTATCAGAAAGGAAGACTACCTAGCATAAATAATCCCATCGTTAAACGGGAAGTACAACATGTTAGGAGCAGAGATTATATGCCTGCAAACAGCCGCCCACAAACACATAACTATAAACAATGGAACAGCGGGCGAAGGGACAACGTAACTCAGAGAACAGATTATAGACCGGCGCCCCATTTTAGCCCAGTCGGCATGCGTTCGGAAGAGCGAATGAATAATACGTTTAATAGAAACAATGCAAAACGAATTAACAGGGGCGAACCAAAGATAAACCAATTCTCATTACAGTTGGAAAACGAGGAAATTCGGGAGGAAACCGTCGGTGCTCCAACCCGAATAAAGGTCAGAGCCGACGTCCACAACCACTAACACATTTTACAAGAAACGTTATTCTAGTTGTCTCACTCGAAGACACTAAAGCTGGTCTAGTGGCTAATGTGCTTTTCAGACCCTCGAATGCAGGATATATAACACTGCTAATTGATACGGGAGCAGAAGTTCGTTTAGTTAAACCAGAAGTGTAAAGCGAAATCACCAACAACTTAATAAACACAGGAAAATATAATATTAGTACCATAACTGGAAGATCAGTTCCAGTTTTAGGGTCTTTCATTGGCCACTATCGAACATACATTTTTATTATTAGAACGGGGAAGTAACCTAAACTACGATGGTCTTATAGGTAGCGACTTCATAAAAAGATATAAATGTCAAATAGATTATAACAGAAACTGTATGGAAATAAGGTTGAATGTTCAGAATGCAGGGCAAACCGTAGAGTGTTTTGAGGAATCACAGGACGTACGGGAAGATATAAAAGCTTCAGAACCGACTACTTGTGATTGTTCGGATGCTCCGTTGCCCCAAGATATGCTTCATTATCGCGCAGAAACCGTGGCTCCGGTCATTTATGATAAAGTCATATTAGCACCCCGGTGCAAAACTGTAGTCAGCGTGCCATTCGGATTTCAAAAGGATGTAGTTATTAGAAAGAAAGAGATACTACCAAAAGTATATCTTGCTTCAGTTATAGCAAGACCTGAAAGCAAAAGATTAAACATTATACTTTTAAATAGTAATGAAGAAGAGGTAGAAATCGATCCGAACGAAATTAACTTAGAATTTGATGAGGTTGAACAATACAGTGTAGTAAATTATCATCGAGACAGAGATCCTGTCAATGGACGACTAGAATGCCTGCAGGCTTCTTTAGATCTCAATCACTGTAATAGTGAGGAGAGGTCCTCTATAACTAATATCTGTCGACAGTACAACGACCTTTTTCATTTAGAGGGAGATGGGTTAACGTATATAAATGCCATTTCGCATAAAATACAAACTCAAGTAGACAGGGCACCCGTGTATGTAAAGCCATATAAACTGCCAGACTCGCACAAGATTGATATTCATCGTCAAGTTCAAGACATGCTTGAAACAGGTGTCGTACGGCATAGCGTGAGTCCTTAGAATGCTCCGCTAATCCTCGTGCCCAAAAAAGCAGACAGCCAGGGTGAAAAGCGATGGAGAGTGGTAGTTGATTTCCGCAAACTTAATGACATAACTGTCGGGGACGCTTACCCACTGCCAAATATAACCGATATATTGGACCAGTTGGGAAAGTCAAAGTACTTTAGCACACTCGACTTGGCAAAGGGGTTTCACCAAATTCTCGTATACGAAAATGATAGGGAAAAGACTGCTTTCAGTACTCCCTTTGGACATTTCGAATACAATAGGATGCCGTTTGGTCTTAAGAACTCCCCCGCCACATTTCAGAGGCTAATGAATAATGTCCTCATTGGCATCCGAAGGATAGAATGTTTTGTCTACATTGACGATATTGTGATATACGGTTATGACTTGCAAGATCATAATAATAAATTAATTAAAGTTTTGGATAGACTCATAGAAAGCAATCTTAAACTCCAGCCAAATAAATGCCACTTCATTAAAAGAGAGCTTGCGTATTTAGGTCATATAATTTCGGAGACAGGCATAAAACCTGATCCTACGAAAGTTAGCGTTGTGAAAACGTATCCTAGACCCAAAAAGGAAAGGGTCGTAAAGTATTTTCTTGGATTTGTGGGGTACTGCAGGAGATTTATTCCTGATTTCGCAAAAATCGCCAAACCTCTTACAAAGTTACTGAAAAAACAAATGAAACATTTATTTGGGATGCACTTGCTGAAGAATCCTTCGTAAAATTGAAGGAGAAACTTATTAATACGCCAGTGTTAGCCTATCCAGAATTCGACAAAGCATTTATCGTGACAACCGATGCGAGCGATTTAGCATTACGTGCAGTCTTGTCGCAGGGTGAAATAGGGAGAGACCGTCCCATTTATTATGCAAGTAGAACGCTTAACCCTGCTGAAACTCGTTATTCTACTACCAAAAAGGAGCTACTAGCTATAGTTTATGCAGTGAAACAGTTCCGACCCTACCTCTACGGGAAAAAGTTTACAATTTTAACTGATCACAAACCTCTTCAGTGGCTAATAAATCTAAAGGAACCATCCTCGAGATTAATGATATGGCGAATATTATTGGAAGAGTATGATTACGAAATACGATACAAGCCCGGTAAAAGTAATGGTAATGCTGACGCGTTGAGTCGAATTAGAATTGAGGGAGCCGAAACTGAAAAACGGGGGCTTTGTGTTTTAACTCGTAGCCAAAAGAAAAAGTCAAACGAATTAGGCTGAGAAGTAGAAAACGACTCAGAAAGGAAAAATATTAGTGCTGAAAATAGAACTTTCGAAATCACGGAAAAACAAGAATCGTTGATTACCCAAAAAGTACGGTACAAATTTTTCTTATTGCCCTTAACCGCAACGACTGAAGAACTTAAATTGAAGAAACTCTTCCCCGACATTGATGCACTTAAAGGAAATACACCAAAATGGTTGAAAAGAGATGACGAAAATTTCCATATCCTGAAAACGAGCATACCCATAAGAACGGAACGTGATCGAAACTCAATGAAAGATGCAATAGAGGATTTCCTGAAATTGAGTAAACAAGCAAAATTAACAGACTTACATATATCGATACCATTATGTAATGCACGTATCTTGACCGAGTTTAAAAATATACTCATGAAAATACAGACCCAGCCAGGAACAAAAATACTCCTTTATCGAGGCACGAAAGTATGTGTGGACGACCCAGACGATATCGAGCGAATACTACAAGAATATCACTTGTCTCCGTTTGGTGGGCATCAAGGAGTCGCCAGAAAATTAAACACATCAAGATGAGATATCAATGGCCCAATATGCTTAAAGATGTTAAAACATACATTCGAAAATGCGAATCATATCAGAGAAATTAACTTAGCCAGGTAAATCGTATACCCCTGAGAATTACAACTACGAGCTCACAACCCTTTGAGAGAGTTGCGCTGGACATCGTTGGCCCTCTTCCTGTGAGTTATAACGGACATAAATACATCCTCACTTTCCAGGAAGATCTCACTAAATTTTAAGAAGCGATACCCATAATGAACGCAGAAGCTCATACTGTAGCCGAGAAATTTTTTATAGGTATAGTGTGTAGACACGGTATACCAGATTCCCTACTCACAGACCAGGGATCTAATTTTCTTAGCGCAATGTTTACCGAAGTCTGCAAGCTGCTAAAAATAAGGAAACTACAAACCACTCCTTACCACCGGCAAACTAATGGGGCCCTGGATAGAAGCCACCGGACGCTAGCAGAATATTTGCGCCACTATATTAATAAAGATCCACTAACTTGGGATGATTGGATCCCATATGCTATGTTCGTGTACAACACCACACCTCATAGCTGCACAAATTATTGTCCTTACGGGCTTCTCTAGGGATACCAACCAAAAATCCCTACTACCTTAAGGCAAACACCGCAAACCATTTATAATTACGATAGCTGCGCAAATGAGCTTAAGGCTCGCTTACAACACGGATATAAACTGGCTAGGGAAAGTATAACCCAAAAGAAGGACAAAGCTAAAGCGTACTACGATAAAAATTCGAGGGAGGAATCTTTTAATTTAGGTGATAAAGTCCTACTACGAAAACATGTTAGAAATAATAAATTTTCGGCTTTATGGGAAGGCCCATATGAAGTAGCTGAATTGATTTCTGAAGAGAATACAGGAATCAAGATAGGGAGCAAGATAAAGGTAGTCCACAATAATCACTTAAAAACATTTTATGAATGATACTCTATATATATGCTTACACCATTTCACGTTATATATATTATAATAAAGGGTTTTCCAATAAGAGGTGTTATTTTGATGTTCAAAGAAAAATGCCATTTTTTTAGACAAATGATCGGGTCTTTATTTCATTATAAAGAGGAAGGTATGCCATTAATAATGAAAAATAACATCAGCCAAATGACCACCACGACCACGCCTACTGGACCATATCCTTTTCATGAAATTTTCCATAACCAAATCGCAAAGTGGCTGCCATATGTCCTCGATAGCCTCACGAATTCCATCTTTGAGGTCTTGAATCGACGCTGGGCTGTTGGCGTAGACCTTCTCTTTCACGTGGCCCCAAAGGAAGAAGTCGCAAGGCGTTAATTCACAAGATCTCGGTGGCCAACTGTGATCACCTCTTCAAGAGATAACACGGTCCGGAAACTTTTCCCGTAAAAGATCAATGGTTTCGTTGCTTGTATGGCACGTAGCGCCGTCTTTTTGAAAGTAAACGATGTCCATATCAATACCATCCAATTCGGGCCATAAAAAATCATTAATCATCTGTCGATAGCGCAATCCATTCACCGTAACTGTTGCTCAAGCCTTATTTTCGAAAAAGTAAGGTCCAATGATCCCGCGGGACCATAAACCGCACGAAACAGTCACACGTTGAGGATAGAGAGGCTTTTCAACAATAACTCTTGGGTTTTCCGAGCCCCAGATGCGACAACTTTGCTTGTTGACGAAGCCATCGAGGTGGAAATGGGCCTCATCACTCAAGATGAGTTTTCGATGGAATTCCGGACCCAAATCTTTATGCAAAATACGGTATAATGACTGTTGCGTGTTAATAAAAAAAAACTGTGGAGTTAAATTGCGACTGACTGAACCACGAGATTCCAATCTAGCTGTTGGTCGCTATTGTTATGGCTATTACTATTGTATTCTTTAGTGCAATATAAATGTGTGTTATTTCTGTTCTATCACTCCTACTTGGTTCTGGTATAAAACATTTAAAGTAGTGATAAAATGTTAGTATTTTATCGCTACAGTACTCCCCCTTAACAAAAAAAATTATAATTCATTTGATATAATTAAATTGTACTATACTATTTGCTAAGTGTTATACATTTCATTTTATTTTATGCGCTCTAGCTTACTTTCTACAGAATACAAGGAAAATAGTAATAATGACGATGTAATATAAAATAATAATCTTAAATCTTGTTAAGTTGAATAAATGTATGGATAAATGTTTAACAAGTAAGCTAATAGCAAATCGTTCATACATATTATTTGATTCAAAATAAACATACGATTCCAATTTTGTTTTCTTATTAATTTATGATCTTAAGTTCTAAACGTAACTCTAGGTTTATTAGAAGATCTAGTAACACGGTCAGAAGGAAGAACACTATCTTGTAGTAAGAAGGCTGGTTTGAGTCTATCTATATTGATTAACTCTTCCTTCCCATTTATGAGCACTTTAAATACTTTTCCTTGTTTTGATAGTATTTTGTAAGGTCCGGTATATGGAGGGTTTAAGCTTCCTTTAAAAATACATGCGAACACGAATAAATATCCTGCGGAACAAAAATATTGTTTTGCTTTCGTAATCTTTTGGTCTGAGGACGTATGTTCCCTATAGATTCTTGAATGTTTTTGGCATAGGCAGTAGTAAGCCCGAAATCAGCTGGTGTCTCTGAAGTGACCAATTCTCCAGGAAGCTTTAAAGACTGACCATAGGGTATTTCAGCTGGTGAAAGATCAAAGTCATCTACTACCGCATACGAAACTTGCTTATTCAGTTTTTTGTGTGATCTTTAGCTTTCCTGTAAGGAGGTGAGCATTTTTTGGCCTCATTGCCGTATATCTTATGATACCAACATATTTTGTCTTGTGAGCCACCTTGTGAACGATTTCGTGAACGCGAACGATTTGTATAAAAATTTCTGCGTTCAGGTCTTGTTTGCCGGATTTCAAGGCGTTTAAGGCGATCAGAAATATCTTTTATAGCATGAGGTAAATCTTGAGAGACATTATTGGACTCCTTAGAATAGGGCCCTTTATTGTGTTGCTGGTAAACAGCAGAAATCTTTAGGGATGATACAGAATCATGAATTTTATCTGCTATAAGAAATATGTCTTCTTGCGTTTGTGTATTTTCAATGGCTATTAGGCAAGTCTGTATTGATGCAGGAAGCTTGTTAATCCAAAGTTTCTTTAATAATGAAGCGTTAACTAAGCTGTTACCTCCCGCGAGTGACTCCATTTGTCGAAAGAGTTCTGAGGGCTTGTAGTCCCCGAGCTCTACTTTATGTAAAAGCGCATCAAGACGTCTTTCTTCTGAGTCTCGAGTACGGGTTAACAGTATTGCTTTCAGATTATCATACCTGTTTTGTTGAGGTGGACTTTTTAAAATATCGGCGACGATTTCCATCGTATCGGCGGGGAGAGATGCAACGAGATAGTCATATTTTGTATTGTTGGATGTGATTCCTTTGACGCGAAACTGTGTTTCTACTTGTATGAACCACAAGTCTGGCCTAGAACTCCAAAAAGGAGGTATTTTTAATGTGGCTATGTAAGGAGTAAGAGAGACGTCAGTCTCTGTGGGATCTTCACTACTGCCTTGCCTATTAGAGCATATTAATGTTAGCCTTCGTGATTTCTGTATGGTGTTCTTACTCCATCGCGTGTTTAATTTGTAATATCACTGTGTTAGTGTTTTGCGTTTCGCATGCCTGAAAAAAAAGATTATTTTTAAATTAATCTAATTCTATCCCTAATGCATGTGTATAGCAAAGAAAAATAACATATCTTGTTTGAAAAGGCCTTATTCACTCCGTGATGCTTTAATTATTATTATATCCGTCGTCGTATTCCAATGATGTTGCTTTTGAAGTTGATGATTTGTCGAGGTTGATTTGGATTATCACATGGCAGCAGGAATCTAAGTAGATCGGCGAAATCCTCAATCATCTGGCGCTGAAATAATTTCCACCGCTTCTCGATCGGTTCGTTATAGTTATCCACAATAATTTTGCTGACGATTTTGCTATATGTAATAATGAATTATTGTGTGCACGTGGGTCTTGTTGCCTTATGCAATTATACAATCGATCGATGTGTACCGTTGTATGAGATTATGAGCCGCACTTTGACTATATTGTAATTTTTGAATGAATTTTCCTAATTTGCGTTTTATTAGGTATATGAAGATTTAATTTAATTTAGAGCTTGTTATGATTGCACTCCGTGGCACATTTTTCTTGTTTCTTATTTACGTGCTTTTTATTTCTATTTATCACAAGAAAAGTAATAACACTAATTATCACGTCGGGATCACCATTTACGTTGCGTGTTAATAAAAAAAAACCGATTTGGTTTTATAACTATTTATTAAAACAATTAAAATGATAAACAAGTTTCTATGGCCTGAGCCACTGTGGAGATAAGTTGCGACTGACTGAACCAAGAGATTCCTATCTAGCTGTTGGTCGCTATTGTTATGGCTATTGCTATTGTATTCTTTAGTGCAATATAAATGTGTGTTACTTCTGTTCTATCACTCCTACTTGGTTCTAGTATAAAACATTTAAAGTAGTGATAAAGTGTTAGTATTTTATCGCTACAATGACGTTTGTGGAATGCCTAATTCCAAAGAACGACGAGGAATGGACAAACCTGGGTTTTCTTCAACACTTTCGGCTACAGCAGCAATATTCTCGGCTGTTCTTGAGCGACGTGCACGAGTTTTATTCTTCACATCACTAACTTGTGCCGACAGCTCGAATTTTTCTACCAATTTCTGTATTGCGGTCCGACAAGGTGCTTCACGATGACCCAAAAATGTTTGAGTTTTACGAACCCTCTCTGCCACATTTTCACCATTTTTATTGTGAATTTTAATAATTTAAATGCGTTGTTGAATCGTGTATCGTTCCATTTTTATTAATGGCGTAGTTTCTACTTGTCAAATGTCAAAAATGACAGCTCCAAAAGTGACATCTACCGAAATAGCGGGCTAGTTAAAATAACACCTCTTATTGAAAAACCCTTTATTATCCATACAAATAATTAAATAGCTGCGTAAACTGATAAATGGGATTTAATAGTTATAAGTCTGACCGAAATTAAATTTATCCAAAAGTGTTAATCCAAATTGGCATAGTAGTTCATTATTATATTTAAACAAACTTTCGTTTAAGCTCCTACCTTGTTATCGCTTGACTCGCAAATTTTCCGATATAGATAAAGCAGCGAAGATTTGTAGTTAAAAAAAAACTCTTTTCAGACATGATCTGGATACTAATGCTCGTCTCAACAATCACCGCGGCAGAACCCGACGGAATAACTATTACACCAATCCGTGATGCTGGAATATATTTCGAAGAATTGAGAAAGATGTAGTTTTATTCCAATGAATGGAAAGCCATGGTATACTACGATTTAACCAATATAGAATTGGGCATAAAATACGTAAAACACCACGTTGAAGATATTACTCATTTGTGCGAGGTATTGCATGGCGAACCAGCATTTACGCAAGTGTGTAATCATACCGTGACAGAGATGAACCACTTGATTTATGACATCGAACAAAATCTTCTTCTCTTAAATATTAAAAGAAAAGTAAAACGGGGACTATTCGATGGGATTGGGAGCCTAAGTAAATACCTTTTTGGCACGCTCGATGAAGAAGATGCCCGATATTACAACGAACAGATCGAGAAGTTGCAAAAGAACGATCAACATTTACTGAATCTAAAACAAACCAAACAACAATAATAGAGACTACCGCGAATATATTTAACAAGGCAAAGAACGAAATCGATGCACAATTTATTACTCTAAATAATAAATATATAAACCTAAGAGGACTCATGAATGACGTATACAATGCAACCCTGGCAAATCGTATCACTGTCGAATTAGAGTCACTAACCACATTAAGTACACTCTCCATATTGAGGTATCAAGGTATCGTTAATGCTTTACTTGATTTGGTAACCGACGTCAGAAACGGTAAACCACATCCTTCGATTATCACCCCCGCGCAAGTGGAATCTCTTCTAGCAACCATACGTAAAGAAATACCCAACGAATTAAAATTAACAAATGCATTAAAAGCAGCTAATCTGTTGTCAATTTTCCAAATGGGAAGAATGAGTACCTCAGTTTTCAATGATAAGATTCTATACGAATTTAAAATTCCTCTCCCTTATAAGGAGAATTACCAACTATTCAAGATTCACCCCTTACCTACAATTTATAAAAACAATTTTACCTTCATTCAGCCCAGTACAGAGTACCCTGTTGTCGATTTCGATAGGGAACACTATTACGATATGAATTCTCACGAATTAGAGGATTGTTGTTTAGACAGTGAAGGACAATTCCTCTGTCAATTAAAACATCCCATATGTTATGTGAACGATGATAATGTCGTATGCGAAGTTAGCCTAATAAAACGAGAGTAGGTACTCTTCACTGCAGTCATGTGACTTTCGGTCAACAGCTCAGAATGCTTTTTGGGTGCAATTATCACAAACAAAGAAATGGCTGTACTCAACTATAAATAACATGATAATTGATATTGTATGCCAAAAACCCATTACTCCTCGAACCCTAGTTAGAACGGGAATAGAAGAACTAAAAAATAACTGTTACCTGAGGACAAAACACCTTACCATAAAAGCATACAATTCAGGTACAACTGAACTGAAAGGTTTCTTCGTACCCACCTTGAACCTAGAACAAATTTTCAACCAAACTGATTTAAATCGAAATGTACCAAGGAAAGTAGGTTTAATAAGATATTCCGCTCCCAATGGGCTCAACAAATTATCGGAGCAAATAAACGCCTTGAAAAAGGAGGAACAATATAGTCTTGAAACTATTAGTCCACACACTTTGCACCACTATGCACTAGGTTATTTGTTGTTATTGATGATTTTAATAATTTTGTTTTATGTAATATATCCCAAATGGTATTGTCGCCGCATAAAACGGCAAGCCCCCAGAATTGAAATGGAAACTTTAGAAACCCCTATGCAGGAGGTCCAAATACAATTAATTCGTCCATGAAAGGTTTAATACTACCAATAATTTTTGCTAGCATACGAGCTTAAGACACGCCCGACATTTGATCTACCACATTTCTATATTTATATAATTGGTAACTGTAAAACTGTTTCGAATACTGAATACTGTACTTTGTATAAAAAAAAAAAATATATTATTAATAACATGTAAGGTAAAACCATTTCTAATAGTGAAAAGAAAAAAAATGAATGAATTTTTTTTTTAGAGATCAAGTTAAATTAAGTTTAAATCAGGACTAGACTATTAGATTATTAGTGAACTGTAATAATGAAATCGTAAATCTTCTCAAATATTTACCTGAAAATTACAAAAATCACCTAAATCTAGTACAAAAAAAAAACAAAAAAAGGAAATTAAAAAAATAAAATTTTGTTAACCAATTTACCATAACTGATCCGTTTTATTTTCTCTTCTAAATCTTGACTTTTATGTATTTACCATAGCATTTTGTGAATTAAAACTAACTAGAATTACATCTAGTCAAGATAACAACTAAACAAAAAAAGTATAAATAAGAAAAATAATGTGGAAAAACAAATATAAACATAAATGCATTTGGTTTTAGAGAATAAAAAAAAAACAAATACTACAATAATTATTAAGATAAAAATATATAAGTTCTTGTAATAAGAGACAATTCCGTGTACCGCATCGCTGTTCCAAGTAAAGAAAATTCGTGCCCCTCTAAGAGCCAAATTTTCTTTAAATTAGGGGGATGGTGTTGTAATATCCACAACCCATAAGTTTCATATTTTACTTCTTTTTCCCAAGAAACATCATAAATAAATTTCCTATTTCTTTCGCTGAGGAAATCATTATTTTCAAGTGTAACAAAATCCATAAGATTTTGTCACACAAATATTTTAAAATTTTCACTTGAAAAAAAAAAACTATAAATTAAACTCATGTGTAACAAAACCCAAAAGATTTTGTTACACACATTTCATTTCACACGCTGTATACTTTGTATGCGATAATTAAAAACCATTTTTCAACCACTCAGCAAAATGTACACGGTCTTATCGCGCAGCAAAGAAATTCTTGCTGACACGACAAGCACCACGCAAGTTTGAGGCAATCGAGAGGAAATCAACTCGAGGAGTTGGGATATCGTCGTGATCAAGAATAGATCAGTGCGGGCACACGGAAATTAAAATTGTACGTTAGAAAGTATACTTGAAAATTTAAAAGTGTTTGATTATAAAATTTAGCTTATCTATTTACGGAAATTAAAATTCTTATCTATTCTCGGAAAATTTTCTGAATAAAGAAATATAAAATAAATGCGGATATCCAATCATTGTTTTAATTCGAAAAACAAACGCGAATTACCCGAAAGAAAGTCCAGGCTCCCGCAGGTCGCTCCTCTCGGTCTGAAGGCACGGCGACCTGACGTAACATCGGCCTTGTGAAAGGAAAGTTTATTTTGAGCGCTGACTGGTAATGAGTCATGTCGTTTAAATGAGATATCAACATCGAGAGGTGGATGATGTTGATCGATACGGGAACGTACTTCTAGAGAAGCCGATACCATAATATCATTTTCGGACAAATTGGACCAGATTAAATCTAGTATTCTATTATTATGATTAGGTATCGCGTTAAGTTGTCTTAAATTACATGTGTTATTGTTATTTTGAAGCGAAAACGAAGCAGAATTAATAAAACCAGACATACTCATGCACATCTCCTCATTATTATAAGTCCAAATTATATTAGGTAGATTAAAATCACTGAAATAACTTTAGACATTTCAGGAAGTTGCAAACATTTGTCACTGATATTAGAAAAGATTGTATCATATACATCAAATGAAGCAGAAGGAGGAATATAAATACAAGATATGTATAACCGAAAATAATCATGCTTGAGGACAACCCAAAGATCCTCGTTTTCAGACTCCATTTCAAGAGCGTGATGTGAAATTAATGATTTATTAACGGCTATGAGACATCTTCCTCCATCTTTGTTGGAAGTAAGACTTAGGTTTCTGTCCTTTCTATACACTAGGTAGCGATGATCGAAGAGTTTACTACTTAATACGAAGTCTTGGAAAAAGGTTTCAGTTAAACATATAATGTCGTAATTGCTCACCAAGATGGATAGTTTTACATCCTCGGTCTTAGTTCTTAGACCTCTAACATTCTGATAATAGAGTTTAAGTAACATATGTATTATAAAATAAAGACTTTAGAGTGCGGAAAAAAGAAAAAAGGAAAATATTAGAATTATGTAGAACTTTTCTTCAAAATGAAGTCAAGACTTCCTTCATTTTTAACCAGAAATCGTTTACTAGTATCATTTTGTTTTAAGTAGATTTTCTCTCTTGTTGACCATAAGTATTTAAAGTTCCTTTCAACTTTGAACAATTTGGCTTTATAAAAAAGCTGCCTTTTGATAGAAATTCATTAATAAATATTTTAGAGTCTAAATCGAAACCTGGATTAATGGCATTGATATCTTTTTTTATCTTATAGGCACTAATTACACGATCTCTAACAAATTCCGAACTATATTTGACAATTATGTCTATTAGCGATATTATTTCTATTTGTCCTGGATCTATAAGCTTTGATGATGTCTCTTTCAGTCAGAGGTATATCAATTGCATGATGAATTTTTTGTATTATGTTGAATACACTTTCTGATTTATTAGAAGGAATATTGCGGAATTCAAGAAAATGACTTCCAAGATTTCAAGGCGGCTTGTGATGACTGATAGGTTATGTTGAACATCGGCCTTCTCCTTTTCAAGTAGTTTAATACGATTCTAATGATTATCAACTTTTTCAGCTATTACTTTAATATCGTTGAAGCCGTTAATCAGGGAGTCCATTGATTTGTTGAATTCAGCTTGTCTGTGTTTGATTAATTCAATTTCAAGTGACATTTTCGAAATGATACTTTTTAAAGACGTAGAGCTGTTATCATTATCAGAATCGGAGATATAAAAAGATGGTTTTGTTGTATACCTAAAAAGGGTTAACAATGATAATTATAAGTAATAATTATCATTGAAAAAATCATTAAAAAATATCTAATTTTCATAAATGGAAATAAGCTAATCATGCTTAAAACATGGTTAGCTTATCTCCAAACAAGGCGAAGAAATTGCCATCAGCAATTTCTTCAAATTCCTTCGCATATAATAAAAATATTCCCACAAAACGACTTGCGAAAAATAAAAGTTTTAAGTTACATCCCAAGTCGTTTCAATAAAAAAAAAAGCCCCACGACAAATCTTACCTTCAGTAAAATTTGTCGTAAATACGATATGTATGTACATATATACATACACACATATCGGGCGCATAAAATTTTACTTCAGTGAAAACTGAAACGATCAAGTCTTCACCGAAAAAGCTCTTATCAGCAAATTGTCGCGATCTGCATACATTGTGATCGCAACAATGTATGCACGATAGCACGACGATGGTTTGATATTTACGAAAATATCATATTTCAATTTCAACCATCGTTCGTCGCGATAATTCTGGGAATGTTTAAACATGCCCAGCGGTAAATAATTTTCTCAGGATAGGAATGCTAATTAAGCACTTTCCTATCCTGAGCAACTAGACTTGCGATTACAAAAATCCAAGTCGAGTACAGTCGGTTTCTAGATTTGGTTTGTTGAATGTCGCCGGAACGGTCACGAAAAAGATTAGAGTTTGCATTTACTAACGGTCTCAAAAAGGAAGAAAAATCTCAATCAAAATAAAGAGAATTCTTAAATTAAAAAGAAAAAAAGGGAAAGGAAGGTTTTGATACGGTTCGGTACTAAGTGGTTTATACCTCAGATTTTAGATCAAAGTGTGAACATTGATCCGAATATATTTTGTCAGTAGAAATAAGTAAAGAAAAGTTACTAGAAAATAATTAGTGTGATTGTATATGAATAGTGTGAGGTGTTAAACCATATATAAGTGTGAAATTGTACACCAGATACGGAATTAACAATAAAGAGAACGTAAGGAAACACCATCGCAAGGTGAATGTTTGTCATTTATCCAGGTAATTAACCCAACGAGTGAAATATATAACAAAATTGGCGCAGCCGGTAGGATAGTGGAAGCCTGCTTTTCGAAAAGTCAAAAGTAGAAAAGTATAAGAGCTATAAAATCCGCTATCCTGCGAACCTAAGGGGTTCCCTTGACGAAGCCACTCAGGCCAAGTCACTGCCGGAGTGCGAAAAGAGCTGTCTGGGTGATCAAAAGACCAGCGAAATGATGCAGCATCTGGTTACCTTACGAGAACCAATATGCATACCTGCTAAGTCACAAATTATCACCACAGTCCCGTTGCGAGTGAAGGAAGAAATGCTCTGTCTATCTAAAGAGATAGGCGACGGAGTCTTCCTGGCCAACAGTTTACTCCCTACTAGAAAAGAAACAGTGCTAGTTGCCATACTCAACATTAACAATTTCCAAGTAGTCATCAACAGTTTATTATTACAACTGCTCCCTATACATGACTACGCCGTCATCCCAATAGGAGAAGCCACTGATACACAACACGTTCTCAAGCCGAATAAATCGCAAGCGAGTAATACAAACATCAGTGAGCTTCCCAAGGCAGAACAGAAGTCAAGAAAAACTTCTTTCTCTAGAATACCTAGATATAAGTTACTAACGCGGTCCAAGAGCCCCATACAAGACGCGTGCGAGCTCAGTAAGACCCGAATAGAGGCAACAATGACTCCACCGTCCAATAGAATAAGTTACAAAAATTATACATGGCCCCAGAGCCAAAACAGAGATGCGAGCGAGCTCCAGAAGCCGACAAGCAAAATGCAGCTGACTCCTCCATCCAATATACCTAGGAGTTAGATAAGCACACGGGTAAGAAGCCAAACAACAGGTGCGTGTGAGCTCAGTAAGACCTATTCTCAGGCAAAGACGACTCCACCACCCAATAAAATTAGTGTTAAGAAAAAGCAGAGGCCCAAGAGCCCCACCAGCAGTGCGTGCGGCTCAGTAAGACCTTTATAAAGGCAAAGTCGACTCCACCACTTAATAAAATTAGTAATAAGAATACAAGGTGCCTGTAAAAGACGCGTGCGAGATCAGTAAGACCTCATTGAAGGCAAAGTTGGCTCCACCGTCAAATAGTATTAAGAAAACCAATTTTTCAAGACCCATGAGCCAAAATACGAATGCGTGCGAGTACTCGGACCAATCAAAAGTACCCATAAAACATGGTACTCCACCATTAAAACTGCAGGAAGCCCATTCCCTGCCATCTAGTAATGTAAGTAAAACAGATAGTAAGTACACAACTACACCAAATGAGGAAAGAGACGCAAGCTTTTCGGAAAACACAGCTATCTTACAACATGTAAGATACTTATTTCCGGATCATGAAGATCCCACACATACTCCGCGAGTCAACAGGTTAGACCAAGAGCTCAGCCTAGACCCAAATCTAAATGCGGAAGAAAAAGCTTCGATATCCGAACTCTGCTACGAGTACAACGATATCTTCTTTCTAAAAGGTGATAAGCTCACATACACAAATGCTATCACCCACAATATCCCATTAATACAAGATCAAGCGCCCATAAACCAAAAGGCCTACAGATTACCAGATACGCAGAGACAAGTAATCAACGAGCAATTAAGAGAAATGCTATACAACGGGATAGTCCAAACTAGCAAGAGCCCATGGAATTCACCCTTATTAGTTGTCCCCAAAAAGGCGGGACCCGATGGTGAAAAAAGGTGGCGCGTCGTTGTCGATTTTCGCAAATTGAATGAAAAGACAATTGGCGATGCATTTCCGCTACCGCGAATCGAGGATATTCTTGACCAACTAGGTCATGCCAGGTACTTTACCACTCTCGATTTGGCCAACGGCTATCATCAAGTCTTAGTCGACAAAAAAGATCGACATAAGACCGCTTTTAGCACTAATTACGGGCACTACGAATTTAAGCGTATGCCATTCGGACTCAAAGGAGCTCCCGCTACATTCCAACGCCTCATGAACTTCGTTCTGACAGGCCTACAAGGCCTCGAATGTTTCGTTTATCTTGACGACATCGTCATTTATGGTAAGAACTTAGGAAGGTTTTCGACAAATTGAGAGAGAACAACCTCAAACTGCAGCCAGAAAAGTGCCAGTTCTTGAGACGAGAAGTTGTTTACCTAGGGCACAAATGCTCTAGCGAAGGTGCATTACCAGACCCCACTAAAACGGCCTGCGTCCAAACATTCCCTGTTCCTAGAACAGTAAGGCAAGTTCAGTCCTTTTTAGGACTTGCCAATTACTACAGGAAGTTCATTCCGGACTTCTCTAAAATAGTTCGTCCAATTACGAATTTACTCCGAAAGGATGTAAAATTCACTTGGACCGAGAAATGCCAAGAAGCATTTCAAAGCATTAAAAATGCTCTAATTTCCCTACCACTTTTAATCTATCCAGATTTCTCTAAACCCTTCAATCTTGCAACGGACGCCAGCAACGAAGCATTAGGCGCTGTGCTATCCCAAGGAGAAGTGGGAAAAGACCAGCCTATCGCGTATGCAAGCCGCACGCTGAACAAAGCCGAGAGAAATTACTCCACTATTGAAAAGGAGTTATTAGCTATAGTCTGGGCCACTAGGAATTTCCGATGCTACCTCCAAGGCAGGAAATTCACGGTCTATACTGACCACAAGCCTCTCAAAGGTGTCTTTAACGTTAAAGACCCGACTTCCCGTTTGGTGAGATTTCATTATACCATCGAATATAAACCAGGGAAGTATAATACCAATGCGGATGCATTAAGCCGCATTCCACAAGTATTAATCGAAGACAATACAGGCAACACTTTAACGGTACAAGCCCAAGTCCACCACACTATGGACTCTGATGTGGAGGAAAACATTTCCCCAAATAAAAAGAAAACAAAGAAACCCGCTCATTACTTCGTCGTGACCAGAGCTCAAAAACAAAGAGCCCAAGAGGCCAATACTAGCTCCAGCGCTGAAACACAGCCCACGGCAGCGGAGGAGAAAGAAATTAAACCCCCAGAGGCGGAAATACAACCCCCTGCTACGCATGAACAAGAAATAATTCCAGTCAAGGCACCTGAGATAATCACGAGCCCCAAGGAAGTTCAAACAATCCTAAAGGATTATCACGACTCTCCTTTCGGCGGCCATCAGGGTGTCATTAAGACTTATAAAAGAATTAGACGCAAGTACTGGTGGAGACACATGCTTAGCGATATAAAGCAATACGTAAAAAAATGCCCCAAGTACCAAACAATGAAAGCATCTCCCTAATTTAAGATGCCCATGGTAATAACGGACATCGCAGAACAACCTTTCGACAAAGTTTACCTCGATATAGTAGGTCCACTAGAAGAGACCATATCAGGTAATAAATATATCTTAACTTTTCAAGATAATCTCACCAAGTTTGTCGATTGGTATGCCATACCAAATGGAGAAGCAGTAACGGTGGCGCAAATCTTTTTCAATGAGATTGTTACGCGTTATCGCATTCCAAAGAGAGTAGTCACCGATCAGGGAACTAATTTCCTGAGTGAGCTATTCAAGAAGGTCTGCAAACTGCTAAATGTAAAGACGTTACAAACTTCCGCATACCATCCACAGTCTAACGGAGCACTAGAACGTGCCCATAGACCATTAATCGAATATCTGCGTACAATGAAAATCCCAAAACATGGGATCAATTCCTACGAACCGCTGCATTCGTGTACAATAACAGTGTACACGAGGGTACTAAACTAACCCCGATGGATTGCCTTTACGGGTTCACAGCGGATGTCCCATCTAATTTAAAACGGGACCCTGAGCCCGTATATAACCACGAAAGTTATTACCATATGCTCAAATACAGATTACAAAAATCATATGCTACGGCTCGTAAAAATCTCTTAGCCAGCAAACAACGTTCAAAGGCATATTACAACAAAACAGTCAGGCCTCTCACTTTCCACCTATTAGACAAAGTCCTCCTCAAAAGTGAAAGCCGCAAACACAAATTGTCTCAAATCTGGGTTGGCCCATATCTGGTAATCAATGTACCCAGTCCAACAAACACTACCATAAAAATAGGCAAGCGGCAGGTTGTAGTACACAACAACCGTTTAAAGCCCTATTACGAGTAGTACACTGGTACATACACCTTTAGAAAATAAGTTCCACTGAAACAAAATCCCGCCAATTAAACTAGCCACTACCTACTTAAAAGTTCCGCACTCGGAATTATTTACTATGACTCACGAAGTCAACCCTTACCTAAATTTTATTTAAATCAATAAAAAATACGCTAAGTAAACAAAACTGAACATATAACTGGTAACTATGAGAAAATTAAATATTCTACCAATACAATTTTTCTTGCTTGCCTTGACTTGCATCCTTCATACCTTGCCTTAAGAGTTTTGTATTCCTCTTCATGATTTACTTTTTACTCATTGTAGTAAATTAAACAACTTCCCAATTCAATTTTTGAATGAGTACAATGCTCATACGTTGACGAGATTTAGCAGGAACCGACTCAGAGTCCTCCTATCCTGTTCTATCTCGTCTTTCTTTTAGCAACTAAGCCCCCATTATACAACCTATCTAAAATTCAATTAAGCAATACTATATTTAAATATTATATGCTATGTAGTAAGACCAATTGACTAATGAAGCCTATTCTTCATTTTATACAGCACATGAAGCACATGTTAGTGTTAATATGTTGTTTCCATCTGGGAATGGGACAGATACAAACGGAACCCTACACAATAAGTCCCCTGAACAATACAGGAATACTATATGAGGACTTAGGAAAATTACAAGTATACCACAGTACATGGAATATACTAACGGAGATCAACCTAAGGGAACTGGACAACCAAACGCTTATGGCAGAACAGGCGGAGCACTTAGTTCACCGACTATGTTCGAATCGCTCTCAAACCGATGAGCTATGCCTGGTACAGCAAAAACACGTTCATTCTCTCTTAGATCTATCTTCGATGGAATAGGCAATGCAATGCACTACCTATTCGGGACCATGGACAGCACTAATGAACAAGAGGTATACAGTCGACTCGAGGAGCTCGAAACAAATACAAAAGCACTAGCCGACCTGGAAAGACAGCAGATCAGTGTAGTCAAAACTACACTACAACAAATCCAAAAGCCATTGACATCTCTGCAGGAAAGACAACGTCAAATAAATCTCCAGGTAAATAGAATGCAAAATATCACTGATGATTTACTAATGAGACAATTAAGGCAGGAGATAATTTCAAGCCTGACCTTACAAATTGTCGAGATTGAGTACAGGCAACAAGCCTTACTCGACATAATAATCTCCAGTAAAAATCACCAGTTGCATCCGCTAGTGGTGTCTCCCAAAAGTCTATTAGAGATATACCACAAGTCCCACGCTACTTGCCCAGATGTACAAAATTGTCTCTCCCTGCTATATCAGACAGCGGAAACAAATGCCCGTATAGTCCAAGACAAATTAGTTATTAGAATACAACTTCCAATTTTCAATCGACCACAAATGAAATTGTACAGAGTGCATAGTTTTCCTATACACATTAACAAAAAACAATCATTGGTACCCGACATACAGTACTCGCACGAAGCGCACCAGGTACAGACACAGGACATATTGTTATTAAAAACACAAGATCTTAAAATCTTCAAAAAGATCACTCAATATTCCAAAGAGGACACTTACATCGCTAAGCTAACCATTCCAGTAACAAAGGCAACTCTGTCCAAAGAATGCGTAGTAAAGCTGCTCTTCAATCCATTAAAAGAAAAGCCACAGTGTCAATTTAGAGCGCAAATACCTCCCAGAGACCTACTTATTAAACTAAGTAAACCAAATTCTTGGATATTCTCGTTGATAGAACCAACAATTGTACACCTTCAGTGTACCCAACAATTCCTAACTTCAAAAATAGAAGGCCAAGGAATAATTACTATCAACCATCCCTGTCAATTACAAGTAGGATCACAAATCCTACATTATGAGGCAGAGAATATCCAGCAATTGAGTCTCAAACAACCCAACTACTTCCCAAATATCGCTCCATTAGAGCAAATGGTAGAAAAATACCTCAATGAAACCAAAGAAAAGGTACAGTCTGACAAAATACAAACAGAACTATACTCAGGAGATGATCATTCTCCTAGAAGGTACCCAGTCATTAAAAGAACTGGACGAAAAACTAGAAAAAATAGTTCCTCATATCAATCACCACCCTACACATGTCCTAGCTGCAACATCAGTATCCTTAAGTGGTGTTGTCATCACATGTATGGTACTGTATCTGGTCGCCAAATGGCTAGTCCCAATCATTAAAAATTATCGTCTACGTAAAACTGAAAAAACCCTAGAGGCGGAGGAACAAATCGAACAAGTCAAACAAACCAATCCAATCGAACCTACCCCTCTCAAAAGGACCCGCACCCTGCCACCTACTAGGTCAGTCCAAGTGGTATAGTGTAACCACCTCACATGGTCACAATAATGAAGCACTATCACTGGTACTAAAATACAAACAAAATAAATGTAAGTGGTTTCTATTAACCACAAATAAATCAGTTAATAATAATAGTTAATAATAAAAACGAAAGGGGAGAGGACATAAGTGAACAATTGTTAGAACATAGATATAAGGAAAACTAGTTTAATAAAAACATATATATACAAACTAAAAACAAAAGAAAAACTGAAACCCCCCCCCCCCCCCCCCAATAGTGTTAAATAACAATTAAAACATAATAAATAATATAAAAATATAAATATTGTTACAATTTTAGTAAATCGAGAGGGAGATTTTATCGTGAATTGCTTGCAGTGGGGAACACGATAAAGTTGATAAGCGGAGGGCGATGTAAATATCGCACGAGAGCAGAATGCCTAAGTAGGTCAGCAATGAAGTTGATGGAAGTGTGAAGTGTTGCCGGAAAGCAGAGCTCAGAAGTAGGTTAGCAACATTCGAAGTTGTGTTGAGTTTTGCCTAATCAGTAGACCCCTTAAGTACATCGGTGGTGTAATTTCTCAATTCTTTCTGCAGCTTTTATTCCCCAGCAGAGAATTTCGTTTTCGAAATTTATGAATGAACGAAACTTCTCTGTGGAATGAATGGACGGCGTAAGTCTCGTATAGTTGCGATTTAGACTTACGTGTGCGGGTACTTTACTGATATTCCTAGGCGTGCGCGAGTGCCAATCGTGTTTTATTTATGTAAAATTTAGTGAATTAAAATCGGGTCGAGAATTTGTGTTTTTACTTGCTTGTTTCGATTGTTTATTAACGGCGGGACAAATTTGATCTGTGGCGTAAAGTAATCCGGGTTATAGTGCGCAAACGCCGGTATTGTGTTTGGAGGTGTCAGTGTTTGCAGTTTTGGAGTGGTGTTAAGATAGCACGTGGAAATAATGCCAGGGGGCACCAGCCTGGGAGGAAATAAAAGTTGATCGCCTTCCCTTTTGGTGTTCTTTGGCTGATTTATAATTAAATTCGGCTTGGGAGAACAAATTTGCTGGATTTACTACGAATGGTCAAGATGGCGGCCAAAGTCAGTAAGTATAACGCTTTTAGATAGAGCTTTCGTTCTTGTTATTTACACCACAAAATTTATGTGTGGGTAGGCTAAATTTTCGTGCTGTTAAGGAGAAGTAGAAGCTTGATCGTGGGGAAAGTTTCAGTCAGTGATGAGCGATTTTTGCTAAATAAATCCTTTTAGCAAATTATCAAAAAATTAGAAATTAAATGTGGAAAAAGTTAAATAAAATGCCAAACTGACTACTTTTTATTTATTTATTTTTATGCCTTTCCTAAAATTCTTAAGGTGCTGGTACTCACCGCAAAATCCGTTCTCGAACACCCACCACCTACGAATTGTCTTTTTCTCGACGGGAAACTCGCGGTCAATAAATTTAAAACTAATCTTAGTTTATTCTGTTTTTATCTGCTTCAATAATAACACTGTTTTCTGCGCACATCTGCTTTAGTTTTATTTCACTTTAACAATTCTTTAACACTTCTTTAACAATTTTAATTTATGTACAATGGGTTTTTCTTTTGGAACACGACCTCACTCTTTCGCTTTTCGTACCGCAAGAAGAAAATCTTCTTGACATTATTTCCACGGTTCTCCTCGGGATGCCGGAAATTGCATTTTCCAATGGGTCCGGTCGTTTCCAAAGTAGCGCAATTTTCTTACATCTATTCTATTACATTTATTTTAAATTTAATCATAATAAATTCTATTATCTTACAATTCAAAACTTTTTCTTATGTTAATTTATCTCATCTAATTAAATAACTTAAATTTTAGGAAAATTTCGTAACAATATTATTATTAACCGAGAATAAAAATTAGATAACCACTAACATTAGAATAGAACGTATATCGTTAGAAAAAAATAATAAAAATAAATAAGAATAACACAAAGAAGAAAAAAAAAACAGTAGAAATTAATAAGGTATTAAAGCAATAGAATAGAATAGCATTAGATATTCAAAAACAATTTTAGAAAATAAGATAACAACAATTTTTTTTTTATTAAAATAGAAATAAGAAAATATGTAAAAACGAAAACCTGTGCCAAACTGACCAATATAGCCGAACCACCGAAAAAGCCCCAACAACAACTTCCCCTGAGAATTATTCCTCTTCAAAGAATAATCCTCTTTTTCGCAGGGGGAAGGATTGTTGTATACCTAAAAAGAGTTAACAATGATGATTATAAGTAATAATTATCATTGAAAAAAATCATTAAAAAATATCTAATTTTCATAAATGGAAATAAGCTAATCATGCTTAAAACATGATTAGCTTATCTCCAAACAAGGCGAAGAAATTGCCATCAGCAATTTCTTCAAATTCCTTCGCATATAATAAAAATATTCCCACAAAACGACTTGGGAAAAATAAAAGTTTTAAGTTACATCCCAAGTCGTTTCAATAAAAAAAAAGCCCCACGACAAATCTTACCTTCAGTAAAATTTGTCGTAAATACGATATGTATGTACATATATACATACACACATATCGGGCGCATAAAATTTTACTTCAGTGAAAACTGAAACGATCAAGTCTTCACCGAAAAAGCTCTTATCAGCAAATTGTCGCGATCTGCATACATTGTGATCGCAACAATGTATGCACGATAGCACGACGATGGTTTGATATTTACGAAAATATCATATTTCAATTTCAACCATCGTTCGTCGCGATAATTCTGGGAATGTTTAAACATGCCCAGCGGTAAATAATTTTCTCAGGATAGGAATGCTAATTAAGCACTTTCCTATCCTGAGCAACTAGACTTGCGATTACAAAAATCCAAGTCGAGTACAGTCGGTTTCTAGATTTGGTTTGTTGAATGTCGCCGGAACGGTCACGAAAAAGATTAGAGTTTGCATTTACTAACGGTCTCAAAAAGGAAGAAAAATCTCAATCAAAATAAAGAGAATTCTTAAATTAAAAAGAAAAAAAGGGAAAGGAAGGTTTTGATACGGTTCGGTACTAAGTGGTTTATACCTCAGATTTTAGATCAAAGTGTGAACATTGATCCGAATATATTTTGTCAGTAGAAATAAGTAAAGAAAAGTTACTAGAAAATAATTAGTGTGATTGTATATGAATAGTGTGAGGTGGTAAACCATATATAAGTGTGAAATTGTACACCAGATACGGAATTAACAATAAAGAGAACGTAAGGAAACACCATCGCAAGGTGAATGTTTGTCATTTATCCAGGTAATTAACCCAACGAGTGAAATATATAACAGTTTGGACTTGGATGTTGACTTCTCTAGACAACATTTTTCACATCGATATTCCACAGTACCTTTACCAATACTTTTTTTTCTTGGTTGGGTATTTTCGTACAGGTCGTATGGCAGAAATTTTTACAGTCAATACATTCATGCCCACTATTTGATCTAGTGACGAGACCATCGCATAGTATAAATTTAGGGGGCATTGTTAATATTTACGATTTACAAAGTTCAATGTAAATGAATGGTAGATATCCTCGGTTATGAGACAGGCTTGAAGCTGAGCTTTTATAGATTCAATGTGGGTAAAAGGTAGGTATCCTCGGTTATCAGTTATATAAGCATGTGATTATTACAAAGTGTTACAGCTCCTATGGCTGTACATAAAAGAAATTAAATGAAAAATAAAAAATGGAAGTAAAAAAATAGGTAAATTGCTGATTGAAAGATTAACCTGCTTTTAATACGTTTATTGCGTACTCTTACAAACTAACAATAATTCTACAAATAAATATTAAAATAATAATTGAATTCAAACAAAAATCAAACAAAAAATTAATTCAAAGAAAAAATAAACTTAAACTCTACTTATTGCTAATTATCTGCAATAAGAGAAGAAAACTCAAATTAGTGATGTGCACAAAAAAAAAAGGTTTATAGCAATTCAAATTTTGTTAGAAATTTTCTGATAAAATAGAATTAATTAATCTCTTCTGAAACAAAAACGTTAGTAAGTTTTATACTTATTTATTTCCTGTAGTATACTCAACCCTGAATGGTGTAGCTAATCCCTGTACCTGTCTTTGACCTAATTCTGGTCTCTGGATTGAACCCTTGAAAATCTCCCAAAAGGTTCAATACCAAGATATTGTCCCTTTCCTAAATCCAAAAACAAATCAGCAAAAAAATCCCTGGAAATATCCCAAAGGATTTTGCCGCCGATTTAGCCTAGATATTGACCGGGATTTCTAATTAGTATGGAAATCGCCCAATACTAATGATTTCCCGATTGACTTGAGTTTCCTGCCACACTTCACTTGGATATATCCCGAAATGAAATGTTTTGTGAAACCTTTTTCGTTAACCTTAGTTAATTGGATATTTCCCAAATTAACTTTGCTGAATAGTTAGTTACAAAAAGATGAGACAAAAATAACTTAGATTGCAGAATTTTATTCTTAGCTTGGTAATATCCCAAAACTGCGAATTAACTCTTCAATCTCAGTATAAAAAAATTTAAATAAGAAATTCTCTGGTAATATCCCAGAATATTTTCCCTTTTTTATGAAGAAAAAAGATCTGAAATCATAGAAGTCTATTCTTAATTTGGTAATATCCCAAAATCTTGAATTTATTCTATATTTCAGTGGTGTTTTTAATTAAATAGAAAATTTCTGGTAATATCCCAAAAAAATTTCTATTTGCATTACCTGTGTGTGATGAAGACTTATTGTGGGAATAACCCTACAAAAAATTTGAGGACAAGTGGAAAAAAATGCTAGTGGCAATGGTCCAGCTAGCTGACTTTACTGGTGAAATACCGAGCAACAAGTGATTTTTCTTCTGAAATCGCCCCCTTTTTATATGGTTGGGGCCAGCTGCCGCCCATTGTTCTGTGGCTTCGCTTAGTTGCTGGCTATTGTTCTCGACTTTGCGCAAGTTCACCACGGCGCTGTGGGAGCTTTACGATTTTGAGATGACGAGGGCGCCACAATTTAAATGTTGTGGTTTGACATTTGTCATTGAATGACAAATTTATTTATATGGTGTTGTGTTTTTTCATAATAATTATTTATATTTATTGTGAAAAAATGTGAATAAATTAAAATAAAATTTGTGGAACGTTGGTGATTCATTTGTGAGGACATATACGTCCTGCAACAAAAAACCCTGCACTGGATATTGCAGATGATAAGATAAGTGTCTTAAAAGTTTTTTTCAAAACTGTTTTTATTGTGTTTATTTCTAACAAACACTGTGTTTTTGTTTAATTTTATTTTTAGTTGTGTTTGCTGGTTTTTACAGCATGTTCTAGTCCTTGCGTGGACAGAACTTTATCAATTTATTAATTGGAAAAATACATTCCATTTCACCAAGGTGTTCCTTGGAAGGTCGTCTTTTCTTTGAAATCTTGCATTAGATTTCAATAAGACTGGTGCATTTATGCATGCTGCTATATTGCAAAGTATAGTAAGACCTGGAACACCTTACATCTTTAAGGTGAATGTTGGGAATGTTCAGTAACCTGGCTGCTGTCTTTATCTTTTTACTTGTGAGTAAAAAACGGAAAAGTGGCACAGATTTCCGTCCACTAGAGGTATATATAAGTATGTTATCTAGTATATTATTTTTCGTATATATATATTTTTCGTATATATATATATATATATATTATATATATATTATATATATATTTTTTTATATATCTTCTATATTTTTTTTGAATATTTACAAACTATATTGTTTGTACTTGTTTTTTATATTTTTTTATTATTAGATTATATATATAATATAATTTCGGTTGCTAATTGCAACACAAAGTGAAAAATAAAATTTTATGTTCATGCAGAATTCAATAGTGATACCTCAATCTTCCAATAATTACCAATTATAAGGTTTAAATTCTCTAGTGTAAGAAAGAAACAAATTTCTTCACGTGCAGGTTTAGATTGCGACACAGATGATCATTGTGTTCCATCGTCGACTTCACAACAAATTATTTGATGACCCGTCTTAGATTGAATAAGTTAATTTAAATTCAGTGCGTTCTTACTTTTTATTTGCTTTTTATAATGTTGCAAAATTTTTTATTTTCAACCAAATAACAATCACAAAATCCTTTAACAGAGATATCACTCAAATCACTCCTATTTAAGATTTTTTTTTTTTACGAATTTTATTTTAATTTATAGGAGCTCAAATTGACACTTCTTACGCTTGCCTACTATTATACAAAGTGGAGAGGACGAACTACGACGTCCTGTATCCAATTTCAGTAGGGCAAGTACGTCAGCAGAATAGCGCTATCACAGCTTTGAACTCGAAGAATTGGCTGTGGTAAAAAGCCTTGAGCGCTTCAAGTACTACTTATTGGGTAAATCATTTAAAGTGGTGACTGATTGCTTATCTCTTAAGGCTGCACAACAGCAGAAGAATTGAACTCTCGAATTGCCCACTGGTGGCTTAAGATGCAGCAATTCGATTTTACTCTGGAGTATCGTCCCGGAACAAAAATGGATCACGTTGATGCTTTAAGTCGAGCTGCTTTCAGCGAGGCTTCCACATCCGTTGAAGTTTGTAACGAAGTTATGGTTGTTAACATTGATAAAACAGATTGGGTACTCATCTTGCAGCGCAAGGATGTGGAACTTCCCGAAATTGTCAACATCCTTATGGATGAAAATAATGTTGAGCACCGGAAATACGCGAAGGATGTCGTCATTAAACACGGAAGACTTTTCCGAAATACACCGGAGGGTCCACCTTTTGTGGTACCAAAACACGTGCGTATCGAAATTCTACGTACCTCACACGATGCAATCGGACATCCTGCACTTAGTCGAACTGTTTGCCATATTCAGCAAACATATTGGTTTAGGAAAATGCGCGTGTTCACTAAGAAATACATAGATCATTGTATGCAATGTGCATATAATAAACGGTCAAATGATGAAACACATTATCATTTAAATATGTTTCGAACTGAACCAAAACCCTTTCACACGGTTCATATAGACCGTTTGGGTCCATATCCACATAGTAGTCTGCAAAATACTCACTTAATTGGTGTCATTGACGCCTCCACTAAATTTGTCATTCTTCGTCCAGTAAAACTACCAATTAAAATCACGCTATAAAGCTTCTCATCGAGCTGTCACAATTTTTTGGAACCCCAACGCAACTTGTAAGCGACCGTGGAAGTGCCTTTACATCCAAAACTTTTGCACAATGTTGTGACGACAATAACATCAAACATATAAGAAATGCTGTTCGGACACCGTGCGCAAGGGGGTAAATTGAGCGCTATTTTCGAACAGTTGGTGCTGCCATTGCAACAACTACCGCAAGAACCGATGGTCGCGATTGGGACTCCCATATTCACGACATTCAATGCGGACTCAACTGTTTACCTCACAAGGTAACTGGTGAAACGCCACAAAAGTTACTTCTTGGCTATCCGAAAAGTGTCCTGAAAAATCAATTGACGGAATCTTTGCACGGCAATATTACGAAGTCATTCGACGAAGACGATGAAATCCCTCAAGAGGAGTTAAGACAGCGAGCTGCTGATAAAATTGAATCAAACCGCGTACAACAATCAGACCGAGTAAATGCGAGTCGTTCACAACCACGAATCTATAGTCTAGGGGATTTGGTTTTGATTAAGTCTGATACCCCTGCGACGGGAGTTCCTCGAAAACACCTTCCAAAATTTAAGGGACCTTATATCGTACAGAAAGTTTTAGGAAAGGATCGATATTTATTAACGGATCCTCCAGGTGTTAAAATCGAACTTTTTCTTCAGTTTATGCAGCTGAGCGATTAAAACGATGGTGTGACTTTGGTAATTTGGACTTAAGTTATCTTTCCGATGACGAAGATGAGGCTGATTAGGCCTGAGCAGGATCTACGCACATAAACTTTGGGTTGAATTCGAATTGAAATATAATAATTATCTGTCTCACCACACTTCATGGAATTACTCTCCGCCTCACTCAAACTAGAATCTTAAAGTTGCGGTCTTAAGGCAGGCTTTGGGTACACTAGAATTATTTTTAGTAGCTAAAAAGAAATTTTTCGGGTTTCTTTAAAAAAAAACATTTTTTAATGTAGCAATTATTATACCATTTTAGAATCCCTATTAAATGCGTCAACTTTTAATGACAGTTTGTTCCAAGCTGGAGCATTTGGCTTAGAATTTAAAGCAACAGGTTACATGTGCACTATTCGGGATTACATAAGAAAAATAAAATTGAAAAAAGTAAAGATTTGTAGCAACAGGAGCTAAAAAACCACATTTTCTCGAAAACAAAAGAAATGCCTATAATTTGCAAAATACATGACTTAGATTTTTTTTTTTCTGATAACTGTTATGATTTGGACTATCACTCAATTCCGGATTTATGTCGACTTACGCGACACCCTGTATATAAATAAATACAAACTAAGGAAAATGCGTTAGTCTTCGATGATCACGACTCAGTGTTGCTTCCCTCCGGTTGTCTGCGTGCACCTATTCAAATGGAAACTGGAAAATGTCACAGGTAATATACATATATTATAATACCATGGTACAGCTTGACTGCGGCGAGCATTTATGGGGGACGTCTTATCGGATGTTCTCGCGGCTTGGCTGACCTGAGTCGTAGATAAAGTAGTTAAATGAGTCTTGATGGATGTGTTGGTCGTGGCTTTGGTTGAGCAGGCTTTATGTCACCTTAACCAGGTTGGGCACACTTGCTCTGATGGCATCAAGTTTCGCTCATGATGTGGCATCGGACCGGGTGGTTGCTCCCACAGTGTTAACCAGGTCGGGCACACTTGATCTGATGGCATCAAGTTTCGCTCATGTTGTGGCATCGGACCGGGTGGTTTCTCCCACAGTGTTAAAAGATGTTGGTTGAAGGCAGTCATGGACGGTCGGAGAACAGGGTAGTGGTGCACACGTGGAGATTGTTGTTCTGCTACGGAGAAAGCTTGAAAGAGTCAATAACGATAAACCGTAAGGGTGTTGTTCCAGTAGTTTTCATCAGGTGTCAGCTGGTGTCACTGGGGGCAGTGATCTCGCAGGACGGCCGAGCTGTAAGAGCACCACTCCCCCTTAGGATACATTAAAATACAAAAACCTACTACCAGCCATATTTATGCTGTATGGTGACAGTAGCTCGCCTTTGTGAACAGAACTTCTTGAACCTGATAGTTTTCTACTACCATGGTTACGTATTGTTACTAATATTATTATTGTGGTGATAACAGGAGTGAGTATGGTTCAGGAGGAGCTGATTTGGGGCTCAATGGCGAGTTATCAACATATCGGTATATTTTGTATTTATATTAATTTAATTTTGGTTGATTACACAAGTGATTATGATTTCAGTGAAGCTACACTGAACTAAAAATTTCTTTGTGTAGGCGATAAAAGCGGACTGGGTCACTGAATCACATAACTTCAAGCGAAGAAATATCATTTAAAGGAATTCATGAAACTTATAAAGTTAATTATGGGCTGCGTAGCTATTCTCGTAAAACATTTTTGACTGTATTACATGATGACTATAAAAACGACGAAATAATGATACCGCAAAGATGTTTTGAAGATACGCCAAATAACAGGAAAAGCGTTAGTGCAAGAAATATAGAAGAACAAAACCTTTCTTTCGAAAATCAGGATGCAGTTGATAAAACTCCTAAACTGTTAGAAATTAATCAAGGTGCAATTTCGAGAACATTTTTGATAAAATGAGCTTAGAAAATTTAATTAAAATCGTTACATTCTTTGACCGTGATCCATCAATAGCCTACAATTTTATTAAGAATTGTGATAATGCAATGAACCTAGCTACTCAAAATTAGAAAGGATGTCTATTACCTATAATAAAAAGTAGAATTTCGGGAAATACCGAAATTTTGTTGATGCACAAGAATTTGAATAATTGGCAAGAACTAAAATATGAATTAAATATGGTTTTTCGTGAAACACACTCAAGCATGCAGCTTCATTTAGAGATGCCTAATTTGAAGCAACTCCCCCACGAAACTATTATGCAATATACACAAAAATTTGAAACTCTAACACGCAGACGCATTCAGAATTTGTTTCATGAAAGCTCCGACTTATTAGGGTCAGAGCATTGCTATAGAAAACGATATGCTTAGCGCATATATTTCGGTCTGCAAAAAGAAATAGGATTTTTCGTAAATACTCAAAGACCCAAAACATTAGCGGAAGCAAGTCAGTTAGTATAGAAGAGGAAATTCGTTTAGGGTATGGTAAAATTAAAGATAAAGACTATACAAGAAGGAATTTAATCCGAATAAACCACTTAGATATTAAATGTTACGCGTGCGGAAAAATAGGTCATAAAGAAAAAAAACTGCTTTATATTTACTAAACAAAGAGTATACCTTGGCTCGAAATTTTCAGGTGAACGCGAACGTTACACTCATCACAACAGATATTTCGGTAAGGAGGGACAAAGAAAAGGTAATATCTTTAATGAAAACAAAAATATTTCAACTGAACACGGAAGTAGAGCGAATATTCCGCGTGTACCTATCAGCAAATTTGGAAAATTTTCGAAAACGGGATCAATAGAGGGCATTGTATCTCGCTGTAGTAGAAGCCCTCATAATTTATTAATGTATGATAAGCAAATATATAAATTTCTGGTGGACAGGGGTGCAGGAATCAGTCTTATAAAAGAAAAGTGTTTATACGAGGACGATGTTGATTTTAATGATGTTATCTATTTTAAAGGAATAGGACGAACTAATCGATGCAGTATAGGAAGGGTCAACATTAATTTAGATTACAAAAAGGAGATTAAGCGAAATCATTCTTTTAAAGCAACATTTTATTTCGTAAAAGAACGTCATTGGTTACTATGATGGAATATTAGGCAACGATATACTGAATGAAATGAAATTTTCTATTAACTTTAATACTGAGATAATATGAAACAATAAAATCCAAATAAGGTTACAATATATTACTCATGATGTAGTGGATTCCAGTCATGTAAACAAAAGTAGGCTCGAAAACGAGAGCAGCTTAGAAAATATTAAAGTACCTGAAGTAAGAATTTTCACCAGGTATCATGAAAAATGGCATAAAATATGGGACGGAATGAGGAAGACTATCTTACAGATGAAAATGAAATACAAAGCTTAAGGACTACTATTAAAGAATTTACCAATGTATTTAGTCTTGAAGGAGATATCCTTACCGAAACAACTGTCATCAAATATAATATAAGAACTAAAAGCGATATGCCAATCAATGTTAAGACATATAGATATCCAAAGGTGCATGAGGAGGAAGTTAATACACAAATCGAGAAATTTTTAAATGATGGTATAGTTCGACACAGCATTTCGCCTTGGTCAAGTCCAATTTGGGTAGTCCCAAAGAAGGAAGATGTAAGCGGCAAGAAAAAATGGTTATCAATTATCGAAAATTAAACGGGATAACTATAAGTGATAACTATCCCATTCCAAATATACAAGAGATTCTGGACCAGCTAGGACAAGCCAGATTCTTTACAACTTTGGACTTAAAATCGGGATTTCACCAGATACCACTAGATAGAAAAAGCATCGAGAAAACTACGTTTTCAACGCCTAATGGGCATTTTGAGTTTACACGAGTGCTGTTCGGGTTGAAAAATTCACCCGCGTGCTTTCAACGAATGATGAATATGATGTTAGGCGGATTATTATCAAGAGGTTGCTATGTTTATTTGAATGATAAAGCAAGTTCTACAGAGGCATGCAAATCAAATGGATAAATCTGAGTTTTTGAAAGGGGGAGTAGAATATTTGGGACACTTGATTACAAACTTAAAAACGGTTGAAGTTATCGACGCTTTAAAGGTTCCAACTAATCAAAGGGGGATCAAAATTTTTCTCGGTATGATAGGATATTATCGAAAATTCATTAAAGACTTCAGTGTCTTAGCAGCACCAATATATAAATTATTAAAGAAAAATGCCATCTTTATATGGGGTTCAAAAGAAATAAATAGCTTCAAGGAGTTGAAAAGGAGATTAAAAGATTTCACTTTATTGCAATATCCAGACTATGCTAGGGAATTTGTAATTACTGCAGATGCGAGTAATTTGGAAATAGGAGCAGCTCTATCGCAAGAATATGAAGGCCGTGACCATCCAATTCACTTTATTAGTAGAACTCTTAATAAAGCGGAAATCAATTATAGCACAACAGAAAAGGAGTGCCTCGTAGTAGTTTAGACTGTTCAGCAATATTGTCCATACTTATATGGCCGCAAGTTTAAAATTCAGATAGATCACCGACCACTGACTTGACTGTTTAGTGTTACAAACCCAGGAACTAGGTTTATTCGTTGGCGTTTAAGACTTGAAGAATATGAATATTAAATTTATACAAAAAAGGAACAGATAATGTTGTCGCAAATGAGTTAAGTAGAATCTTCTGAGTGTATCCAGTTGAAGGTGAACATGGAATAGGTGAGGAAGACGTAGAAAGCAATTTACTAAAAAGTGTTAGTAATGATTGTATTAATACTGAAGAAAATTTGGGAAATTGTCAAAGCCACGATATTACAGAGCAAGGAAATAATAGTAATGAATCATACGAAAATAATAGTGGAATAATTCTTAGCTCAGACTTTAGACGAAGTTCCGAAGATAGCGAGAGTGATACATCTGAGTCATCAATCAGCACAAATGATCTAGAAAGAAATGATTCAGAAGTGATAAGAGCCGTAAATGACCAACAAATAATAATAAAACTAAGTCATAAATGACTAATAGGTTGACATGGAGGGCTAAAAGCACCTACAAGCAAAATTAGAGAAAGATTTTATTGGAAGGGATTAAACAAAGACGTCATTGAATATATAAGTAAATGTGTAGCTTGTCAGAGGCAGAAAATTAACAGACACCCAGGTAGGAATATAGTAACCAATGCAGATCATTGTCTGGAAAGAGTTTCAATGGACCTTACATGGCTTGACTATCCAGACGATTTAAGCAAATATATACGCTATATTCCTATCGAGGATAAGAAATGTGAAACTATAGTACGAGCCTTCACACACAAATGGTTTTTATATTTCGGGATACCAAAACACATTTTAACAGATAATGGCGGCGAATACGTTAATGAATTCATGAAAGAAATTTGCAAGTTATTTAAAATTACACTTCTTAAAATAAGTAGCGCATATGCACAAACTAATGGCTCCGCAGAAAGATCACACGCAAGGTTAGAAAAATACTTAAGATATGTTGCTTTCTGCCATAATACGACAAAGCATGCTAGTACCGGCTTGACTCCACACGAAATGTTTTTCGGATCTATGAAGTTTAAAACAACTTTGGACTATACTCCCGAACTATAATTGAAATTACTTCGTAAGTAGGTGAATTTGTCCGTATAAAAAAATGAAGAAAGAGATAAATCAAGCGAAACCTATATAGCCTCATTTAAGATAATTAAGATTCTGGGGGACTTATTAGACTCAGTCCTTAAACATTTTAAATACAATAAGAGTAAAATTAAACATGTTCTAGGTTAACCACTCTAAAAGTCGGAAATTGTATAAGACTTCAGCAAATAACTTCCAATGGACTATAATTGAAACGGATGAGAGAATTGTAATTCATCAATAGCAAAATATCTATCATCAACAGTGTGGACATAACAGAATTAGAAATAGCTGTAGATAATATTATTAAACAATCCCAAGGTATAGGTGAAATACGTTCTCAATATAAAGTAGAATGTGAACAAATTAAAACCAAATTTCAAATCATGTTAACCGAATAAATAGAAGATTGGACGATATTCATAATCTGTTGGGAATTAGAAGAAATTTATCCAAGAATATAAGACAAAAACGAGGCTTGATAAATATTGTCGGTAATGGACTTAAAGGTTTGTTTGGTACTATGGATAATGACGACAGTGAATATTATGAAAAAGCTGTACAAACGTTACAACATAATAGTGAAAACATACAAAACAGTCTTAAATCGCAAGTAGTAATTATGAAATCTCTTAATGAACAAAACAAAGAATTACATAACAGTTATTACGCCCACGAAACCAAAATAAATAATATTATAAAAGAAATCAATGATTTGGTAAACGAAAAGAATGATATTAAGTAATCAGAAAATTTAAATTAATAAATATTTCGAAAATTTTCAAAGGCGAATTTAGATAAAACATTGACTTTAGATACTGAAACTGATGTAATGGAGCAAGCTATTTTACTACTGAGTGGAAATATCGTACATCCAATTATTTCGAAACCAATGAATTTAATTGAAATTTTACAAAAACACCCTCTCAGAGGCAATTTCCTTTTCTCAAAAATTATCACAACTTGATTCAGGATTGTAAAACAAAAGCTTATTTAGACGAGAAAACTGTAAAAGTCATTGTAGAGATTCCTATTGTAGAGGAAACAAGTACTGAATTATATGAAGTTATTTTCGAAACATTAAATGATTATTTTATTATTAATGGAAACAGAGAAGAATATAGTAGTAAGTCACATTTGAATGATTGTAAAAGATTAAACGCATACTATTTACATATGTACAGAAATGATTATGTCTAGCACTGCAAAAAGAGATAACTGTATTTTCAATGTTTTCATGGAAAGATCTATAGAAGCCTGTAAAATGAGAGAAATTCCTAACGATTTTGAAATTTTCTATTATATTATGGACAATAAAAACATTTTTGCTATAAACCAGCCAACCAAATAATACCGATAGTGAAGATATAATCAAAGAACCGGTATGTTATTTGTAGACGAAAATTATAAATTTACAACTATAGAAACAACCATAATTACCAGTAATGTTACATATACTTATTTGAACAAGGATAAATAAAGGTTCGATTTAGAGGATTGTATTAATGACAGATTGCATAATGTTAAAGTAGGCGATAAACCGTTAACAATGTTACACAGAGAAAAAAATCCACCTAAAATTGAACAAAATTAATAGGATTTCCCTATGATTTTCAATCAAGAAGAAAGTTCACTTCATACCATACAGGAAATCTATTTAAAGCTTTGATGGCCTTTTATGAAGTATTCACTTGAAACCAAATAGAACTCGGATGGTTTTTCAAAGTGGATTTTTATTGAAACAAGGTGGTTATTTTAAATTGAAATCTTTTTAACGCAAAAAGAAATCTTATTAATTATAAAAAGTGAAATCTACGTGATATAATATGAAGTCTTCTTAATATTTAAGAAGAAATCTCCTTATTTTAAAAAGACATTTATAAATTAAAAAGCAGTAAATTTTTTTCTAATTTTTTATTGACATATTTTTTAAAAATATACAGAACAATTTTTCAATAAAAACATAACGAATAACATAACAAAAATAGAAATAGAAATATATTTAAAATTAATAAGAATGTATTACACTTACAATTCAATAATGCAAAATTACGCCTCTACCCGATATTATTTTTGAAAATGAATATCTAACCTTTTGAAAATCCATCGTCGTCCAATAGCTTGAGCAGTTCTTTAGATGCCTTAACTTCGCACCTAAGATATAGTAAAATCTTAACAAGGAAATCTTCGTACTTTGTGAAAAAGAGATTTCCTTTGTCAGGGTGTAGCGTGTGAAAATCGATGTCAATCTGTATTTATTGTGCAATTATACGTACTGAAGAAAATTTCATAGTAAAACCCTCCCAGTTCATGACCATCAGGGTCATTAAAACGTGGTCATTCCTTTAGCAGGGTCGACAAATCAGATTTTGCTTCAGACTGAAATTGAGCAGTTCTCCATTTGCTGGTATCTCTCCAATTATTTCAAAATGTTTCCCATGACGAACCGTTATTTTGAAACCAACACCTTTTTTTCGTACAGTCCCTCTGAAAATTCACGTAGCCGCAGAATAACTTTATTAATAATTTGAAGATTAATTTACCTTATGTTAAACCATCCCATTCCTGGGTCTCTTCCAGACTATATTTGCCTGAATTTTTGTATTTCCGGATTTGCGAGGTATTTCGTATTAGACCAACGGGAATGTAATTTTCCTGTAGGGTTCTTTTTACCAGATTTGCGAGGTATGAAGTATGTTGCCTGTAACTAAAAATATAATATAGGAAAAGCGTACACATATTATGAATTATGGGAGAATTAAAATACATGAACAAAAGAAAGTGAAAATAAAATGAGTAAAAAACGACTTTTCAAACAAAACTGAGGCCAAGCCGCATGAAAAAGTAGAAAATAAACTTTTCTTCACACACAGAAGTGGACTCAGATTTTATTCGCTGACAATTACCGATATATTTCAGTATGATCAATCAGAGGTAATAAGTGATTTGATTCATGCAGAGAAAGAATATTCAAGAGAAATGTCCCAATCAGTTTTGTTTGAAAACTCATTTTTTACTTATTTTATTTTCTGCCTTTTTCACATTAACTAAATTGTTCTAATATAAATTTAACCGAACTTAATTATATTTTTACTTAATTCTAATTTAATTTTAGTTTCTTACTTTCTTTTTAATTTTCCGTTTTCTTTTTAATTTTCCGTTTTCCTTTAATTTTTCTTATATTTGTCCTTATATTTCTTTCTTTCTTCTTTATTTTGAGTCAATTTTTGAATATTCGCAGTGAAATTTTTTTGCGTCCAATCGACTGACCGTACTTCGAACACAATCCGAACAGTTTCGATAACTCGGAGGTTTCGAAAAATTTGAAATTTTGAAGGCAGTTACGATGAGATGATTGGAAGTCAGCACTGTGGTTGCCTGAAAGTTTTTGTTCAGCTTATCATTACCGACATTTTAAGTCATGTTTGGTGCCGATCCGAAAACAAAAATTTTTGGAGTATCAAATCTGTGAAGTACTGCAACGGTTTTCTGAAATTCAAATTATGTTTTACACAGCGCTTTTTAGCTGTAATCCAACTTGATCCCATATAACATGAATTTTCCCGATTTTCCATGTTTTCCACAGACTTTTCCTATTACTATGAATTTTTTTTAAAAGTTTACATGAATTTTCCTCGATTTTTCATGTAAGTTTTCATGATTGTTGAAGAGAAAGTATTGATGCCAGTAGGACGGAAAAAAATGATTCCGCATAGCTTATAAAACTTTTTTGTCGGAAAATTTTCCGAAAAAGTCGAAAAATTCCGGAAATTGTCGGAAAATTTTCCAGAAAAATTGGAGAACTCTGAATTTTTCCTGAAACAGATTTATCACTAATCATATCGATGAAAATTTTTCCGATGATTTTCCCGCTTTTCCGGGTTTTCCATGGAGTTTTCCACAAAATCAACTTTATGCAACTCATTTCGCTCTACAACTTTGTTTTAGGTTGCAAAACGCTCAAAGGCTTCCTTGGTCGGAAAAACTCCGGAAAAGCGTTTTACATGAATTTTCCTCGATTTTTTCTGCAATTTTTCACATTGTCGGAGAGAAAGTAATAATGCCAGTTGATAGGGAACTTGATCCTGCATAATTTAGAAAACTTTTTTACCGGAAAAGTCGGAAAATTCCTAAAATTTTTTTCGGAAAAATCGGAAAATTCTGCATTTTTCCAGAAACGGATTTATCACTAATCAAATTTGTACCAAATTTTCAAATGATTTTTCCGGGTTTTCCATGGTAATTTCCGGTTCAAATTTTGATAGATTCAATTGTTACGCGACATGAACCTGTGTGCCAAATTTCAGCTCGCTGTGATAACGAAAAGTGGGTCTACGAGAGTGTCGACAATAGTAAAAATGAAATATATAAATAGACAGACAAATTCGTGTACGAGTTAAAGGGACGGGCTGGCCTCAAAAAACAAGTTACTTTGTTCATAATGTTGGTGCCTACTTACTGCTTTTTTCTGTAGGGAAACATTCCTCAATATCGTTAGCCCAGTATTGCATATCTCTGTATGTCATTTTTATTTTTTTTTTTCCAACAAAACTGTCAATAATGCAATAGGTCAAATCTTTTTGCTTTTTGTTGTCAAGATTTCCATTTTTTTTCGTAGTAGGCCAGAATTAATGTACCCTTTATAGTCGACTTCAAAAGTGTAGAGACGTCCTGACCGCATAGAATTATAGCGTAATGATTTGACTAACGCTTATTCGACGCTAACGGGCTGGAGCTTCTAGTATAATTTCCACTTAAATCACTTGATATTTTTTCCAACCAGTCTAAGATCTTTGTTGAGGTGGCTGCTGATAACGTATCTTGCTCACATACTATCATAGGCTTGTTCTGAAAATTGTTAGTAATTCAAAAAAGCAGGAATTGAAAACATACAAAATCTTCAAATGCTGTTGCTGAATGCTGCAGCAATAGCAAAATTTTAAATTGATTTGTTGTGCAAGCTGCCACTTATTAAACTTATTAAATTACTCGTATTTCAAAATAAAATTTATTCTCAGTCACAGCAAAGGCAGTATACCATAGCAAAGCACATTTACATATAATGCATTTGAACTGGGAAATACTTTCACAGCAATTCAGGAAACTAACAAAATAACATTCAGCTGAACTGGAGCATATCAGTCGGAAATATAACTGGATTGCTGCAGCATATCATAACAAAAAAAGGCTATTTGCTGTTTGATTGCTTTAATCCACTGCATATTAGCTATAAAACTACGTAAAAAATAAACCAAACTAAATGTTAACACAGCTTCCTCTGTCTCTTCTCCATTTTTTAAGCCTGCGGTAAATGTAATTCGATCCCCGAGTAGCCAGAACTGTCAATTGTCGAAAAAAAATTTCGATATGATCTAATTCCATGTCTTCCAAGATTCTTTTTGTGTTCACTCCATACACTTTTAGTAAAGCACAAACAGATTCTGACAATGCCTAAGAACGAAATATAGCTTACGTTTCTAAATAACACTTTCCTCCCATACTAATGGGTGGCACTAAAATATACTGAGCACTAATATCACTTTGATTTTTCTAATTATTTTCCCCATGACTAAGACGCAACTTACTGAATAGTTGCAACAATGGACACATTCTTCGCAAAACAATTATCATATCACTTTGATCTATGTTAATGATATGGTCTCCCTCTTAAAAATTCCTAATAATTTGAAAAACGCTTGTTAGTAAGGGGAACGTCACATACATTTTACGTGTATATATTTAACTTACGCCATATTAACCTTTACAAACAAATTTTTAATGCGTTTTTCCTTTTAAAACTTAATAGTAATATGGTTAGCATATCAATTACACTATTTAATATGGTATTCCCTTCAAGATTTTTAAAAAGTTTATCTCTTGGAATTGTAAAGATTTGTCAATAAGAAAGCCACATTGCCCTATATTTCCAAAGTGAATTCTTTATAAAATAGGCGTAAAGTGGAGATCTCTTTGAAAATAGGTGGCATTTTTCTATCTGTGTAAAAACAAAATTAAGCGAGATAAGAGATTTAAGTATAGAATTGAAAAACGAAGAAAAACGTATGGATAATAAAGGGTTTCCAATAAGAGGAGTTATTTTAATTAGCCCGCTGTTTCGGTAGATGTCACTTTTCGAGCTGTCTTTTTTTTCACATTTGACAAGTAGAAACTACGCCATTAATAAAAATAGGAAGAACGCATTGAAATTATTAAAATTCACTATAAAAAATGGTGAAAATGTGCAGAGACGGTTCGTAAGACTCGAACATTTTTGGGTCGGCCTGAAGCACCTTGTCGGACCGCAATACAGAAATTGGTCGAAAAACTCGAGCTGTCGGGACAAGCTAGTGATGTGAAGAATAAAACCCGTGCACGCCGCTCAAGAACAGACGAGAATATTGCTGCGGTAGCCGAAAGTGTTGAAGAAAACCCAGGTTTGTCCATTCCTCGTCGTTCTTTGGAATTAGGCATTCCACAAACGTCATTACACCGTATTTTGCATAAAGATTTGCGTCTTAAGGCTTATAAAGTTCATTTAACCTCAAGCCGGTCGATCATCAACAACGTCGAGTCTTTGCTGATTGGGTCCTTGAAATGCATGAAAATGATCCGGAACTCCATCGAAAACTCATCTTGAGGGATGAGGCCCATTTCCACCTCGATGGCTTCGTCAACAAGCAAAATTGTCGCATCTGGGGCTCGAAAAACCCAAGAGTTATTGTTGAAAAGCCTCTCTATCCTCAACGTGTGACTGTTTGGTGCGGTTTATGGTACCGCGGGGTCATTAGACCTTACTTTTTCGAAAATGAGGCTGGAGCAACAGTTACGATGAATGGATTGCACTATCGACAGATGATTAATGAGATTTCATGGCCGGAATTGGATGGTATTGATCTGGACAACGTTTACTTTCAACAAGACGGCGCTACGTGCCATACAAGCAACGAAACCATTGATCTTTTACGGGAAAAGTTTCCGGACCGTGTTATCTCTCGAAGAGGTGATCACAATTGGCCACCGAGATCTTGTGACTTAACACCTTGCGACTTCTTCCTTTGGGGCCACGTGAAAGAGAAGATCTACGCCAACAGCCCAGCGTCGATTCAAGACCTCAAAGATGGAACTCGTGAGGCTATCGAGGACATAGGGCAGCCACTTTGCGATTTGGTTATGGAAAATTTCATGAAAAGGATTTGGTCCTGTAGGCGTGGTCATGGTGGTCATTTGGCTGATGCTACTTTCCATTATTAACGGCATATCTTCCTCTTTATAATGAAATAAATATCGGATCATTTGTCTCAAAAAATGGCATTTTCTTTGAATATCAAAATAACACATCTTATTGGAAAAACCTTTATGTTGACACCTTTGCCAGAAAAGGTACATGGAGGATTTTATATGATGGGAATTCTAATAACGTTATTAATAATCTACTTTACTATGAAATATTTAAGAGCAAGCAAGATAATAGTGTTTAATAATTGTTTTAATAAAAGATCTAGAAACCCAATTGTCGAAGAGCAAAGAATTGTACACTATTATGGTGAGCGATTGGCAGCTTCAATTGAAAATCGTCCAAGTTCACGTGTACTTAAATTAGATGGTGTTCAAAATAGAGATCCAGAGAATTATTGTTTTTTCTTATGGGCGGAGGTATTATGCATAGCAAGTTTCACAGTTTCAAATTTGTAATTTCATCCTCGAACTAAAGATAAACATTTGCTTACATTTCACATTTAAAAATTCCTTTCTTATCTCATTCTGTCAGAACTGTATACAAAGAATTGCATGTATAGCACATTTCGTGCGTAAGAAAAGCAAAGAATTAAACCTTAAGAATATCTTTTTAATAACTGAATCGTTAGTTAAGTCGGAGTCGGTTTTGTTATAACACGTCGTGGAAATTATGTCTCTAAATTTAATGAAAGAAATTTATAAGTGCTTTTGGCAAAATAATCAAAGATCAGTAAAATAAATTATATGTGTTTTAATTGATGTTTTAAACTGAAATTTCCTATCCGAAGAAACTATAATTACAAAAGAATACACTTGTCAACAAAGGGGTAAAACGGAAATTTCTCTCTGTTCTTCCGTAAGTCCTTGGGACGAGTATTACACTTCTCTTACTGACGAATACTTATTCTTAATTGCTTTAGTTCTGTTTAGTTTCTGTTTCAAACTTTAATGTAGTAATATCTCATGATTTACACTTCACAATGGTTGACGGGAGTATATTATGTAATATTTTTTCAGACACAGATAGTGGTGCAAAATCTTTTATATGTGGTGCAAAACTATAACAAATGAATAGCTGTCTAGAAAGAGTGCCTCTAATGCTGAAAATTATAAATTTGGAATTTCCACACTTCATGCTTGAATTCGTTGTTTCGAATGTCTTCTACTTATAGCATATAAGTTGCCTATATATATGGCTAGAACAGATGAAAATAAAATAATTGTACTTAATAACAAAAAACGAATCCAAGCTAAATTAAATAAAAAACTGTTAATTGTCGATAAACCGACGCTAGGCTTTGCGTCAACAAAAGGCTGAAAATTCGCTAGACGATTTTTCAGGTATGCTTTAATTAGTGCGGTTTGGTTCAAGAAAGAATTTTTTTGGGATTCTCCGGTATATAGCAAAAGCTAAAAAATGTTCTAATTTGTTATTTCATCACACAACCCATTAATTTTTGGTGACAAGTTTCAAGTCTTGGTTTTGCTATATACCGGAGAATCCCAAAAAAATTCTTTCTTGAACCAAATTAAGTTTAACCCGGTAAAAAGTCCAAAAGAGTAATCTTTTTATTTATTTAATTAGTGCGGAAATAACTGACATAAAGAAACCAATAATGAAAATAAATTTCAATTATTTTAAACGTAATATCCAGCGATTATTATAACATTGAATTAGAGAAGTTCCGTCATTTGTTGACCAAAACAAGGGCACCTATTTAGAAAACTATTCTTGGTACTACATGCCAGTTACTGTACACAAGCTCCTTGTACACGAAATTGACACAATATCTACTTGTATATTCCCAATAGGTCAAATTTCAGAAGAAGACTTGGAAGCAAGAAGCAAAGAAATAAGATAAATTAGAGAACATCACACAACGAAATGGTCTCGTGAGAATACCAATAAGCATCTTCTAAATTTCCTTTTTTTGACATCGGACCCAGAAAATTTCATCTCTTCGAAACTGAAAGATACCATGCGAAGAACTTTCACCCGAAACACTGAATTTTTTGAAAAGTTCGAATCCATCAATTCCAACAACACCTACCTATATCCAGTGGTGTTTTCAGTTTATAAGATATTAATTTTTCTGCAACCGAAAATAACAGCAGCGATTGTGCAGAGTAAATTAGGCTAGGTAAATATTAGATTATGTAGATTATTCACATAGTAGCAGTAATTATAATTGTAATTTAAGCATCTGTTTCTCTGTAGATTACGATAAGGTTAATTTTAATTAAATTAATTAAAAGTGTATAGTTAGTAATATATTTAGCGGAGGTGTATAATGCTGTGCAAAATGGGTCATAAATAAAAGTAGTTTTTTACCGAAATATGGAATTACTCTTTCCATGATTTTTTACTTACCTGATACCTATATTTTATACAAAATAATAATATAACTAAATAAAATGATGACATAATTAAAAATGCTACTTGTTTCAAGTAAAAAGAAAAAAACAAAAAATTAATTCATTCCCGTACAAAGCGGAGTTTCGAGCGATCTCATGTATGACGACTGCTCTTACCTCTGAGCTAACGAGACAGATGCAATTCCCTCTTGTATTTCTTAATTTTACCTATCCTAACTATCATAATGATGAAAGCGTACAAATGAATAATAAATAAATAATTTAGAATAGTTAAAAATAAAATTATTTAAAAAAAATCTTCTATTCCCCGTCTATGTCGATTCTAAAAATTGTGAGTACGAGTCTTGCATGGGACAATGTAAAAATAAAATTGTTAAGAAATGTTAAACACTCTGTTTGAAATATGATTACCAGCATCTTCAACGTACCAGTAAACAACAAAATCATTGCAAGATGACTAGACGAGCAGCAGACCTAAAATCAGCAACGGTGGTCTTTTGTCATTATCCAAACCCAAAGAGTACTAATTTATAATAAAATTCAAGTTCTTTGCCTCTTCTATACATATATACAAAAATTAATTGTTAAAATCTAACGTAATTACACATACATCTTCATAGTAAATTCCTAACTGCTGTTGATCTTGTTAGTTTTTTGGGTCTTTGTCATTTTTTCTAATCACTAGTCGTCGAGCTGTAGACCATTAACATCGAAATAAAGCAAGTTTTCTATGAAAGTGACTTTTTTTGATTTATTCCCCTAAACCTCCACATCCTGGCAAACATTTTGGTCCTTCGAGCCGGATATAAGAAGATAAGGATAAAGAGTAATCATAGAAAAACCGCGAGCTTTCGCAAACGGAATCATTTTTCTTATTCTCTCGTGCACCGTCTTTGCGGTCGCGGCCTTTGTTTAAAGGTATTATATTCTATTTCCGTCATTAGAAAACGCGTTCGAGGAAGATCAGTGACTTGAAATACTTTAGTGACTAGATATATGTATGTATACAGTGCTAATTGGAATATCGCGTGGTACACCTGTACATATTAAAAAAAAAAAAAAAGTCCAGTTGAGTGCTAACTGAATTATCCCGTGCTATAAAACGTGAAAAGAAAGAAAAGATAGTTATATTGATCCAGTGTGCATATAGTTTCATCAAATCTAGTGAGTCTGATTAAAAACCCAAGTGAGCTTATGTACCTACAATGCATGCATGTTATTCTCAGTGACTGTCTGGTGCAAACACTTTGAATTTATAAAAGTTAAGTCGTGAAGAATTCATAGCTTGTTGCATAGCAAAGTGATAAAAAATCAAACAAAAAAAAAAATCTAACGGAACAATCAGATCAGGGATTACATGCATTGAGACACTGGTTTGATATCGACAATTCGTACGGATAACAAGTAAGTTCATTCCACTTTATTAGTACATGACACATACATACACATATAGAAATTTACGTTCATTGTATGACCGGCAGTAGAACATAATATTTCCTGTCCTCTATCTACAGCTGTACATATATATTCGTCTTGTTATTATTGTACAGTGAGCATTTGCGAAACTAGCAGTCTACATACCTACATTTAAACGTAAAATAAAATAGTTTCTATTCTCATCAGAGTCGTAAATCAGTTGAATACAAACTATATACCTACATATTAATTAACTAGTACCTAATTTTCGCTACAAACCAATCCTTATTTGCATCGTACAAATGGAATCAGCAAAAGTTAAAGCGATGATATTTGCCGATCGTATTTCTAAATTTATAAAAAATGCATTCAAAACGGGCAAAGAAAAACGGACTGAAGGTTATCTGAAAGCTCGAGTTCAATTATTGGAGCGCTATTGGGACTCATTTCAGCTGGAGCACGAAAAATTGTGTGACGTTGCAACGGCAAAGGAAATCGAAAGCGATAATTATTTTGTCAATGACACATTTTCCGATATTGAATGTGCATATATGGAAGCTAAAGCTCAGCTGCTCGATGAGTTACAAGAATATCAGATCGTACCCACCTTACATCAGCAATCTTTAATGCATTCTACTACAACACCGTCTCAATCAGTTCAGTCTGTGAAATTACCCAAGGTTAATTTACCGACCTTTACAGGCTGTTACACAGATTGGCCCTCTTTTCGGGATACCTATGTCTCGTTAATTCATGAAAATGAGTCGTTATCTAGCATTCAAAAAATGCATTATTTGAAGTCTGCTGTGTCAGGTGAAGCTGCGCCTCTTCTCAAGCATCTTGCGGTAACTAGTTGCAATTATACCTCCGCGTGGAATATACTTACAGCACGATACGAGAATCAGCGTCTCTTAGTTAATTCATATTTGAGTGTTTTATCATCAACTCAAAGCATGTCTTCAGAAAATTCTAAAGAACTGCGGCGTGTTTTAGATAGTTTCACACAAGCAATACGGGCATTGAAGAATTTACAACGTCCAACGAATCAATGGATTGATTGGCTCGTTTTCCTTTTATCTAATAAACTTGATCCCATTACTCGTAAAGATTGGGAGACATCCCTAAGCACTGCTACAACTGTGCCATCATTTGAATCTCTGGAAACCTTTTTACAAGGTAGATTACATACCTTAGATGCACTCAAAGGATTGTCTAAGTCTGATAGAGTTGAAAAAAAATCAACGCATGCTAATCGTCCGATTCAATATGCAGCGCGTGCATATCATACATCGTCCTCGAAGATTTGTATCTTATGTCAAGGCAGGCATATTCTCCTATTTTGTCCTGGCTTCAGAGCAAAGTCAATTTCAGAACGCTAAAGCTTTGTACGAAATCAAAATTTTTGCGTAAACTGTCTAAAAGTAAATCATTCTCTTCAAAGTTGTCCTTCAACGTATCATTGAAAACATTACAATGGAAAGCATCATTCCATTTATTTATTTATTTATTTATTTATATTGATTTAGTTAATAAGATAGTACACAGACTAGTCCAATTAAGATACTACCTTAAGAGTTAATTAGATAAAATAAATTAAAATAAAAGAAGAGAAGCAAAAACAAGTTCAAACGAAACAATAAGTAAGAAGTAAGAAATAAAAATTATACATTGCAAAAATAAAAAAAAATAAAATAAAAAAAGAATAGAAATTAAATTCTAAAATAAAAATATTAGGTAATAATAATAGCCAGAAACTAAATAAAAAAAAATAAAATAAAAATAAAGTCAAAAATTCAGAAGTTCAGAGATATTATTCTAAGTACAAAATTTAAAAAGCAAAAACAAACAAAGAGTAAAAGATAAAAAATAAGGAAAATAAAATGTAAAGTAAAATAAGATGCAAAACAAAAAAATAGTGAAGATAAAAATGGTGAAAAATTATAGGAAAACTTGAGAAAAAAGAAAAATGGGCAAAGCAAAGCAAAAAAAACAAAAAGGAATGCAACAAGGAAAAAAAAGGAGCAAACCAAGCAATAAATAAAATAATAAAAAATAAAAAAGCTAATAAATCAAAAACAGCATAATCAACTTTATGATCAGTGTCCAATCTCGTTTAGGATTAATCTTTTAAATGTCAGAGGGCCCGAGCTGAAAATATCAATATTACAAAATCTGACATTGTAAGTCTTCTGAATTCAGTATAGCGGAGACTTCTCCCGTAGGTTAGTTCTAGAGAAGGGTAATCTGAAAGGAGTGTACTGTCTTGCGTATCTGGAAGGAATATTAATGCCAATTTTGGAAAGCAAATCAGGACAGTGCACATCGCCATTCAGAATTTTGTGTAAGAAAACTGTATCTAGATAAACGCGACGATGTTCTAAGGACAGAATGTTAAATCTAACTAATCTAGCATTGTACTCTAATTCACTATGTTCCAGTTTATACAGTAGTATTCTTGTGAATTTTCTCTGGACAGATTCAAGTTGATTACTGTAACAAGAGTAAAAAGGGTTCCAAATTTGGCATGCGTACTCTAGAGTGCTTCTCACCAATGAAACGTACAGACAAATAAAGGTAGAACTTGATTTAAATGATCTACATACTCGGAAAATGAAACCTATAAGACGATATGCTTTAGCTGTAATATGGTTTAAGTGAGTAGCAAAAAGAAGCTTGTCATCAAAAATAATACCCAAATCTTTAATTTCTTTGACATGAGTTAAAGGCAAATTGTTAATTTTGTACTGGAATGAGATAGCGTCACGCTTTCTTCAGAAAGTTATGCTCTTACATTTATTTATATTTAGCTCCAAATAATTATTCTTGCACCAGTTTTCGAGCCTTGAAATATCATCTTGGAGGCTCTCGCAATCATGAATGTCCGAAATAACTCTGAAAATTTTAGCGTCGTCGGCGTACAGTAAGGCGTCCGAAGTTATCACACCTGGTAAATCATTAATGTATATCAGGAATATAAAAGGGCCAAGAATAGTACCTTGAGGAACACCCGATGTTTGTTCAAAAGAATTGGATTGAGAACCGTTGAAAACAACTATGCCCGTCCTTTCTCTTAAGTATGATTGAAAAAAAAGAACAGCGTCCATATCAAAACCAATTTCGGACATTTTTATAAGACATTGACTGTGGCGTATCTTATCGAAAGCCTTGGCAAAGTCAGTGTATATGGAATCTACCTGTTTATTTTCGTCAAGAGCAGAAGCAATGGTATCAGTAAAAAGCGCCAAATTTGTAACCGTCGAGCGTCCAGGGAGGAATCCATGCTGCGAATTTGATAGGAAAGGCATAGTTTGGTGGAGAAGCTGATTATACATAGCTCTTTCAAAAATTAAAGCTAGCGCATTGGAAATGGATACTGGACGATAGTTAGTTACAAATCTAGGATCGCCTTCTTTATGGACTGGGGTGACGAAAACCCGTTTTAATGTTGGTGGAAAAACCTTTTTGACTATTGATAAATTAAATAAAGTACTTAACGGTTTCGCAAGGCTAGTAGAACATTTATAGTAAAAAAGGTTAGGTATGCCATCTGGTCCTGGGTTTTTGTTGCAATTAAGCTCATCCAATATTTTCATTATGTCATCTGGAGAGATGAAACCCAAATTAATATTAGCGAGATTGTTGTGGCTCTGAAAGGCTGTAAAATCACGATTAGATTCTTCGCCAGAATATACCGACAAAAAGTATTCAGAGAAAAATTCGCAAATTTGCCTGGGAGTTGAAGAGGCAATTTCTTTGAAGATCATCTCTTTGGGAGGAGTATTCGAATTTCTGAATTGTTTATTAAAGGCCCAGAAAGCTTTAGGATTATCTCGAAGAGAAAGTTCAGTTGCCTCTACGTATTTCTTAAAACATTGGCTAATTAAAAACTTAGACAACTTCCTAAGATATGAGAAAGTTTTGTAGTGTTCTGGGTGCTGGTTGGCTTTATATATACGACGATATCTCTCTTTGAATTGAAGAACTTTGATAAGCTGATGACTGTACCAGGACGGAAAATGTCTAATTTTCTTTTTAGTCAATGGTATATATTCACAAATACCAGTGTTAGCAATCTCATAAAAATTCTCAAACGACTGTAACGGATCGGAAGTAATAACTGTGGAAAAATCAATACCGCTAAGGTAATTATTCAAGCTAACATAATCCCCCAACTTAAAGTTCCTTTTTTTTACGAATTCATTACGAGAAAGCTTAGGTAAAGAAATATTCAAGGTAATGTCTAATGGAGGATGATGAAGATCTATCCGTGAAAGTGGAGAAAGGGAAGACGATATGCAAATGTTATTCATATTGATATCAGTCCATACTAAGTCAAGAATCCTGTCATTAAAATTTTTTACACAATTAAACTGGTTTAGGTGGCATAGAGACATATTGTTGATCATTGAATGGGCTGCCTGACTAAAAACACCTGAAGGCATCATACAGTTTTCAGTACCGTCTAAGAACCAGGAAATATAAGGGAGATTGAAATCCCCTAAGAATATAACGCGGGAGCTTTTGGGTAACTGTAGAATTCTCTCACTAACTCTAGAAAGGATGGAATTATAAGACTCGAAAGTGCTATTTGGGGGTATGTAAATACAACACACATATAAAGTAAAGTTTTGTAGTTTAACGGCAACCCACAGAACCTCATCTGAGATGTCTTGGTGATGTAAACAGAAAGAACTAAGGGATTTATTTACAGCAATAAGACAACCTCCACCATCCCTCATACCAGATACTTCTAAGTTCCTGTCCCTTCTATACACCATGTATCGAACATCAAAAATTTCAGTACTAGAGACATAAGCTTGCAAAAAAGTTTCAGTAAGGCACACAATATCATAATCATTGGATAATAACGATAAGTGAAACTCAGCGGTTTTAGTTCTAAGCCCTCTGACATTCTGGTAGTAAACATTAAGTGTCATTCAGAAGGAACTAAGTTTTCTTATTAAAAAGAAGATTAAGACATTGATCATTTTTAATAATTACTGGGTGGGAGTCATCATCCTTTTTAAGATAAATAGTGGAATTCTTTATCCAGATATATTTATAGTTGTGGTCCCTTTTGAATTGCTTTGCTTTAAAAAATAAGGATTTAAGTTCTTTAGTTAAAAATTCGTTAATATAAATAATTTCAGACCCTGAGAAACCTATGATACTGGCAGTTAAATCTTTGCTAAGTTTGGAAGCAAGTAGTAAGCGATCTCTTAAAAATTGAGAGGAGTATTTTACTATAATAGGATTATTCAAATTATTGTCTTTACGCTTTCCGTTACTACGATACGCCTTGATGATATCGCAATCTACCAAAGGTTGTTTAAAATGGTCGTGGATCTTACGAATAGTAGCCATAAGATTCTCGTCGCGTTGCTGTGGTATATTTCTAATTTCAAGAAATGAAGCTAGAGATCTTTGCTCAAGCAATCGAATACGATCTTTCATCTGTTCCATATCATTACTCATTTGGGTCTTTTCTAGTTCAAGCCTCTTTATGCGCATTTTATGCTCTTCGACAGTGGCAGCAAGTTTCTTGATTTCATCAAAACCTTGAATTAAAGTATTCACTGATCGATTGAATTCATCTTGCTTCAATTTAATAAAATCGATTTCCTTAGTCATGCGCTGCACCGCTGCCAAAAAATCAGCAGAATTCGTATCTTCGGAGTCTGATCCACATACAGAAAATGAGTTGTTTCCATTAGCAATGCCGCAATTTAGACAGCGAAATCCAACTGCACCACTAACAATACTTGAGATTAAATCCTTGGATAGTTTACAGCAAGAAGCGTGAAATTGTTTCTGGCAGTCAACGCATTGAAAACCAATATTTTTTTTGTTGAAAAAGGTTCCACATAGCATACATTTAGGCGCCATTGCGAATAGTGAATACTAAAACCAAGGTAATGAAGTGCAATAACGATTATGGAGTATAAAATGACTTGACAATCCGACTGGTCGAAAAAGTGCCCTGTGTGTGAGTCTCAGGTAGAGCAGCCCAGGTTTGCATATAATAACCCCACTTTCCAGTGAATGATAACTATCAGATATAATTAAATATATTACTGAAAACTTTCACGAGCTTACTTATTATGCTAATTGAAACAGCACAATGGAAAATTGTACAGATGAATTACTTGTTGCTTGTTGTTGTACAGATAAATTACTTGTTGCTAGCATGATCCAGTCAAGAAGGACGGCAGGTTGGCAAAAACGCTAGTCAACGAATTTGCTGGTTTTTCACGGTAACCGCGACGCTGCTAAATTGTAGTCTTCAATAGAAGTAATTATCCAAACAGAGCCCCATAAGAAAAATAGCGAGATGATCCATCGGATGCAAAATATCAGTTGAAATTGCAAAGCTCTCCCACGAAGCAGACCGGATACAAATAGTAGGATTTCCCTCAAACAGATTGGAGTAAATCCAAATACCAGAACGAGTACGCAAATAAACAAACAAGACGAGTTATAAAATATACAGAGTAATGCAAAATTGCAATGGAAATTGATAAAAATAAAATGATACAAGTTTGACACTACCGATAAGTTCTTCTTCTTCTTCTACACATACTGAAAACAGGACAGCTATTGATTCTCAACCAAGAGCGTCCTCGCAGATAGATACCTCTACTCCAAACGCGTTACATATTCAAGCTTCAATTTCAACAAAAGCTTATTTGTCAGGAAAATTGTTGCCAACTGGATCCATTATTTTAGCTACAGCTGTAGTTGTGGTGCAAGCAGCCAACGGCCGTACCATTCGAGCACGAGCACTTCTAGATCAAGGCTCAGAATCAAGCTTCATCACATCTTCTTTGGCGAACCTGCTTAAACTGTCAAAAAAAGGGATTCAGTTACCTGTGTCAGGAGTAGGAGGTTGTCAAGCCGGTATTGCCGAGTTTGTAGAAAAACATAACATCATATCCACAGTAGATCCGAACTTCGTTCTCTCTATACGGGCGCTAGTTGTGCCTACATTGACAAGTTTTATACCTTCTCAACCAATCACACGAGAAGACTGGCCTCATATTATAGGACTTACACTCGCTGACCCGGACTTCCATATTCCCGCAAATGTGGACTTAATTCTTGGCACTGATGTGTATGATAGAATTCTCTTGAGTGGTGTGCGTCAAGGTCCGCATGGCACTCCGGTGGCCCAACAAACTAGGTTAGGTTGGATACTGTCAGGTGCCGTAGAAAACAAATGTAATACACCACCGACAACCATTAGTTTGCACTGCTCATTAGATGATACCAATGAATTACTTCGAAAATTTTGGGAGGTTTAAGAAGTCCCGAAACTCGTAAAGCTAACTCCCGACGAGGATGAATGCGAGACCTTGTTTAAAGTTACACATAAACGAAGCTCAACTGGTCGGTACATAGTAAAGCTACCACTAAAGTCCGCGTCCAGCAAGTTAGGCATATCCAGACACTCTGCTGTTTCAGCGTTATTAAGGATGGAAAGCAGATTTAAGAGACAACCTGAACTGCAACAACTCTACGTTGATTTTATGGATGAATACGGAAAGCTAGGTCATATGGAGCTTGTTTCTAATGAAGAAAAAGGACATATTCATCGCAGATATTATCTTCCTCACCATGCGGTTCTTAAATCTAGCAGCACCACAACTAAGATGCGTGCGGTTTTCAATGCATCTCAACAGACTGACTCGGGTCTATCTCTTAATGATTTGTTGCACACAGGTGCTAAATTGCAAAATGATGTATCTGTTATTATTTTAAACTGGCGCGTATATCCATTCGGATTTTCATCGGATATTGAGAAAATGTATCGCCAGATATACGTTGACTCTGAAGACACTGATTTTCAACGAATTCTGTGGCGACGACATCCCTCAGCAACAATTCAATGTTACCGACTCAAAACGGTCACCTATGGGACAGCCTGTGCTCCGTACCTTGCCTGTCGAACTCTGCTACAAATGGCTACTGACTACCAGTCACAATTCCCCATAGGCTCAAAGATCTTGAAGGAAAATATCTATGTAGACGACGCACTCTTCGGTGAATTCAATCACTCATCAGCAATCGATAGTCGAGACGAATTGTCCGCATTACTAAATCGAGGAGGATTCAAGCTTAGAAAGTGAGTATCAAACGTTCCTGAACTACTCGATGATCTTCCTGACCAAGATAAAGAAGCACGTTCTTCGCTGCGACTTGTAACCGACGAAAAGTTCAAAACTCTTCGAATTTCGTGGAACCCTACCATCGATCAACTTTCATTGCCACTGGATCTTCCCCCTATTATAGTTATAACTAAACGAAGCGTTCTATCAGATATTAGCAAAATATTTGATCCCTTAGGATGGGTCTCACCTGTTACAATTAGAGTGAAAATATTCATGCAACATCTGTGGCTAGCTAAGCTTGATTGGGATGAGCAACTTCCGCTTGAACTCTCCAATACTTGGACTAAATATAGAAATTACATGGAGGATATCAGCGTCGTAAAAATACCTCGTTGGATTGGAACAGATAACTCGCATCTAGCAGTAGAGTTACATGGATTTTGCGATGCCTCTATGGCAGCATATGGAGCAGTCGTCTATCTCCGTATAATACATGATTTCGACAACGTTCAACTGTCCTTACTTACCTCCAAGACTAGAGTAAGCCCCTTAAAAACAATTTCACTTCCCAGGCTTGAACTTTGCGGAGCTACGCTATTGGCTGACTTAGTCTCTTTTGTACAGACCGCGTTGAACATTGAAGTCTCTTCAATCCATGCCTGGACAGACTCTACAATTGTCTTGGCTTGGCTCAGAGACCATCCATCAAGATGGAAAGTGTTTGTCTCAAACAGGGTGTCGGCTATACATGAGAAAATACCTACAGCAACCTGGCATCATGTATCGTCATAAGACAATCCTGCTGACTGCTTAACTAGAGGAGAAACCCCACTTGAACTACAAAACCATCACCTGTGGTGGTCTGGACCACTATGGTTAACGCAACATTCGAGTAAATGGCCATGTCCTATCACAACAACAATAACTGCTCCCATCCCAGAAGAAAAACAGCAAATAATGTCTCATGTTGTTCAAGATCCGGATCTATCTTCAGACTTGTTGTATCGGTATTCTACGCTACAGAAATTACTCAGAATTTCCGCTTATTGCCTACGATTTATATTCAATGCCAAAGCAGATAAATTAAAACGTGTTACTGGGGTCTTAAAACCATCTGAAACAAATGCAGCTCTGAACAGGTGGATCACAAAATTCAAGACTCGTCATTTCAAGAAGACCAGAGAAAATTATTAAACAACCAATCAGTGTCATCGAAGAGCAAACTGCGCACCCTGCATCCATTCTTGGATGAAAACCAATTAATACGCGTAGGTGGTCGACTAGAGAATTCGCTTCTATCCTTTAGCGAGAAACATCCCATAATTCTTCCAAAGGATAGACATTTAACTCAATTGATAATTGATCACTCACATAAAACTACACTGCATGGCGGCACTCAACTTACATTGCATCATATTAGGGACACATTTTGGATCCTTAATGGAAGAAGCGCAGTAAGGAAGTTTGTACGAAACTGCATACCGTGTTATCGCCAAAACGCAAAAACCAAGAACCAGATTATGAGTAACCTTCCTGCGGACAGACTTCGTCCTTCAAAGCCGTTTCTTCACAGTGGCGTTGACTATGCTGGCCCAATTAAAGTAAAAGCTTTTCGCGGAAGAAGACAAAACTCTTTTAAAGCGTACATAGCGGTATTTATCTGTTTAGTGACGAGAGCCATTCACATAGAGCTTGTCATGGACTTGACTTCAGAAGCTTTCCCCGCTGCATTCAAGCGATTCGTTGCTCGGAGAGGACACTGTGCCAAGCTATACAGCGACAATGCTACGAACTTCGTTGCAGCCGACAAACAGCTAACTTCAAAATTACGGCAACTCATGAACGACACCAGTACTCCTATAGATATGCTGCTCTCTAAAGAAGGCACAGAATGGCATTTCATTCCTCCTGCCGCTCCGCATTTCGGAGGGCTTTGGGAGGCGGGGGTTAACTCTCTCAAGCACCATCTAAGGCGAGTTGTTGGTGATCATCTGCTGACTATAGAAGAAATGTTAACATTGTTGACCCAAGTGGAAGCCTGTCTGAATTCCAGGCCACTTCATCCAATTAGTGACGATCCAGAAGACTTCTCAGCTCTTACTCCAGGACATTTCCTTGTATGAGAGAGCCTAATTGCAGTGCCCGAAGTTAGCACAACAAATATAACTGAGAATCGTTTGAGCCGCTGGCAATTAATCCAAAACATGTACGAACAGCTGTGGAGTCGTTGGTACAAGGAGTACGCCCATCATCTACAGCTACGGTATAAGTGGACTCATAAACAAGAATCCGTAAAAATAAACGACCTAGTGTTAATTAAGGACGACAAGCTTCCTCCAACCAAATGGCTCCTCGGAAGAATTGTAGCGGTGCATCCTGGTCCTGATAACAGTGTACGAGTGGTAACGGTCAAATACCAAGGCGGCTGTATCAAACGGCCAATTACCAAGATCTGTGTTCTTCCCATTGATGCCCAAAACTAACATATGTATCTCTTCTTCTAGTAAATTGTATCACGGCGGGCGGAAGAATAATCGTGTACCCACGAGACGGGCGGTATGTTTGAAATATGATTACCAGCATCTTCAACGTACCAGTAAACAACAAAATCATTGCAAGATGACTAGACGAGCAGCGGACCTAAAATCAGCAACGGTGGTCTTTTGCTCGTCTAGTCATCTTGCAATGATTTTGTTGTTTACTGGTACGTTGAAGATGCTGGTAATCATATTTCAAACATACCGCCCGCCTCGTGGTTACACGATTATTATTCCGCCCGCCGTGATACAATTTACTAGAAGAAGATATGCATATGTTAGTTTTGGGCATCAATGGGAAGAACACAGATCTTGGTAATTGGCCGTTTGATACAGCCGCCTTGGTATTTGACCGTTACCACTCGTACACTGTTATCAGGACCAGGATGCACCCCTTTTTTTGATTTATCCTCCTAAACCTCCACATCCTGGCAAACACACTCCATAACGTATAATTACAATACTTTGAATAACTTGCAAAGCATTGAATGGTGTTTTTCACAATCCTGAGGAAATTTGCCTTAGGGTCTGTGCAGTTAAACAGGTATGCCATAGAATACACGGTAATTTAATTACAATTTATAAATGCAAGTTTAAACATTTGTTGATCCTTGGTTCAATTCTTCTGCAGTTCGATTGGAAATTACGTTGATTGCACTCGATGTAGGGTAAATTCATCTAATGTCGAACGCCCCCAATTGTCTGACACTTTGAAGAAATCTGTATGTATTAAATGAATTAGTATTATGGCTTAAAATTGTTTTCTTGCATTATTTACTGTGTTCTATCTTGCACCAATACAAAGAAATATTTTGCTGCTACAAACGAAAGAATAAGCACTACAAATTCCAATGAAGTTTGCATCCGGAACTCGTAGTGAAAGTACAAGTGCCATTATTAAATTAATTGTGGGGTATCTATGACACCTTCGGGAAATAGGTAAGTGAAATGGGAGTTTTCAGAATATGTACATGAAACGTCGTTTTAATTGAACATAAGTGTTTTTATGTAATTGTAATTAATAGTTTACTCGAATATAAAAACAGCCTGCTTTTACGCGCACCTAATCTCGGATGATGCGTACGAGAAAAGATATGCGGTATTTATATATCTTTCCGAACTCGGACAAGCTACGTGCAATAGGTTTAATTCATTTTGTCAGTTACTCGTATAAATGAACTTCATATGCATATCTATAATTACACATCAAACGCCAAATCATGTCATCAAGCCGTTTTTCTAATAAATACGATACGCCTTCTATGCAAGCTGCCGTAGAAAAACTTAGAAATAAGGAACTGTCAATTCGGGTTGCAAGCAATACTGTCGGTGTCCCTAAATCTACATTCCCTGGTACATTATCTGGTATATTTCCAGAAGAGAAACTAAAATATGGTCCAAAAACTGTGCTAACAAATGTTGAAGAGAAAAAGTTGTGGCTTGTATTATATCCCTAACTAAATGTGGATTTCCTGTCAAACAAGAAGATAATATAAATACAATTCAAAATATAATAAAAACAGATGGCAGAGTAACAATTTTAATAACGGTCGTCCTGGAAGGAAATGGTTCTCATTGTTCTTGAAGCGACACCCCGAAATAGTACCACGCACTCCAGAAGGTTTAAGCAGGGGCAGATCTGTGGTAACTGAAGAAAACATCAGAAAATGGTTCAGAGAGCTGCATACTTATTTAAGGGAAAACTAGTTTGAAGATATACTTACTGATCCCAGAAAGATTTTAAATGGTGACGAAGCGAGCTTCAGTCTTTGCCCCATATCTGGCAAAGTAATCGTTCCCAAAGGTTACAATACGCGTACCGTATCAACCCGGGTAAAGACAAAGAAACCCTTACTGTCCTTCTCGTCTTCTAAGCTAATAGAAATGATAGTTTTTCCATACGTGAGGTCGCCAAAAGAGGTTAATAATAGTATTCCAGACAATTGGTTCTTGGGAGATCATTTACTAGATAGATGGTCAGTGAATTTTTTCCTGACTACGTCACAAAGTGTGTCCTTTGTTGGATTAAGGAGGAGAACATACCGACACCTATACTCCTTTTTGTAGATGGACATAAATCGCACTTGTGCTATAAACTAAGTGAGTTCTGTTCCAAAAATTGAATTATTCTATATGCCTTACCGTCAAATACCACGCCTTTGATGTAGCCGGCAGATGTAAGTGTCTTCAAGCTGTTTAAATCTAAGTGGAAGAAAACGGTTTTCACATGGCAGCGAAAAGAAGTTTTGTTTTGCAGATGCCTACTTTAAAAACCGGTATTATAAAGGGTTCCGCAAATGTGGATTATTCCCTTTTAACCCAGATAGTGTCGATTACAGTAAATGTGTAAGGGATACTCTTCAAAGCCTACATGAGCCAACCGCGCCATTTAACGTATCATCACAATTCTGCAACTGTTGTAGACCGTTAGCTGAAAACTTATTATCGAGAATCAAAGAGAATCTCTCGAAGAAAGGTTTAAATTCAGAAGATATCTTTGTAAACATTTCTTTAGAAGAGGACTTTATATATCCCGAAGATATTAACGTAGTACAAAACCATGAAAGTGATATAGACAACTTTCTGTTAAGAAGCATTGAGGATGCATGCGATTATGAATTCATTTTTATTAATAATGAACAGTCTGAAGAAACTTCTAATTCTGGAGGTGAAATAAATTAAGACTTTGATCTAATCTCTCGGAATAAGGACAGCCTTGGCTTTCCTCTAGGAAATAAATCGGAATCTGGAACACATGAGAATAATACTGCATCACCAAATTCAATGACCGAATCTCTTGCACTGTATCAGCAGGCTAAACCCATCACTCTACAAGATGTAAGAAACCCTTTGCTTTCTAAAGGCTTGTTAAAGAGAAACATTTTTTTATATAGAGAACCATTTTTTAATAATTGCGATGTTTTATTCCAGAAAATCAATTTGAAAATAGGCTTAAGTTTCGAACTCAATCAGATCTGACTTCTCCACTTTCGCAGTTTACTGTACCAGAATTCTTCACAACTACTGCGAAGTCTTCCACTCCAACCATCAAACAGTTGGATAATGTTAGTTCTTCTTTAAAAAGAAGACCCAGATCTTCTTTAGTATATTCTCCAGTACTTAAAAATCCCTAAAACTGAACGTCTTCTATCAAAAACACGGAAGGTTTTAAAGGAAAAACCTCCAAGTGCCATATCATCTAAAGAATGGCGAAGCATAATAGAAGCGAAAGAACAAGAAAAGCACAGGAAACTGGAGGAAATTTCCAAAAGAAAGGAAGAGAGGCTAATAATGAAAAATATTAGGTGTAAAATGTCTTGCAACGAAAATAAGCAAACTGAGAAAGTTACCAAACGGAAGGGGGAAAAACTAAAAGCTATAGGTACTCAAAGAAAGCGTAAAGGAAGAAGAAATGAAATTTGTGGTACATGTAAGGAAGAACTGATATCAGATATTGAAGAGGATGGCCTTAAAAATATTGGATTGACATTTGTCCTAAGTGGTACGATCTAAAATGTACCTCTTTTAATAGTTTTGAAGAGGCTGAAAACAACAATTTTTTATGCGAGTCATGTAAAAATAATATGTAATACATATGATTATATTAGATTAGTCCAGGTTAACTATATTTTCTTTACTTTTTTGTTTTCTTGGAACTGAAATATGCATTTTTTAAAGAAAGTTCCTACTACTATTAGCTGTGTACATGTGTACCTACTTCGTAATTTTATTGACTGTGATAAATAACACCATAGAATGGTATTAAGTTAATTAATGGGGGGATATATAGTATGAAATTTATGTGATAGCTGTTTGTTTTTTTTTTTTTGAGAATAGATCATTATATTTCTTACTACAAAGACTATTAATTCGCAAAACCTCTAAATTTTTCCAATGTCCGAAAATTGGTACGCCTTTGTCCAGCTTCAGGGACATTAAATAAAAAAGCGTCCGACCATAGGAAAATAGCGTAGAATTTTACAAAAGTGTATGTGACGAAATGTCTTTATAGAACATTTAATCACACAAGTATAAAGAAGACATTCTCTTGTATGCACACATTTCGTGATTAGCTCAGGACAATCTGCGTAGCTCTTGTAATGACTCGTTGATTTTATGCAACATCTTAACTGTCCCACAATTTGTGATTTTACCTGAGTTGAGTGCTGATTAGTAGAGGTGAAATTTGCTTTTAGTTTTTACATTCATTTGTATTTGGATTGGACTTACTTTAAACTTGAAGTATGAACAAATGGTGGCAGACGGTAGGTTTCGTCGTTTGGTGATAGGTGTGGGCATAGTGGTGAAATGATGATGGAAAAATGGATTTGCCATTTTTTTTTCTTTTGCCTTTGGGTAGTTTGAATGTAATTCATTACAGGTCATTTTAATTAAGATTTGGTAGACAATTTTCTATTTATTGTATACTTAACTAGTTTATAGTTTCTCTTATTTTATCTCTTCTTATGAATTTATTTTTGCTATGAGTTTGAATTACCTTTAAAATGCTTATCGTCTTCCAGTCTTGCCTAAGGTTGAATATATATGTATGTATTTTAATTTTCTTTGTACATAATTATGCGATATAGTGTTTTGAATAAACTTATTATTGAATTACTTTCTGTTATTATCCCTTAAATGATTTTTCCCCACGTCGAGACCTGGATTCAGTAATGCTGTGAATATTTCACTTCATTCATTTTTTTCATTCATTTCTGAAAAGAAAAATGATGCCTTTAAGTGAAGTATGTAGTTTCGAAAATATTAACTTCGAACATCGATTTCACAGCTTTTTGGAAATCTTATGTGTGAAAATGAATCCGGCTGCAAGTTATTATCATCTATACATCTTATCCGGATAATAAGGAGGAATATATTATAATATACTACATGAGTTTGATTTTTCAGCTTCTTCTTCCCAATTTTTTTCTTGGCATTGGGGTTCTTATGCACTAACAAGCTTCTAATACATTATAATTTTATTTTAGTTCATCAATTAGAATTTTCCAGTATGTAAATGGCGAGTTACAATTTATTAGTGATAATTAGTAATTATAACATTACCTTTTCTTAAACACCATTTCTAAAATAAAATCGATCCTCAATTTTTTCAATTCCATAAATGTGGCTCACTGATTTATAAAACTTTAGATGTAACAAGTATATAAAAAAATATGTAAGTAAGCGTTTGAGCAAAACCCAACCCGAAATTAAATTACAACAAAAAACTCATTTTCTGTGCTAGGCTAAATTCGTGTGACCTGCAAAGATTAGGAGGGGTATACCATAACTGATCGTTAGCAGCGAAAAACGAGCGCTGGCTTAAGGATCTAGGTTTTAGGTTCTGGCTTAAGGATATAGGTTCCAAGATTTCTACCAAATAAGAAGGAGATCTTGCGTTAACCCAACTTATGTATTGCAATGGGTCGAGCCGGTAGCTAGCATCGATTTAAAGAACTCATTTGCCAAATCGATTAACTCCATAAACAATAAGTGAAAAGCTAGAATTGGTCTAAGAGCCGATTCTTATGATACTCTCTAGATGAGTGCCCATATTAATTTCGTATGGTCACCCATCTGGGGAAGTATGATTTTTGAAGTGGATTTTCGCTTATATTTTGGAAAGGTTGGTCGGATAACATAAATGATTACAACAACAAATTCCATAGGATTTCATATTCTGAAGAACTTTTCAGTACAATAAAAACAGGACTGATCGTTTTCACGGTATACGTAAAAAACCAGAAATTTTATATAGCAACACCAAGTTCATTTTTGAAATTTCATTAACTATTGCTATGAAAACACCATGAACCAAATTTTCTACGTCCACGCATTCTCAGGCAGTGTTCAAATATATAGTAAAAAACGTTACCCGATCTGTTCTATTTTCGAACATAATTTACTTTTTTTTTAAAAAAAGCCCATATGCAAAATTTCAGTTATCTAAGTGAACCCCTTCTCGAGTTATCGTAAGGACGGACAGACAGACGCACGGATAGATGGACAGACGGACATGCAAGATTCAAAATAACATTTAATATTATGCGTTGATGTCCAATCCATTTTGCTCTACCATCATTATTTCTGTGAGTTATAAACGTCTGTCTGTCCATCCGTCCATCTGTCTGACTGTCTGCCTGTCTGTGCGCACGATAACTCGAGAACACTTAGAGAGATGAAATTTTGGACACGTACCTAGGAAAAAAAAGTGAAATTAAGCTCGAAAATTAGACAACTGCTTTGTGGGGTTGCCATACATAAATTTTCCGCTGTATATTTGGACACTGCCTGAGAACGCAGCGTCGACATAGAGGGCTGTGCGTGGTGTTTTCATAGTAATAGCAAATAAACTTTCAAAAATGGACTAAATCGGGCAATCCCTTCGTGGTGTTGCCATATAAAAATTGAAATTTTTACATATACTGTGAAAACGATCTGTCCTAGACTTTTTTGTTGTACCAAAAGTTCTTCAGAATACGAAATCCTAAAAAATTGGTTATAATCATTTTTTCTGCCCAACGAACCGTTCTATAAATAAATGCGAAAACCACCTCAAAAATCAACCTTTCACAGATGGCTGACCATACGAACATTCATATGGGCATTCATCGACGGTCTTAGATCAATTCTAGCTGTTTTACTTGTTTTTGTTTGAATTTTGGATTGGAGTTATTTTCAGGTACAATTCTTTCATTTGTGCCTTTGTCGTCCTCCAATTGGCGATAAACATTCATTTCTTCTGCCGTTGTCAGTCTCCAACAATGCATAAAATTTCTAAGGAACCAATTTCCAGTAAATTTTTAACGAACCAATTTCCAGTAAATTTCTTAGAAAAAATAACAAGTAAATTTCCAAGAAAGAATCGAGCCCGTCCTACATCAGGTCGAGTCATCGTCGGTTTTATATTCGAGCGAGACGTTGCAAGTTTTTTTAATTAACTCGCAACACGTATGTATCTGACTTCGGTTTTTCAATTTTCCTATTCGATTCGTTATCTGTATATTTACTTATTTGTAATAAATATTATCTTTTATAAGGCGTGACAAAATTGTGAACGTGTAGGTTTCGATAAGTATGTAGTAGGAAAGGCGACATATTTTTCGAAGGAAAATAAATACATTTTTTCGGGTGTTGCATTTCAATCTGCAGCCAAATAACTGCAACTCTGTGCAGACCCTTATAATTGTAATTATAAATGAACATGCTCAAATCGAGCATTGGGGATTTTGAAAGCTCCAACTTTTGATTTTGTATGTCTTTAACTTTTGATTGTTGACATGGTAATCATGCTTGGCCAATGATTTATATTTTTTTTCATACTAGGCCAAAAGTATTTGTTACAAATTAATATTCGCGTTGCATGTAGGCCTGGATATGATAATCCATGCAATACGTCAAAAATCATTTGCGAAGTTTATTCGGTATGTATGGCCGAGATCTATTCGTCAAAATTTCGCACCATAGTTTACTATTGGTTGAAGGTATATCTATTTCTAGAAGTTTGTATTTAGATTTTATATTTTGGTGTTGTTGCTTGATGAGATGTTTTAACTCTATTTCATCTGTTTGCGCTTCACTAATAACATGTAAGTCAATTTTCTTACTGTTATCGATTGTACTGCATTGCTCGTTATTCTCCGATATGCGTGAAAGAGCATCTGCTACCACATTAGGTTTACCTTTGATGTGTTGAATGCTTGATGTAAATTGTGTAATGAAATATTAAATGCCTAGTTTGCGTAACGTTCCTTTCCGTTTTTGTCCAAATGGCGTTTCTTAATAGTTTATAGTATGTGAATACTATAAATTTTCGACCTTCGAGTACGTAACGAAAATGTTTTAATGTTAAATATACTGCCAGCAGTTCTCTATCGAACGCTGAATATTTCGTTTCCGCCTTTGTTAATTTTTGCGAATGGAAAGCCAGCTGCTCCCAACTATGGTCATTGAACTGCTGCAAAACAGCACCTACCGCTATTGCAGAAACATCCACAGTTAAGTTAAAAGTTAAGAATTTAAAGAAGTAGCATCAAATACACATTTCGCTGCATTTATGTTAATGCCATAAATGTTCGAAAAGGGTTTTCAAATGTGATTTGTGCTTTTCTTCATTTTGGCTTGTTACTAAAATGTCGCCAATATAAGTAAAAACGTAATCTAAATCTCTGGTAATTTCATTTATGAACCTCTGAAAGGTTTGCGCGGCAATTCTTAGACCAAATGGCATTCTAGTAACTTCAAAAAGGCCGAAAGGTGTTGTAATTGCTGTTTTGTGGCCTCCTGTCTTCTGATGCTACCGGTATGTGGTGATATGCTCTTATTAAATCAATTTTCGAGAAAATGTTACGTAGATTCAACGAGAAATCTTGAATATGTGGGATTGGATACCTGTCCGGGATAATAATAGCGTTTAGCAGTCTGTAATTGCCACATGGTCGCCAATCCGAGCTGTTTTTCTTTTGTACCAAAAGTAGTGCGGAGGCCGTTGATGATGATGAGGGTTGGCAGAGACCTAATGGAAGTATATGATCGAATTCTATTTTCGCCATTTTAAATTTTTGAGTGTTTAATATTCGGGGTCTAGTAAACGGTAGTTGTCGTTTTGTCGTAATGTAATGGACCTCGTTATGCTTTACAGGTACTCCATTAGGAACAGGATCTGTCAACTACGGAAATTGTCGTACAATGTGTATTTGTCTTAATGGTTAATCCATTTATCGACAAAGATGTGTTGCCATCGATTAGACGTTTGCTATTCAGATCAACTAAAAGGTTGAATTTTGTTAGAAAATCGGCTCTTATTATAGGTCGGTTGACATCAGCAATGATGAAAGGAAACGTTAAGTCTCTTCTTAAAACAAAATTGGGTTTAAGTAATTTCGTGCCAAAAGTGTGGATTGTAGAGCCGTTTGCTGAGACCAGAGTTAACGTATGGTCTCTTCTGTATTTGCTGCAGAAAGTGGCAGGTATTACTGAAAGGTCTGCCCTGTATCTATTAGGATTTTAAATTTATTTTCTTTGTCGAATACAAACAGACGTTGAGAAAAAAAATGGGAGGAACTCGTTGAACAATTTGATCGGTTTTTAGTTTTTTGAATTTTGAGAGAACATGATGATATGCATTTCGTTGCCTTATCCACGAATTTTCTATGGTACCAACAGATCATAGAAAACCTAGTACCATCTGCGGAACGACTTCTAGAACGATATCTGAAATTTAAAAAACTTGGATTATTTTGAACCGAAAAATTTTTTACATGTTGTTCTAACGAGTCGATTTTCTAAATTACAAATTTTGTTTAATAAATTTAAATCACAATTAAAATTATGTGAGCTGATTGTTGAAATACATTGAGATTTTGAAATCTCATATATTTTGTTTGCTAATGGTAAAAGTTTGTTTATATCTCTGTTACCCGCTGTTCTTAGAGATATGTTAATATTTGATAGACATATTGGATTTTTGAAGAAAACACTTGTTTATCTACTCCACTGAACGTTTAATTATGTAAAAACAAAAATTAAAACTAATTACTTAAAGAGGCCGACGCGTTTCGTCTGACTAGGACATTATCAAAGGCCGAATATGTCCTAGTCAGACGAAACGCGTCGGCCTCTTTAAGTAATTAGTTTTAATTTTTGTTTTTACATAATTAAACGTTCAGTGGAGTAGATAAACAAGTGTTTTCTTCAAAAATCCAATATGTCTATCATAAAATACTTCCACCAAGTGCCAACAGTGAATACAATTAATCACATTAAAAATGTTAATATTTGCTGGTAACTTCTCATCCAAAGTTTTTTTACTAGATTTTCTGTAATCTCCGAATTTGATCCAGCTAGAACTTTCATCATTCTAAAGAAATCTGATGGCCTTCTATCACCAATTTCAGTATCTGAAAGTAGGATTTCCAGATTCTTTTCTTCCATCTCGGTAAATCGTTGAATAAGTGCATTTTCAAGTGTATTATATTTTTCAACCAACGGAGGTGTTTGCAAAATGTCTAACACCTTTGTAATTATCTCCACTGGTAATTCTTGCAGTATATACTCGTATTTAGCCTTTGAGCTAAACTCTGCTTCTGCCTGCATGAACCATGCCTGAGGGTAAGGCGTCCAAAATAGAGGCAACTCAACCGCAACGGTATTCATACCGGCTCTATTTTCCGGAGCCAAATTTTCTCCATCGCCTGCATTCATTTTATTACACTGTCACAATAAAAACAAAAGCACTTCCAAAAGTCACGCTTAACACTTAATATACGTACTATTGTCGCGGTACTTCGTATACACGAAAGAAATGGTAATAATAGTTTTCTCTTTATAATTTTGTAAATCTTTATATATCTATCGCGGTAATTTGTACGCACGGAAAAAGAGGTAAATATATTTTGTAAATATATTAGTAAATAATTGTAAATATATCAAAAAATTTAAACTGTAAATTGTAAGTGTATTCAAATTGGAATTGAAAATCGATAAAAAATTGAAAATCTTTTAAAATTTAAGTAGAATATATTCTAAAGCTAAATTTAAATGAACCTGTTTCTTCTTGTAATGTTCTCTCTTCTTATGTTTTCTTATATTTTATTCCTGTTCTTTTCGGTTCTTCTTATAAATTGTTCTTTTTCTTGACTTCTGTCGTCCTAGCGTATTTTGTTGATTTTTTCTCTTTTCTTTTGTTGATATAATTGGAGTTTTCCTTTTTATTTTTTCGTTGTGTTCAATGCTCGATATGAATTGATGTTTTGATTCCTTACCACTGGTGGGGGGAATCAAAGATTGTATTTTGTTGCATTTGTTGTGCTGTTACGACAGCAAAGATATGTTCCTGTGGTAGTATTTGTCTAAATTCAAGTTGTTGTTCAAAATATGCTGTTACAATCGCTGCTGAAGTGTTTGCCGAAGTAAATTATGGATGTTAATATATGTTGGCCTTAAATATGACCTGCCTGTAGACGTATATGACACGACCTGGGACTTTCTTCTATACATCCTATTATTTGGGTTTCTGCTAATATATATACATATATTTTTATTTTGTTGTTTTTGTTGTTGTTATTTGCGGGGTCACCAATATCGATGTTCAACGTGGTGGGGATTTTTGATGGTAACTCATCAAACACATCCAAACGTCATCGGTTCTCATATACATATTTACATAAAGAGCGCAAGGAAATTATTATTTCTTTTATATAAACGAATATAATATAAATTAAAAAAAGTTGTTAGTTATTCTTTAAAAAATATATTTTTATCTTTTTAATTTATTTAATATTTTATTTTAAGTTCTATTTTTATAACATATTTTCTTTTTGAGATGAAATCTATTTTTTTGTTTTTATATTTAAGACCACAGAACTAGATCGGAAAAATGTCTATATAGGCTATTCTAATTAAGTCCTTTTTGTATACTTAGATCCATACTACATTTGAATGATTATGACATTTAATGATTACAGTGTTCCCGTTTATGCTACTACTTAATTAAAATCTTAAAGCTTTGGTCTATTTTACTATAATTTATTTTTTATTTATTTACAACGCTACACACAACACTAATATACAGAAGAATGGGTGGCATTGTCCACACATACATATCAAAATAGAAGCCAAGCGGATACATTGAACAACTCAAAAGGTGAAGTTACTGAAAGACCCATACGGGACTTCACATCAAATAAATTTCATCAAGTAGAAAGGCACACAATTAAGATCAGTGTCGGATACAACGGTGGGGGGGAGGCGATCGGGGCTCCGATCGCCCCCCGCTATAGCTCTAATAAATTCAAAATTTATGCTCTAATCAAATAAAATCAGAAAATATATATATAAAAATCTCTCTAAAAAATAGAAAATAATTTCTTCCTTCACAAAAGTTCTTAGAGTTTATCTTCAATTTATTTGTTAATTAAATATTGAAATTATATTAACAGTTATTTGTGTATAAAATTTAAGAATTTCAATGAACAAAAAGAAAGCAAAGTCTGAGCAATCTGATGTTTTCAAAAAATTTGTATATTTGTATTTAATGGAATATATCATCTGTATATTGGAAGTCGTAAGTGCATATTTAATGATTTTAGTAAATCAAATTTTAAATTTTAAGCCTTCCAAAAAGAAAAAAAACTGTATGATAGAAGTATTTCGCTTTGCTTTGTTTCATTGACGTTCCAATTAAATGATAACAAATTCAAATTACTAGGTATTGTATAATAATATCGTTAACTAAAATAAACCTGAAGGAAAAACATACATTCCCAAATAAATTTTGTTAAAATTAATTATTAGTACGTACGATTTTCCATAAAATTTCCAATAAATAAATATTAATGTTATTTTATGGTATCAGATAACTAAATGAATTGGAATAGGACATAGAAATTCTTAATAGAATCATACTGCATATACTACTACTCTGCTTCAATCAATTAGAACAACTTTTTCAAAAATTAGTCTAAATAAAGCCTGAAAATTTATTTTATCCTGCTTAGACATAAAAGATGACAAATCTTTTATATTCTTAATTTTTTCTTTGCTGGCTGGAAGATTGTATCTTTAGAGCTCGAAGAAAACCTTTTTCTGATCTCATTAAGAAGTTCGCTTGAAATATACGATCAATCTCCAGGCTGAAGTTTTATATTTCAGCTTAAAGGGATCACCTGTTCCATAAAGTAAAACCGTCAATTTTGAAAACAGAACACTCTGAAAATTAAGCTGAGTTGTTTTTTTTAGCAAAACATTTGAAACCAGTTGAGTTCACATTTCAATATGTCATGTTGCTTAAAGTCCTGAGCAAGGATAGTGGGCTGTGATTTCTGTGTGCTTCAAATATTTGTCTAACACTGTAACATTGTGAACGCTATTCACTTCCTAGATTTTCGAATGGACCGGTTCTGAAAACTTTTGAGTAACAAATTTGTTTTGTTTGTTGTCATTCAAAAGTTGCAATATAGGGTGTTTCCCATTAGGAGGTCAATAGAGGAGGAGGTGATAGAGCTCACCTAGACGAACCAAAATTTGTATGGTAGACTCTCCTCTTTAATGTGATCTATTACACCCAATGTGCTATCTGAAGCCCTTTAAGAGTTATTAGCTCTAAACCTATTCTCAAACCTTTTTTCAAACCTATTCTCAACAATAATTTGTTCCATTACAAGTAATTTTAATAAATATTGTATAATTTCGCTGTGACCTGCATAGGTTATGAGTTAATAACTGTTTAACGGTTAACACATCGTGTATAATAGGTCGACCTGAAGAGGAGAGTCTACAGTTTACAGTTTTTATAAAAAAAAGTTATGTTAATTACATTTTTGCAAAAATAATAGAGGTTAAATTACAAAAATAATGGTAAGAAACTCCGAAATTTTTAGTTTAGACAACCATAATTCTTTATGGGAGAGGGGTATGGGGCTGATTGACCAGTAGTTGGAGAGGCTACAAAGCTCTCTATACAAAGAGCTCTTAACTGTGACCTTAGGCGCTGAAGTTTTTTAGATACAGAGGTGTTTTGTGAATAAGCAAGCTTTTTTTCTTAATCACCCTGTAACTCTTAACGGTTGATATGCCCCCCCTGCCATACAGGTGAGTACTATCACCTCCTGCTCTATTGATCTCCTAGTGGGAAACAACCTGTATAGCTGTCGAAGTTATTCTGTTTTGGTTTTAAGGGATACATGAATCATTCGCCACGTGAGCCATTCAGTGTAATTTTGTTTAATAACTTTTAAAGAACTGATACTAAGTCATTCCCTGAACGGCCGCTAAGTACTTCTGTCCACACGGCGTAATATGTTATGTTTTTTGAATTTGGTAAAATACTGTAGCAGTTAGATTATAAGTTCAATTTTTGTTTATAATAAATCATCGAAGAAAATACATTTGGAAAATTGAAGACACTCTGCAAATCGTATCATATAACAATAGTATTGAGGTCAATGTTCATTCCATCAACTTTTCTTTCACTTTTTATTAAAATCTTAACGAAATATATTCATCTTAAACACTATAAGTACATATTCAACAGACAAAACAATGTGAAGATGGGTTTAATTCTTTATCTTCAACCCATTGTTCAACGCTAAGGGTTATTGATAATGAACTATGGGCACAAAAATAATTATCAATTTCTGCGAGGTTATCCTGAATATAAAAAAATTTCACAGTACATTTCAAAATTTTAAAATATTGCTGAAGTGGTAATCAGTTATATTAGCCTACTGCCATTCCCGTAATTTCTGATTGAATTTATTTCGAGTCCCAATTTACTTAATAGTAGGAAATAACAAATCTAAATGATGTGCGTTCATTGACGTTAAATATCGATGTCTATTTTACATTGTATATGTTCTGAAAAATTCTTTTAAATGCACTCACGTTATTTTTTATTATAGATACCTACATGGCTTTGAAATATTGGTAATATTCCTCAAAATTCTATTAATCGAATTAAATCCATTAAGTTGAATAAATCGTTTACAACTATTTCCGCAGATTGTACTTCCCCTGCTTCCTTTATTATACCTAAATTAAAAGCAACACTTTCCACACTCATCTTTTATCTTGCACAAATAACTTCATAGTTAAGTGCGCGTATTCTTAACTATGAAGTTATTAGCAAGATCTGTGCATCGAAGACAATTTGTTAACGCTATAAGTACCTTACCAGTTTCCGTCATTACGCCCAACTTACAAATTGAGGTTTTGTCGATCAAGTTCTATACTTTGAAATGGACCCAATTAGTAGCAAACTGATTGACACAGATAGTAGCTGTAGTTAATTGTTCGGGTATGTAAGTATTTTTATTAATTTTACGATATTTTCCGTTTACGAAAATGCATGTAATACTACACAATCTCTCTCTAAAGATTTTACATTTTATATTATCAAAAGAAATTCACATTTCGTAAAAACTATGAAGCAAGCTTCGACAATCGTAAACGTACGTGCTTTCCTTTTTCACGAAAGACTATATAAATTTTTAAAATATGTTTGTTAAAATGCGTTATAAATCCAACAAAAATCTTAAAGTTTTTAAGTAATTTTGTCCAATATACTACGAAAATATTTCTTATCGAGAATTTACGGCAGCTTTTTTAAATACTTTATTATATTATTGTTTAAAATTTTGTACATATGTATTAAACTTTTGTGTTGTTTCAAATGCACTCAGTCATTTGATATAACAATACTAACTATCAAAAAATTCGGTGAATGAATGTTTATAGTAGCAACTTCTGGCCCTATATCCATTTGAAGCATATGTCTGATAGCCTGATTCTTTCAGAAAGTCAATGTTAAGGTTAAACAAGATTCCAGGGTAGGAACAGTAACGTCATGTTTACCTTATCTGTCGCACATTATGGATTTCGAACAACGTGTTAATATTACATTTTGTTTTAGTTGGAAAAAAGTGTCAAAGAAGCTCATAAATAGTTAAACTGAGTATATAATGACTCTGAAGACTGTCTATAAATGATTTGAGTGTTTTAAAAGGAAAAAATGACTGGGTTGAAAACGAGCAATGGTCGGGATGTTCTTGGACCTAAAAAACACACGAAAATTGCAAAAACTGGAAAAACAGATTCGTTCAAATAGGCAATTGACTATTCCAGAGCTTGGAGTAGAACTGAACATCTCGCCTGAGTCCGTGTTAAGCCAGAAAAAATGATTCAATGCCTTCCTCTTTCATCACCACAACGCTCCCTGCCACACCTCGCTCCCGATACGTGAATTCTTTGGAAAAAAAAAGAATAAATCCTGTCTGTCAATATCCACCGTAACTATGCGAATTTAACACCATGCGACTTTTGGCTCTTACCAAATATAAAAACTGCATTAGAAGAAAAACGTTTGACACCTTTTTCGACATTTAGAGGGTCACGACAGAGCAGCTGAAGGCCGTTCCGCAAGAACCCTTCCAGAAATGCTTCCAATCAAGGAATCAACGTTGGGATAAGTGTATCGCTAGCCAAGGAGAGTAGTTACTTTGAAAGGGAATAATTCGAATTTGATGAAACTGATTACTTTTTTGTAATAAAACCATTCACCATATTTTTTTTATCACACCTCGTAATATAAGTAATAAGATTCTTTCTTATTTCCACTTCTAATTTTAAAATTTTTTAATCGCCCCCTAAAGCAAATGTCTAGATCCGTCCTTGGTGAAGATCTACAAAAAAAAAAAAAGGCGTCCATTTCTCAAAATTCTTTCTTGAACAAAAATGAGAACGTCGAAAGAAGATAAATTCACTACACAGAGAAGCGAAAATCGGAACGAAACAGGTTCAAGGTACTAAAGACTAATATAGATGATAGTAATATAAATTAGACTAACATAGATATAGCCGACATAACTGATTTATTAACAAACTAAATTGCTCAAAAAAACTTAAATAATAAAAATCATAAGACTTTGCAGATTACGAGTCCTAGAATTAACAATGTAAAGGCTACGGGTGAGGGGATTACATTCTCCCAAAAAGGGGAAAAGTACCCCCAATCATAGTCAAGAACATTAACGATAAAACCTTATATAAATTTATTTTGGAAAATAATCTTAAAGCAAAATTCAGTAATATTAATTCATCCACTTCCAAAGTCTATCCCGGGAGTATATAGAAGAAAGTCAATGTTTTTTAAACCTATTCGAAAAAAGAAAATTTAGTGCTACACTTATGCAGCTTCGTCTGAGAGGACAATTAGCTTATTACTCACAGGACTCTACCATAATATAGAACTAATCGACGTTGTCGAAGAATTCAAGAATAATTTTCCTCAAATAAGCCCAAAGAAAAGAACAAGATTTCAAACCCCAGATCTAAAAAGAAAACTACCAGATAGATAGCTTTTTAATTCAACTCAGCCCAGGGGAGTATATTTCAATCGTACTGAACTCCAGATATTTCTTGGATCAACGTGATATCTGGGAAGCAATCAAAGGCAAAAGACTAGTGCAATGCTACAAATGCCAACAGTTCAGTCATATAGCAATGAATTGCCTCAGAGAGTATAATTGCGTTAAATGCCTTCAGAAACATCCGCAGAATGAATGTGCACTAGATAAAAATGAGGAAGTAACCCCTGCCTGCGTAAACTGTGGACAGGTAGGTCCCCCCGCTAACTACAGAAGCTGTCCGATGTATAAAAAAATCCTCAGGGAAAGGAGAGAGAAAATAATTAAAGCAGAGCTAGCTGGGAATTAGTTATATGGACACCCTTCTTAACTCCACTCATGGCATGATGAGTTCCCCCTCATCACCTATCAATAATAACAAATTTCAAGGCATCTTGAACATCTCTATAGAACTCTTTGGAGTTCCCCTCCAGGAACTATTCAATAAAATAAATAATTTTATGGAATACATAGAGAAATTCGACTCTCTACACCAGAAAAGAGAAGCCATGTTAATGTTTATATTAAACACCTGCCACAATGACTATTAACAAATTCGCAATAATAGAATTAAATGCTCAATCTCTAATAAACAATACTCGAAAATTAGAATTAATGAATATACTTTATAGGGATCAGCCTAACTTTGCTATGATTTCGGAAACCAAAGTAAACAGTAGGCCCCTCCCTGACGGGTCGGTACGACATCGGTACCAGATTAATTCGGTAAACGTGCAGCATGCCGAGCCACTATCACCACCGTGTATTTAAGGTCCTTCTCTGATGGATCGGTACGGTAGCCACACAGTATCGGTACGACATTTATCTCGTCGATGTTGTTCCGCATAGAGCTCCCTCACGGTCCTGCATACTATGGACAGGGACACGTTTTCGACCAGCTTTCAGTAGTTTTTCATCCGTGGAAAAGAATCTCGTCGTTAAATGAAGAAGAAAATATTGTCTTACATACATATTTGAGATTACGCAGAAAAAGGAAACTATATTAGGTACATCCATACATCGAAAGAAACATTAACTGCAGGTTATTCGTGACAGGAACTAGCCCAAGATGATGGAGAGTTTCAATCAATGTATAGGATGATGTTATGTACCTGTTTGTGGGGCAAGTAGGAGCCGTATCCAGTTCTCCCTTGCACCCTAGTGTTGCAAAACTAAAACCATCTTGCCTTTTCTTTTATACACAAACACCCTTTTTTATAATTTCACAACTTTTATTTTATTTAACAATTTTGCCCCTTTTCTTTTTATTTCAATTTCACAATTTTCATTCGGTTAAATAATTTTACTTTTTTTTTATTTCAATTTCACAATTTTCATTCGGTAAAATAATATTACTTTTTCTATTTTACTTTCAAAATTTTCATTCGGTTAAATAATTTTACTTTTTCTTCTTGCTTCTTTTGTTTTCACCTAGCGAGACCGTGCCGAACCGAAATGCCAAAATCAACTCGCCTTTTCGTCGTTATAAAAATCAACTACGCTCTAGTTTAAAAATCAACTGCCGAACCGTCGTTAACAAAATTAAAAACCCAACTCCGCTCTTGATCACTTTTGTCGCGATCAAGAGCTTTCGTTCAGGGTAGAAAATGCATAGTTGCATTTTCACCCTGAGAAAATTTTCATTTTATTCTGGACTTGATTAAACAAGTCCAGAATATTTTTCGTTGGACGGTGGCTTGAAAAAATGAAATTTGATGTTTTTATAAACATCAGCCACCGTCCCGTCGATTGAAATTGCGGCGCGCGTATACATGTAATGTATTTTCGCGGCGCGCATTTCTTATCGCGAAAGCTTTTTTTTGTGATATGTATGTACGTTCGTACATACATATTATAATTTTCACGACAAATCGTACTGAAGGTACGATTTGTCTTTTGCTTTATTTTTTTAAAGTAATTATTTCTACTGGCAAATTTTGCTGAAGGCAAAATTTACCATGGGAATAATTTTGTTTTAATTTATGGAATGTGAAGAAAATTGCTGACGCAATTTTCTTCACTGATTGAGTTGATAAGCTAACCATGTTTTAGGCATGGTTAGCTTATGTGAAAATTTATAATTTGTAATATTTTAATGAATTGGATTTGAAGAACCCATTCAATATCTGTGATAATCAATTTTTAATATCTGTGATAATCATGTTTTAGCATGGTTGTATGTATGTATGCCTACTAAAATTATTCCCTTTTTATACTTTTCAAGGGTATAATTTACATACATAACAATCCTTCCCCCTGAGAAAAAGAGAATTATTCTTTGAAGAGGAATAATTCTCAGGGGAAGTTGTTGTGGGTGCTATTTTGGCGGCTCGGGTCTTGGTCGGTTCTCGGTTGAGTTTTACAACATTTGCAGTTTTACAAAATATTTTCTTGGGGTTTTTTTTTTTTTTTTTTTTTTTTTTTTTTTAAATTATTTCGTTAAGTTCTTCCCCCGTTAGCAACTATTTGGTTTTTGTTTGATTACCTTATACGTACTACTATTTACTATTTTATTTAGTATTTTATTAGTTTAATTTTAATCTTATATAAAAAAAATTTTTAAATTGTTTCTTAGTAGCCTGGTATTGCTTTTATACTCTGTCTATTTCTATTATTTCTACCGTTACTTTATTTTATTCCTATTCTATGTAGTATTTATATCTCTATGTTTCTGACATTATTCTACTCTCTTCTCCTTTTTTTTTTTTAATATAATGCGTTTCAGTTTGCTCTTGTCATTTATTCTCTACGATTGTATTTTCTCTTTATATTCTTTAGGGTATTTATTTATTATTTCTATTTGTAATTTACTAACCCCCTTTTTTTTTATTCCTTTTAAGTTTAATTTATTATTTTACGCATTTTAATTTTTTACTATTTTATTTCTAACTCCATACATTTTTGGGTATCTTATCCTTAGGGATTTGTTTATTTTTTGTTTTTTGGTTTAATATATACCCTTATTTATTTATTCTTTATTTTTTTTTTGCTAATAATTCTAATATAAAGTGTTTTTTTTTTTGTTACATTTAGTTTTTTGGGTTTCTTCTACATATTTTACCAGGTCTACTATTTTCTATAATTTTACTTTTGACTAAGTGGCTCATGTTGACAGTATCAGTGTTCCTTTGGCCCGCCTTAAACCAATTGAACAGACTTAGTTCTAGGAAGTGATCGAGCTCGCTTTAAACTGGGTTGGGGCGCAGGGGTTCGTTCTTCTAAAGGAATTCCCTCTGATGAAATTTCGGGGTTACCTTGTGGTTGATTTCTCCGTTGTCTCATCTTGATGACAACAGGGTTAAGATATTTTACTGCCACCACAATCATTATGGCCAGAACAAGTAGGCTCGTAAATGATACAGAGGTGGTGGACAGGATATGGGAGTTTCTATTTGATACTTTCTCTTGGTATTTGTTGATTTTACTTTGGATTTCTTCCAGCGAATGCGTGTCCTGGTAGATTGATTTATGAGTATCGTCTCCAGTTAAAATTTCCATTGAGACTTGCGTTTGGTTTTGAGATTCTGGTAAAATGTCAGCCAGACTCAAATTAAATAAGGAATGATTAAATTGGGGAAACTGTTTGGGTTGAATTATTTTCAGCGGGCGTTTACTTTGACCTTCGTACTTGAGCACCTTGTCACTTATTTGCACTTGACATGGTTGCGTTATCTCTAATATCCCTTGTCCTTCCAGTTTCGAGATCAGAAAGTGATCTGGACATGTGATGTGTAGCACCGTTGAGGTGATAAATGAAAATAGCCACGTATTTGGCTTGTTTAGTTTGATCAACATGTCCTTTTGGGGAGATTGAACTCTGGTCCGGCATTTGGGTACTTCATTTAAAGGATTATATAACAACTTAATGGCACATTCATTTGATGTTGCTGCCTTTATTATGGGCGTATTCAGTAGGCCTACATACGTGTTTTCTTCCAAATTACTTGTTATTTTCTTAAAGTTTTTCATGTCCTCGCCTCTTAATAAGAGAAATTCCTGGGTTTTTGCGCTATTGGCTATGTATGAATAACCAGGGTTTGGAATTAATGAATAATTTGCTGACTTGGGTACAGGATAACATTGAATCTGTTGTAGCCTCATTCTTGGCAGATTAAAAATTGGGAGAGTGATTCTCACCACCAATTTATTTTGCATAAGGAGTGATTGGGCCCCTGCTGTTTGGTATAGAACAGATAGACAATTTTGGTCATTCGGGCAATTCGAAGTCGTCTTGCGATATATTTGTAACAAGTTTTGTGGGGATAGGAGCAGTGGATGAATGTGATTTGTTCTACTAGCCATTATTATATCCAGAAGGGCTTGTTGTCGATATTCGACTTCGATGATTTGGAGTAATAAGCTTGATATAATCTCTTGTCTCAGTTGCCTCCTAGTTAGGTCATCGGCCACATGGTGGAGATCGTTTATCTGGTGTGCTATTTTTTGTTGACGATCCATTAGCAAAGCCAGCGGTTTTTGAATCTTTTCCAAGGTAGTTTTTACAACACTAATTTGTTGTTTCTCTAGCTCGGCTAGGGCTTGTGTATTTGATTCAAGTTCTTCTAACCTGCTGTAAATTTCTTTCTCATTATTGCTGTCCATGGTACCGAATAAGTAATGCATGGCACCACCTATTCCGTCAAATAAAGATCTGGTTTTGCGTTTTCCTGGTACTAGTTCCTTTATTGTTTCCGTGCGCTTTCGTATGCTATCTATTATAGCGTGAATGTGTAGCTGCTGCACGTTGCACAGATCTCCTTGGTCTGTTATATTTATGCACAGTTTGTGCACCAAGTGCTCTGCATATTCCGCTAGCTTTATCTGGGTATCTAGTTCGTCCAAATCTATCTCGGTGAGGACATTCCAGGTGTCATGATATACCATGAGGCTTCCTAGGTCCTCGAAAAATATGCCCGAGCCATTTAGTTGGGTCCTTATATAGGGTTTGCCAGCGATCTCTCCTGTTGTGTATTGGATAAGGAGGGCAAATACGATGAATTTTAGCGCCATTTCTGTGGACAATTCGGAGGGAGGAAACAATTCTTTAAGTTTATTTGTACTTGCATTGTGCCGTTTTAAACTGGGCAGTGGAGTGACTCCACCGCAAATGTTTCTGGGGAGGTATTGAAATGACGTTTAATGGACATTGGAGTAGGAATTTCAAGTCAACCTGGTTCATTTTTGTACAACATGCTTTTATTCGAAATATGGTTTTAAACGATTATTATGTACCGTCACCATTCGCTTACCAATTTTGATTGTGGTATTCACATCACTTGGTATTGCTATTACCTGATAAGGTCCTACCCAGATTTGGGAAAGCTTATGTTTTCTGCTTTCGTTCTTGATGAGGACCTTGTCTCCTACATGGAAAGTTAGGGGCCGTACTGTCTTATCGTAGTACCCCTTTGAGCGCTGTTTACTTGCCAATAAGTTCTTTCGTGCCGTGGCATATGATTTTTGGAGCTTATACTTCAATATGTGATAGTAGCTCTCATGATTGTAAACGGGTTCGGGATCCCGTTTTAAATTTGATGGGACATCCGCTGTGAAGCCGTATAGGCAGTCCATTGGGGTAAGTTTAGTACCCTCGTGTACACTATTATTATACACGAATGCAGCGGTTCGTAGGAATTGGTCCCATGTTTTGGGATTTTCGTCTACGATTGTTCGCAGGTATTCAATTAGTGGTCTGTGCGCACGCTCTAGTGCTCCATTAGACTGTGGGTGATATGCTGAAGTCTGTAACTTCTTTACCTTTAGAAGCTTACATACTCTTTTGAATAATTCACTCAGGAAATTTGTTCCCTGATCGGTGAGTATTCTTTTGGGTATGCGATAGCGCGTAACGATTTCATCAAAGAAAATCTGCGCTACTGTGACTGCTTCTGCATTAGGTATGGCATACCAGTCGACAAATTTTGTTAAATTATCTTGGAAGGTCAAGATATATTTGTTTCCTGATGTGGTCTCTTCTAATGGACCTACAATATCGAGGTAAACTTTGTCGAACGGTTGTTCTGCGATGTCCGTGATAACCATTGGCATTTTATATTGTGGAGAAGCTTTCATCGTCTGGCACTTTGGGCATTTTTTTATGTATTTCTTGATGTCGCTAAGCATGTGTCTCCACCAATACTTGCGTCTTATTCGTTTGTAAGTTTTTATGACACCTTGATGGCCACCAAATGGAGAATCGTGATAATCTTTTAAGATTGTTTGGATCTCCGTAGGGCTCGTGATAACTTCGGGTGTCTTGCCAGTACTTACTTTTTGCTCAAGCGATGCTGGGTTTAGTTTTTCCGCCTCCGTATGTTGAATTTCGTTTTGGTCCGCATTCGTGTGCTCTTCTGTCTCCACACTGGAGCTATCTAATGTCTCTTGAGCCTTTTGCTTCTGGGCTCGAGTCACGACGAAACAATGAGCGGATTTCTTTTTCTTTTTATTATTTGTGGAATCGTCTTCCTCCACATCTGAGTCCATCGTGTGGTGGACTAGGGCTTTTACCGTTAAGGTATTGCCTAAACTGTCTTCCTTTAATGCTTGAGGGATGCGACTTAGTGCATCTGCATTAGTGTTGTACTTCCCTGGTTTATATTCGATGTTGTAATCGAATTCAGATAATTTGTGGTGAAATCTCACCAAACGGGAAGTAGGGTCTTTCACATTGAAGACACCTTTGAGAGGTTTATGGTCAGTGTAGACCGTGAATTTCCGGCCTTGAAGATAGCACCTGAAATTCTTGGTAGCCCAGACTATAGCCAATAACTCTTTCTCTATAGTAGAGTAATTTCTTTCGGCTTTGTTTAATGTGCGGCTTGCATAGGCAATGGGCTGGTCCTTTCCGACTTCTCCTTGAGAAAGAACAGCTCCTAGAGCCTCGTTACTTGCGTCCGTAGTAAGATTAAATGATTTTGTAAAATCAGGGTAAATTAAAAGTGGTGGAGAAATTAAAGCACTTTTTATGCTCTGAAATGCTTCTTGGCATTTCTCTGTCCAAGTGAATTTTACATCCTTTCGGAGTAAATTCGTAATTGGACGTACAATTTTGGAGAAGTCTGGAATGAATTTCCTGTAGTAATTGGCAAGTCCTAAAAATGACTGAACTTGCCTTACTGTTCTTGGAACAGGAAATGTTTGGACGCAGGCCGTCTTACTTGGGTCTGGTAGGGCTCCTTCGCTAGAACATTTATGTCCTAGGTAAACAACTTCTCTTCGTAGAAACTGGCACTTCTCTGGCTGCAGTTTCAAGTTGTTCTCTCTCAACTTATTGAAGACTTTCCTCAACTTTTCGTTGTGGTCATTTAAATTTTTTCCATAGATGACAATGTCATCTAGGTAGACAAAACATTCGAGGCCTTGCAGGCCTGTCAAGACGAAATTCATCAGGCGTTGGAATGTGGCGGGGGCTCCTTTGAGCCCGAATGGCATACGCTTGAACTCGTAGTGCCCATAACTTGTGCTGAAAGCTGTCTTGTGTCGATCCTTTTTGTCGACAAGCACTTGATGATAGCCGTTGGCCAAATCGAGGGTGGTGAAATACCTAGCATGACCTAGCTGGTCGAGAATATCCTCGATTCGGGGTAGCGGAAATGCGTCGCCTATTGTCTTTTCGTTTAACTTACGAAAATCGACAACGACGCGCCACCTTTTTTCACCGTCAGGTCCTGCTTTCTTGGGGACAACTAGTAGAGGTGAATTCCAAGGGCTTTTACTAGACTGGACTATCCCACTGTCTAGCATTTCTTTTAGCTGCTCATTTATTACTTTCCGCTGTGTTTCAGGTAAGCGGTACATTTTCTGATTGATTGGTGCTTGATCTTGCACCAATGGAATATTATGCGTTATCGCATTTGTATAGGTGAGTTTGTCACCTTTGAGGAAGAAGATATCGTTATACTCTTGGCAGAGCTCCGATATCGAAATTTTTTCTTCCGCGGTTAAATTTGGGTCTAGGCTGAGTTCTTGCTCTAGCCTAGAAATACGCGGGTATTGTTTTGGGTCGTCCGGAGTCTCATTATCCGGGTATAAGTATCTTACATGTTGTAATATCGCCGTTTTGTCGGCTGAACCTATGTTTGACTTACTTTTCCTTGTGAATTTGTTTCCTGAAACTGGATTGAATTTAATTAATTCCTTATGAGGCTTTATTTTGTTGTATTTAGCATGTAACAGGGTACTTGCTTCCTGCTTTGTTGGCGGCTGAGTTTGATACACCTGTGCGGTCTTTGCCTTAGGTTGTGTGGAATACTCATGCGCGTCGATGCTATTGTGTTTTGACCATGTAAAGTTCTTTATACTGGAAGACGGTGGAGTAACATGCACCTTTAATATAGGCTTTGGCGACTCGCTTCCGTTCTTATATGGCCTTTGTTTATATAGAAACGATTTATGCCTAGGAATTTTGGACGGCAGAGCTATATGCACCTTTTTAGCAGGCTTTGGACACTCGTGTCCGTCATTTTTGGAATTCGTTGAATTTTTCGTTTTTAGTATGGGGATGTGCGTACTTTTGTGGTCTTTTGCACCTGTTAATGGGACTATTTTGTAGTCGTTTATCGGATACAGCTGTAATTTTAAGCTATGTATGACTACTTGATGACTGTTAGCGTTGAGAATACTAACCAGCACTAATTCTTCTCCAGATGACAGCAAACTGTTTGCCAAGAAGACTCCATCGCTTATCTCTTGGGATAAACAGAGCATTTCTTCTTGAGTTTGTAACGGCACTGGGGCCACCATTTGAGAGCGTGCAGGTATGCAGATTGGTTCCTTAAAGGTAACCAATTGCTGCCTGCCTTCATCGGTCTCTTGTTCGCCCAGACAGCTTTTTTCACATTCCTTGGGCCCTTTTGGAGCTTGGCAGCCAGCTTTTCTCGTTTGAGAAGCCTTGAAGACACTGCAGGTGGATAGTTCAGCCTGTTTAGACTCTACCTCTTCTGCAAGTGTTCTTACTTCGACTGCTTTTTCAGAATGTAGCTTGTCCGTGTCAAACTCTAATGGCAAAGCAAATTCGTCTGGATTAGTTTCCGTGCGAGGAAACCTTAGTGCCTTATTAGGACCCTCAACGTTACAGTTTTTTGCTAGGAAATCATTTCCTAGAAGTCCATCGTCGGAAAGGCCAGGCAAGTTCTTTACGACTTGAAACTTGCAGGGAATTTTGTTTTTGAAAACGAAGTTTCCCTGGCAATTTCCCAGCGTCTTTCCGGTACCAAATGGGGTCTGAAGTGTACATGCCTCATTGTGGTTAATTTCTTTGAGGTCTTTTAATGACCTTTTCTTTATTATACTAACCTCAGCGCCTGTGTCTACTACTAGTTTAGTTTGGCCGTTCAGGCCAATGTCTAAAGGAAGTTTTACTGTAGCGACACTGGAATCGGGCTGCTGAGGAGACCCTATTTTATTAGATGGGAGATTTATAGTCGAGCCGGGGAGTTTTGGGTCGACTGTACGTCGTTTCCCTGACTCCGGGCTTCCCATTTACGTTTTTGTTGGCAGTTATTTACTGCATGTCCAGAACGACCACAAAATTCGCACTTTTTACGCACGTTATAGACTCTGGAGTTGTTGGGGTTGTGAGGCTCTCTAGGACGTTGGATTGGTGCTTCTCTGTTTTGGGGTCTTTGAAAACTATTGTTGTTCCTTCTACAGTCACGCACGTCATGATTATACATTTTGCAGTTCACACAATAAGGCGTATTTTTCCTTTTGAGGCAATCGACATATGTATGGCCTCTTAAATTACAAAAACTACAACTGATTTTATTTAAATAATTATTTTTATTTTGTACATTATAATTTTTATTAGGAGATCTTGGCTCCTGTTTGATGTATGGTAATGTGTTTGCCTGTGTGAACTGCGGCTGCTGAATGTGACTATTTGTGTTTGGCAGGGTCTGAGGAACTTGAGCGAATGGCATTATGCCGGGAGTAAATACGCTGTGATTAGCTGATGAATTAAGTGGGTTAAAATGTGCGTTATTTGGTGTTGTTGCGCTTATGGAATGGGGTAACGTATTTTGCATCACATTTTGTTGAAATTGCCCTGAAGGTTGCAGGAATAGGGCACTTTGCTGGAGACGTTCCATGTCAAGTGCTCTTTGTACGAGGTCATCCACCGTGCCGTCTGTCATGGTCAGAAGGTACTGGCACATATATGGGTTATTTACGCCTGTTTTCAGTGCGTTTTTCGCGAAATCTTCCAACTGCGTTTTAACAGCTGGTGCTGCTGTGGCTCCGTATTTGGATTCTGCTGCTTCATTGCAGAGTGCCAGCATTTGTTTTACTCGTGCCGTGAAGGCTGTGAGATTCTCTAAAGGATACTGCCTTGTAGTGATTAATTTATTTACCAGTTCCTGGTAAGTTTCTCTAGGCAGGTATGTGCGATTTAGCCGTTCTTCTACTTCTTTGAAAGTAGTGGGCATATTTGAGGCAAAAAGCTGGTAAGCTTCGCCTCGAAGTCTGGTGGGAAAGATTTGTAAAAATGCTGTTAGTTCATCCACCGAGATGCACTGGATTACCTGCCTGCAGCATCCTAGGAACGTTTGGAGCTCAAGGCTCAATTTTGGGTGCTGTTCTCCTGAGAATAGGGGAACGAGCTGGGCAGTTAGCTTGGCGATTTTCGCGTAATCTGCCATGTTTATATTGGGGATTCTGAAGCTAAAGTTTGACACTTTTGGGGAGCTAGTTTCTTCTAGACTGGTCTCCAGAAGGGAGTCGCCCAGCCAATTCAAAAGGACCTCACTTACGGTGGAATCACTGACACTGTCTTCAATGGCACCTTCTCTTAATTCTACACTGTTATTTGTAATTTCTGTTTCGAGAGAGTGCGAGAGTTCCCCAAACTGCTTTAAGCTTTCTTTAAATTTTTCCGTACTTTCTTTGAATTGCGCGATTTGCTCAAGCCGCCGTTCACGGGACTTTTTGAGCTGTTTATCGATAGAATCACACTGTATAACAGAAAGTTCGGAGGAGTCTCGCACTTTCTCCTCTAGATATTTTAAATAACTTTCTAAATTTAAATTAGAAGGTCTTACTTGTTGGGGACCTGTGAGGGTTGTCCCACTCCTGAGTGTTACCCCTTTTTTTGTTGGTATTGTTGGGGGTGTTTGATTAGCACCCTCTATTGCGGATGTTGCTCCCGCGTTGCCTCCTTCGTACCGGGACGGATCTTCCTGTGCGTCGCCCGGCGAGGAAGATTGTTGAGGAGTTGATGGAAGTTGGATTTCCGGCGGTATTTCTTGGTGGGAGCTTTCCTCGCTCATGGACCACCGTGTGTGAAATTTGCAGCTAGGGGGGCTTCTGCCGTCTTAATTCCCTTGGTTCAAATTGAGAGGGGGGCTTATTGCCTTCTTCGAGGTCCCTCTCAATTCAGGATCGTTGGTTCGGTTTCTTGAAGTTCTTTTGCTAACGGGGGGGCCCGTGGCCTACTTAAATTCCCCTGGATAAAAGCTGAAAGGGGGGCGCGTTGCCTACTTCGAAGTCCCTTTCAACTCCGGATCGCAGATTGACGGTTGAGGATTCTTCCTTCCTTCAAGTGTAGCTTTAGCACTTTTGGTTGTGAACTACTGATATCCTGGGCTGGGATGAAGCCCGCTATTGTCCCACGTTGGCACTTTGTGCTTTGATGAGGGGGTGGCTGCGTGTTTTGCAAACAGAGGCAGTTAAAGCTGTCCGACCCCGAGCGTTGGGAGCCGACAAGATCGAAATACTCCTGAAGCCAGACTCAACTTCAGGCGGAGGGTAGGGTGTCTTGCCCAGTATTCGATCTCGTCCTAAACTCCTTTTAGATTCGTAGGATAGAGGGTTTTCGAGCGCTTACTCTTTTTTTTTGTTTTTCAAAGTAGGCTTCCTCTATCCTACCGGCTGCGCCAATTGTTATGTACCTGTTTGTGGGGCAAGTAGGAGCCGTATCCAGTTCTCCCTTGCACCCTAGTGTTGCAAAACTAAAACCATCTTGCCTTTTCTTTTATACACAAACACCCTTTTTTATAATTTCACAACTTTTATTTTATTTAACAATTTTGCCCCTTTTCTTTTTATTTCAATTTCACAATTTTCATTCGGTTAAATAATTTTACTTTTTTTTTATTTCAATTTCACAATTTTCATTCGGTAAAATAATATTACTTTTTCTATTTTACTTTCAAAATTTTCATTCGGTTAAATAATTTTACTTTTTCTTCTTGCTTCTTTTGTTTTCACCTAGCGAGACCGTGCCGAACCGAAATGCCAAAATCAACTCGCCTTTTCGTCGTTATAAAAATCAACTACGCTCTAGTTTAAAAATCAACTGCCGAACCGTCGTTAACAAAATTAAAAACCCAACTCCGCTCTTGATCACTTTTGTCGCGATCAAGAGCTTTCGTTCAGGGTAGAAAATGCATAGTTGCATTTTCACCCTGAGAAAATTTTCATTTTATTCTGGACTTGATTAAACAAGTCCAGAATATTTTTCGTTGGACGGTGGCTTGAAAAAATGAAATTTGATGTTTTTATAAACATCAGCCACCGTCCCGTCGATTGAAATTGCGGCGCGCGTATACATGTAATGTATTTTCGCGGCGCGCATTTCTTATCGCGAAAGCTTTTTTTTGTGATATGTATGTACGTTCGTACATACATATTATAATTTTCACGACAAATCGTACTGAAGGTACGATTTGTCTTTTGCTTTATTTTTTTAAAGTAATTATTTCTACTGGCAAATTTTGCTGAAGGCAAAATTTACCATGGGAATAATTTTGTTTTAATTTATGGAATGTGAAGAAAATTGCTGACGCAATTTTCTTCACTGATTGAGTTGATAAGCTAACCATGTTTTAGGCATGGTTAGCTTATGTGAAAATTTATAATTTGTAATATTTTAATGAATTGGATTTGAAGAACCCATTCAATATCTGTGATAATCAATTTTTAATATCTGTGATAATCATGTTTTAGCATGGTTGTATGTATGTATGCCTACTAAAATTATTCCCTTTTTATACTTTTCAAGGGTATAATTTACATACATAACAATGAAAAAGAGTACCTTTCAGGAACTTTCTCGGGTTATCTTGCCAGCTATTAGTAGAAAAAGTACTAATATGAGGGAATATGTTAGTGCTGAAGAAAGAATTCTACGTATGAACCTTTAGGTAATTTGGTTGGTACCAATTATCTATTCTTGCTTGCGGTCTAGTTGATAGTCGTTCCCGATTGAAATCTTCGCTCTTGAATATGGGACGATTATCTGTCGACGGCGATTGCCATCACTTGTGTAAACGATAGCGTAGTTATTCCTCTTGCGTATATGTCAAGGAGATGCGTTACCCTTTTTAAGTAATAGAACAAATGTCCTGTTGGATACGAGATTAGCTTGAGACTGCGCTGTTCCTGTAGTAGTAGAAAGGAATTGGCCCTAGTTGATTTGTATAGAAGTCAGGAACTCGGTCTTATTGTCCCTATGATAATATGACCAGATGAGGGGATAATTTGTTATTATCTTCTTGGATACTTGACAGTTGCATTCTTCTCAGCCTCTACAGGCTGGAGGTTTAGTACACCACTGAAAATTAATATTTAATATATTCTAGTGTCCGTGATGACGGAGGAATAATGATGCTTCAATAATGGAAAGCGAATGACAGGATACTATCACAGTCCCAATGACCGTTAGTACATCACCATCTATGTCGCGCAGTGTTGAGAAGCAGTCGGCTGTAATGCTCACACGACAGACTGGTAGAAGTCGGCTGTAATATTGACACGACAGACTGGTGGAGCCGTAGCAACGCCTATACCATAAAACAGATTCTCCCAGCGAAGGCAATCTGATAATGGCAGTAAGTGAGATAGCGCTACCACTACGGCAGTGTGACGGCAGCCGACAGGATGAGGTTGCTTGAGCTTCTGGATATAGTACCGCCTGTTATCTTGAATCTTAAAGGGCCCTCTGGTAAGTTACCCAGTTGGGTTGTTCCCATTCGGCCTTGAAGTTGAGCTATAAAGAAAATAAGAGCATATGTGGCGTTAAGAAATGCAAAAGTCCTCTTTTAGTTTCTTTTCCAATAGTTCGAATATAAATTTATTTTCATTCAATTTTTGTGTTTTATTTATTTTTATTATTTTTAGATGACGACTGTCAGAAGGTTAAAAAAATGACTACTGATATTTTTTGTTTTCTTTTTCACAACGTTATAAATTACAAATCTACGCCTGCCTAGCTACGGCTTTCTACGTTTGACAAGGTATCACTAGCGGTGAATTTTGTGGTGAACGTAACCCGGTTTACTCGGTGTGTGACGAAGGTTTGGAAATGGCCGAACCGAGAGCGAAGCGTCGCCACATATACTCCCCTGCCAGCAAAACCTTTGGTTTTTGCGTTATCTATATCGTTGTGGTGGTCTTGTGGCTCGTCCTGCACGAGTGGTTCGCTCTGGTATATTTGTTGATCCATCAGGCGCGAATCTAATACGACACCTTGGTGCGTCCGACGAAGACGCCGACTCTGCGTGTAATGATGCTGGCACATTAAGGTCCTCCAACACTGGCCGGAGGCGTTCTTCAATTTGTGCTTGATATACTGGCGAGCTTTCAGACGCTGGCTGAACAGATTCGTCGGCTGGTAGGATGTTTTGCGTTGCGTTGGAGCTTGTTGAGTGCATATGGTTTTCATCAGCCATTTCAAAAGCTGAAAAGCAGGGTTTCAGACGGTCAATAGAGACGTTAACTTCCCTATTTTTAACTCTAAGTGTGAAGAAGTGCTTTGAGCGTTTAATGATTTTAAAAGGACCTTCGTAGGGTGGTTGAAGTGCTGACCGTAAAGCATCCGTTCTTAGGAAAACGTGTGAGCATTTAGCCAGATCTTTAAATACGAAAGTAGTTTGTCGAGAGTGATCTGATGCTGGAACTGGTCTGATGTCAGAGAAAAGATTACGGAGTGACGCAACGAATTGATTTTGGGGCTGATACCGGGAATTTAGTAGAAAATCACCAGGAATGCGTAAACCCTCGCCGTACACAAGTTCCGCAGGGGTAGCGAGAAATTCCTCCCTAAAAGCAGTACGTAAGCCTAATAATACGAAGGGTAAGGTTTTTGTCCAGGACTTCTCCTGGTAAGCCATTAGACAAGCTTTAAACGTCCGATGCCATCTTTCTAGGAATCCATTAGCCTGAGGGTGGTACGCAGTAGTGCGGTTGCGATGAAAACCTAATAATTTGGAGAGTTCCGCAAATAAGGAGGATTCAAATTGTGCACCTTGATCTGTAATAATAGTCCTAGGGACACCAAAGCGAGCTATCCACACTTGGCAGAGTGCAGTCGCGACTGTTTCGGCACTAATGTCGACTAGAGGGATGGCTTCTGGCCATCGCGTAAACCTATCGATAATAGTAAGGCAATATCTGAAATTTTGGGAAGGGGGCATAGGACCAACGATGTCTATGTGGATAGTTTGAAACCGCCCGGAACATTCATGAAATGTGCCTAGAGTATTTTTGCAGTGTCTAGATACTTTACTCCGCTGGCAAGCTACACAGGACCGTGACCAGGAGTTGATATCCTTGTTCATGGACGGCCAGAAGTACCTAGACGTGACCATTTTGTTGGTTGTGCGAATGCTCGGGTGAGACAAATTGTGAGTGGTTCTGAACACTTGTGTTCTGAAAGACGTGGGAATGAATGGACGTACTTTTGTTTCCGTTACCTCACAGTATAATTCTGCGTTCGAGCCAAAAATCGGGAATTTTTTGAATTTATATCGGGAATTTTGAAGAAGCTGTTGAAATTCTGTATCTTGTAATTGTGCTTCAGCCATAGCTTCAAAATTGATTGCACTGAGAAGTTGAATTTCATCGACCCTCGACAAAGCATCGGCCACTATGTTTTCTTTACCTGGCACATGTCGGATATCGGTAGTGAATTGACCTACGTAGTCCAAATGACGTAATTGCCGTGGCGAAGCCTTCTCAGGGTTTTGCAGAAATGCATATTGCAAAGGTTTGTGATCCGTATAAAGTGTGAAGGTACGTCCCTCCAGTAAATATCTAAAATACTTTATACTTTTGTATGCTGCTAGTAACTCCCTATCGTAGGTACTGTAGTTTTGTTGAGCGTTGTTTAGTTTGACAGAGTAAAATCCTAGGGGTCGCCAGCCATCGTCAACTTTTTGCTGAATTGCAGCACCAATAGCAGTGTCTGAAGCGTCTACCCATAGCGATAGTTCAGCCGTACTGACGGGAAAAGCGAGAAGGGCTGTTTGTGCTAACTGAGATTTAGCTAATTCGAAGGATTTAACTGCCTCGCCAGACCATTCAATGCGCTTAGCACCGTCTTTTTTTGAGCCGGACAAATAGCTGTTTAATATAGCATGATGTGCTGCGGCGTGTGGCAAGAAACGTCGGTAGAAGTTTATCATACCCAGAAAGCGTCGTAATTGCTTTACGGTTTCTGGAATTTTGAATTTTGAAATTGCATCTACGCGATCTGGAGCTGGCTTGATGCCTTGCGGGGTGATTAGATGTCCTAAAAATTTGACCTGGGATTGAAAGAAGGCACATTTTTCGACATTTAAAATCAGTCCGTACTCCTGCAGGCGTTTGAAAACCTGTTCGATATGCAAATAATGTTCGACTTTAGTTTTAGACGCTATTAGTATATCGTCCAAATATACGAAACAGAATGAAAACTCTTGCAAGACCGTGTGAATAAATCTTTGGAAAGATTGTGCCGCGTTGCACAGACCAAATGTCATGCGTGTGAACTCGAAAAGTCCAAAAGGTGTGCATATTGCCGTTTTTGGAATATCTTCCGGTTCGATAGGAATTTGGTGGTATGCTTTTGCTAGGTCCAGAGTTGTAAAAAGTGTACAATTTTCTAAATGGTAGACGAAATCGTGTATTAATGGTACTGGGTAACGGTCTGGTACTGTACTGGAATTTAGCCTTCTGTAGTCTCCGCATGGTCTCCATTCACCATTTTTCTTTTGAACTAAGTGTAGTGGTGATGACCAAGGACTGTTTGAGGGGCGACAGATTCCCTGTTTCAACAGGAAGTCAAATTCTTTTCTGGCCGCTGACAATTTTTCAGCTGACAGGCGCCGAACTTTGGAAGAGATCTGAGCGCCTTTGGTGATTATGCGATGAGTAACTGTGTGCGCTACCTGTTTAATAAATCCAGCTTCGACTGTGATGGCGCGGAATTTTTCTAGAAGCTCCTGCACTGCTGGATCGATTGAAGAACTGATGAGTACTGACAGACTAGAATTTTGGCATTTGGTACGTTGAGCAGGTGCTGCTAAAGAAGTGAGTGGATCTATAAGTGACTTCTTTTTTATGTCTACTAAAAGACCATAGTGGCAGAGAAAATCTGCGCCCAGTATGGGTCTAGGGATATCTGCTATCACGAACTGCCAAGGAAAAGATCGTCGTAAGCCCAAGTCCAACGTTAGCAATTTTCTGCCAAACGTGCTGATAGGCGAGGAATTTGCCGCCACCAACTGCAAATTAGGATTTGGACAACGTTGAAAAGACGCTTTTGGAATGACGGAAACGTCCGCCCCTGTGTCAATCAAGAAACTCTTTTGCGACGACCTGTCAAAAATATATAAACGACTTTTTGAGATGCTACCTCCACCCGTCGTTAATGGCGGAGGGCATATTAGTTTGGGTCTTCATTACAGGCAATAACACCTTGCGGCGTTGAATTTATCCTGTTTCTTTTAAATTTGCAAGGAGCGATGCATTTTCTTGCGTTAGTCCCGAATTTACGATGGTACCAGCAAAAATTTTGATTTGGGTTCTCTGAAGAATGTCGAGAAGATGATCGATGCGAAGACTCACTTCTTGGAGTGCTTTGTCTATCCGGCTTGCGTCGCGTAAGAGACTTCTCGAAAATGTTGGTGAGATTGTTTAATCTTCTTTCCAATTCAGCCAGAGTCGGATGAGAACTGTCTAATGGAGAAGCTATGGAGAATACCTCCGATTTTGGACTCACTTCAGCTATTTTGTCCGCACAAGTTGCTAATACTTCCAGTGTTAATGGGTTGCAAGCTAGAATCGCCTGCATACTTGTCGGTAATCGCTGAAGCCAAAGCGACTTCAAGATCGCCTCGTTGAGCTGCCCATTACTGAGAGCCCGCATCTCACGAAGTAGTTGTGAGGGCTGTGAGTCGCCCAGTGTAAGTTCGGTAAGAAGCTGCTTTAGCTTTTGATTTGTGCTTCCAGAGAGTCTGGAAATTAACGTCTCTTTGACTGAATTATATTTATCCCTTGCTGGCGGTGTGCGAAGGATGTCACTCACCAAGCGAGCGACGTTCGCGTCGAGCGCCCCAACGACATGGTAGAATTTCGTCGTGTCCTCATTAATACCAGCCAAATTGAACTGTGACTCTAGCTGGAGAAACCACAGATCAGGATCATTTTTCCAGAAGGGAGTCGTCTTTACAGATACTGCACACAACCCAGCTTGCCGCTCTGTGTCCGCTGGCAAGGGAGCACTAGCTTCGTTTGGATCAATGCTATTAGTAGAATCCATGCTGACGTTTGAATCTTCTGTCAGTTCGGTCATTTCCCAACGTAAGTCGAAGACGTTAGACGTTATCAAACAACGAAATTTAGTAAATCAAAAAGAATCGACGAATTCTAAAACAAATTAGATGAATCGCCAACGTGCGAAAAAAAAAATATTTATAAAACAATGCAAAAATACAGTAAGACGGTATCAAAACCAAAAGAACGAAGTGCGAGAAATGCTGATAATACGTTGTCGAACGTAGAAAGTTAACAACATGTCTTAAGACTACAATTATTAAATTGAGTATGATAGATTGCCAATTAGATAAAAATTGTGTAGGTATTTAATACAATTCGGTTTATAATTTAAACCAACAAAGTTCCATGTGGACAACATGCACGAGTTTCAACAGTAAATATTAATAAACTTTATGCAATAGTGTAAGAAATATTGTTAACAACCAAGAAGGAAAACCTTAACTATCTGACCTTTTCATAAAATCTTCTTCCGTTGATGAAGGTTGCGACTTTTGTCGGGGTCACCACTTTAGGTAATTTGGTTGGTACCAATTATCTATTCTTGCTTGCGGTCTAGTTGATAGTCGTTCCCGATTGAAATCTTCGCTCTTGAATATGGGACGATTATCTGTCGACGGCGATTGCCATCACTTGTGTAAACGATAGCGTAGTTATTCCTCTTGCGTATATGTCAAGGAGATGCGTTACCCTTTTTAAGTAATAGAACAAATGTCCTGTTGGATACGAGATTAGCTTGAGACTGCGCTGTTCCTGTAGTAGTAGAAAGGAATTGGCCCTAGTTGATTTGTATAGAAGTCAGGAACTCGGTCTTATTGTCCCTATGATAATATGACCAGATGAGGGGATAATTTGTTATTATCTTCTTGGATACTTGACAGTTGCATTCTTCTCAGCCTCTACAGGCTGGAGGTTTAGTACACCACTGAAAATTAATATTTAATATATTCTAGTGTCCGTGATGACGGAGGAATAATGATGCTTCAATAATGGAAAGCGAATGACAGGATACTATCACAGTCCCAATGACCGTTAGTACATCACCATCTATGTCGCGCAGTGTTGAGAAGCAGTCGGCTGTAATGCTCACACGACAGACTGGTAGAAGTCGGCTGTAATATTGACACGACAGACTGGTGGAGCCGTAGCAACGCCTATACCATAAAACAGATTCTCCCAGCGAAGGCAATCTGATAATGGCAGTAAGTGAGATAGCGCTACCACTACGGCAGTGTGACGGCAGCCGACAGGATGAGGTTGCTTGAGCTTCTGGATATAGTACCGCCTGTTATCTTGAATCTTAAAGGGCCCTCTGGTAAGTTACCCAGTTGGGTTGTTCCCATTCGGCCTTGAAGTTGAGCTATAAAGAAAATAAGAGCATATGTGGCGTAAAGAAATGCAAAAGTCCTCTTTTAGTTTCTTTTCCAATAGTTCGAATATAAATTTATTTTCATTCAATTTTTGTGTTTTATTTATTTTTATTATTTTTAGATGACGACTGTCAGAAGGTTAAAAAAATGACTACTGATATTTTTTGTTTTCTTTTTCACAATGTTATAAATTACAAATCTACGCCTGCCTAGCTACGGCTTTCTACGTTTGACAAGGTATCACTAGCGGTGAATTTTGTGGTGAACGTAACCCGGTTTACTCGGTGTGTGACGAAGGTTTGGAAATGGCCGAACCGAGAGCGAAGCGTCGCCACAAACCTATGCAAGCTACTAGATTTCAAAACTTTAATATAGAAGTAGATTGTACTATTAATTTAACTTCAACATCACCTGCAGCTACAGTACGTAAATACTTGGCTAATTATTTCATTGAACCAAATACATCGTTTCCATGGCAGTATAATTATTGTGTATAAGACATTGGAAAAAAATTATGTAAAAAAAATATATGCTTACCAGAGAGTTTTACTTTTGCTGCAACTGTTTTTTAGCTTTAACCCGTTTTTTTTTTTTTTTTGTTAGTTTAATATTAATATGAATTTAGTATTTGCTTTTAAATTTACCAACTAAGTTTTGTATCACAATAGATGTGTACCAATTGCAGAAAATACACTCAATTTGACTATTTCTCAGGTTCCACTTCGTTAAAAAGTTGAAGTGAGTGGAACTCATTTTCGTACAGGCGCAAGCAAACTAGTAGGTATGTCAAGAGGAGGTGAGGGACTGAAAACGAGGTTACTTGGGACAGTAATTTCGCTTGTGACAACTATGTTTAAGGGTGAATAAAAGCCCAGGAGTGGCATTACTAATCAAATATTCGCCAATATCAACAACAAATTTTCAAACACCTCTAGCTCCTCTTGCGGCAGTAGAATTGAAAATATACAATCACACTAAAAAGTTTTTATTAGGTAGCAACATTCAAAAATGCTCCAGAAGAAATAAAGAGATTCATTAAAATAAAACAAAACTGGAGTAAAGAACAACAACAAAATTACATAGAACTCATAATAGAAACCTTCAGGAATATCAATCAATCTGACCTAGAATTAACTGTCTTAAAAAAATTATTGACGAAAAAGCTCGTTTACACATGAACAAACATTTCCAGGACCGTTTATCTGCAATTACGCCAGGCCCCGAAGCATTCAAATATGTAGAATAATTGGGAGAAAGGAAAAAGTATCATCGGAAAAAGTCTGCTCAAAAAACCTAGAACTCATATCAACAACCGAAAAACTAAAAGCGTTCGAAGACTACTATAAGACTTTATATAAAGAAAAGAGCCCAAAACATTGTGCACAACTATTGCAAGAAGCAACCAACTCAGTCCTAAATTTTATTGGTTCAAACTCCAATAATCCTAAATTATCCACATTGTACATTTTGATGATCTAAATAACGCTATGAATATTAACAAAATCCCCTTTACTAACATTAAAAAGATTGTTCCTACCTGAACAAAAAATAATTTCCCAACATGTTCATACCTAAACAAAACATAATTTCTTAATCGCGTTCCAATTTCACGTTCATGTTCACGTTCACTACAATTACCTTCCGATTTTTTAAATGCAAACGAATTCGTCACTTTGCTTATTTTGTACATTTCCTCCAATCAGGTCAAAATTCAATCAAACGTAAGTTCACTTACTCATGTTCTTGCATCATTCATAAAAATATTTCACGAAAATATTTCCGCATGCATTGCCCCAATCTGGGTCAATGACTGCAAGGTAAACATAATGAAGTGAACTTACGATAATAGCGAAATTTATCATGTAAGCGTAAAAAAATGTATTTAAGTTCTTGCATTAGTACAATAAAAATCAGTGTAAGTTTACAGTCAAAAATCGAAGTTCTTTCTTTTATTTCAAGTTACTTACGCCCACTTAGCAAGCACTTAAGTTTGAGTGTCTGTTACATGGTCCTTCGAGCCTCAAGAAGTGAAACTAACGCCTGTACAAAGTGAATATCTGTGCCCCCACCAGTGGTAAGCACAAGTTCACAATCAAACATACATCCACTACCTATAAACAGCAGTTCTCAAATTAAGTTTAAGTATTGCTGTACAATCGTCGTCAGAAATATTCTTCAAATAACAATTCTCAAATTAAGTTTGAGTATTGTTATACAAATCATCATCCGCAATCCCCAGGAAAAGCAGCAATTCTCAAATTGAGTTTGAGTATTGTTGTACAGTCATCACAGTCGCCATAAAGCAATTTCACCAATCACCAGGTCAGCTTAACAAGTTCTCAAATTAAGTTTGAGTGTTTGTTACATGATTTGAGTAGTTGTCATTGCTACATCAGCCGGTTAAAAACAAATTCAAACCATCGCCATCTGAAAACACTATTTGAAGCCACAAGCTCAAAGATGTCTTGATGATTTGTTAAGGAATATCGGAAAAGATGGATCTTCTAGAAAAACTAGGGAATACATAGTTAAAAAGAGAGCAGAGCTGAACACACTTTGGGACAGCTTTACCACACGGCATGAGCAATTAAAAGAGTTAATTCCTAAAGAGCATCTTTACTTCACTGAAGATCTATATGGAACAACTAAAAAGATAGCCGATGATATTCTAAACTTGTTAGAAAGCTATGCAATAAATCCAACTCCAGTAACCACTACATCTACTAAACCAGCAGACACAGCAACCTTAACACATTCTGCGCTAGGGCAGGATACCAGACAACCTGCATCTTCTGCAGCATCTTCCACACCTCTTAGTACTGATACTCAGGAAAGCACTGGCTCTAATACATTTGCTCAGAGCGACTTGTGGGATCCCACACGACACCAGATAAATACCAATCCATATTTGTCAGACAACAGGCAGAATAACTTTCCAAAACTGCCACCAATTAAAATTCCAAGATTCAGTGGAAACTACAAGGAATGGAAATCTTTCAGCGATATATTCATGCAGGTTATAGACCGCAACCCCTATCTAAGCGAAGTTGAGAAGATGCAATACCTTCTATACCATATAGAAGGCGACGCAAGAAAAGTAATAAGTCATCTACAATTGAATAATAGCAACTATAAAACTGCCATCAAGTTAATCCAATCAAGGTTTAATAATAACAGGAAGATCATAACAGAATATATCAACAACATCATGGATGCAAAGAAGGTTGAATACAGATCTCAAGAAGATATTATAGCCCTCTATGACATAATAAGAGAATGCCTAGAAGCATTAAAAAATCTAAACTGTCACACGGACGAATGGGGTGCTATGATTGTCTGCATTGCAATCAGAAAACTTGATGCAGAAAGTATAAGACTGTTTGAGGAGAGCCTTGCGAACCCAAGGGAGATGCCATCTACGCCTGAATTGTTAAATTTTTTAGATAAGCGCTATCAAATCCTAGACTGCATCAAGAGTAGCAAACAAACAAAACCAGAAGCATTTACCTCCAACAAGAAAAAATCTTTCAATACCATGCTACAACGATCATGCATCTTCTGCAACAAAGAACATAGCATTTACCAATGTATGGAACTTAAAAAGATGAGCGTGCATGATCGTCAATCATACATTGCAAAAAAGAATCTTTGTATCAACTGCATGGCTCACAACAAATCTGAGAAATGCAAAACAAGCAAATCGTGCTTTTATTGCAAAAAAAGACACCATACGCTACTTCATCAATACGATGAGAACTCAAGAAATCAATCCAGTTCTTATATGACTACTAATACAATTGTAGAAAGCATTCCAGAGGCCACGGTAAATAAAGGGGTTATTGCTCTCCACAACAAGCTCAAAATGCCAAATGTGCTATTACCAACTGCCATGGTAAGAGTTACAAACATATTCAATCAACCAGAGCTTTTTAGAGCATTAATTGATCCAGGCTCACAGGTATCGCTTATTACCGAAGAAGCAGTCCAGAATTTAAGATTGCAAAAGGAGCGCATATCAGCCACCATATTAGGGGTTGGCGAGACTAAATCTGGAAAGGCATGCAGTAAAGTGAAGATACGCATCCAGCTTCAGGACAAATTACACACATATCTTTGTGTAGAAGCACTTGTCTTGCCTAAACTCAATTCATTTCTTCCAAACTCACCTGTATTATCAGTTGATATAGGAAAATATGGTAATATAACTTTGGCAGATCCCACATTTAACAGACCAGGGAAAATAGACCTACTACTAGGTGCAGATGTTTATGCCAGTATATTGTTAAAGGGGCTCAAACAAGAGCATCCCGCAGCTCAAAACACAAAGTTAGGTTGGATCCTATTTGGAACTATCCCCAGAAGTTACCAGAGAACCAACAAAGTTTCAAGCTTTCTCTCTCTAGCAGAAATGGACGAAAAAATCGAACAGTTTTGGGAGATAGAAAACAGCGTCATATCCAATGAAGCAACTGATTATTGCACAGAGCATTTTAAGATGACACACCAAAGAGATGAAGATGGCAGGTATATTGTCCGCCTGCCATGTGGGAAACTTAGGAGAGTCAAGACACAAGGCCGTTGCTCGTCTCTTGCAAATAGAAAAGAAACTTAAGAAAGCCCCGGAGGATATGGCGGCTTACAATGCCTTCCTGAAGGAGTATCTCGCCTTAAATCACATGAGCCCCGCTGGAGCTTACACAGGTGAGAAGTCTAAAATATACTATCTACCTCATCATGCGGTATTTAAAAGAGACAGCACCACAACAAAATTGCGAGTAGTATTCGATGCTTCATCCAACACGGATTCTGGATTGAGTCTTAATCACTTGCTGTATAAAGGACAAAAAGTTCAGCAAGATCTAAATCAAATTCTCCTAAGATGGAGAAAACATCGTTACGTTTTCACTGCGGATATAGAGAAAATGTTTCGACAGATCAAGATCGCAGAAGACGACAGAAACTATCAACGAATACTATGGAGGAAGCTACCAACAGAACCCATTCAAGAATTCATCCTAAACACGGTCACTTATGGCACAGCCCCAGCCACATTTCTTGCAGTCCAAACACTAAAACAATTAGCCAAGGACGAAGGTGACCAGCTACCTTTGGCAAAAAAGGTGCTCAATGAGGACTTTTACGTAGACGACATGCTATCAGGAGCTGATACAAAAGCTGAAGCTCGGGTACTACAAAAACAAATAACCTCTTTATTAAATATGGGGGGATTTAATCTGCGTAAATGGACTTCAAATAATGAAGCACTATTAGATGACCTTCCCGAGAACATGATAGAGAAGGGAATATTAGAAATTGGAGAAGATGAAACTATCAAAGCGCTGGGAATACATTGGAATCCCAAACAAGACGAGTTTCAGTTTAGAATACGCTTCCATAACAATGAGGCAAAATTGACGAAACGAAAAATACTGTCAAGGGCTGCTACCATCTTTGATCCACTAGGCTGGTTAGCACCAGTAACCGTTACAGCCAAGCTCATCATGCAGTCACTGTGGAAGGCAGGAACAGATTGGGACCAGCCTCCAACTGAAGATATAACCAAACTCTGGACAAGCTTCGAAAAAGATCTGCTGAGCTTAAAAGCAATTAGAATTCCACGATGGGTTGGACATCGCACGAACCAACAAATTCAACTTCACGGATTCTGCGACGCCTCTGAGAAAGCATATGCCGCAGTAGTGTATACACGCACGGTTGATGCTTTTGGTAAAATACATACTACATTGCTAACTGCAAAAACCAAAGTAGCACCATTAAAACAGAAGATCACTTTACCACGTTTAGAGCTCTGTGGTGCATTACTCCTTGCCCGGCTGCTCAAATCAACCATTGAGATTCTAGCGATAAAGTCACCTCAGATTTTTGCTTGGTGCGATTCTGAGATAGCACTAGCTTGGATCGCTAAAAACCCAAACAACTGGCATTCATTTGTCGCGAACCGAGTGAGCGAAATTCAATGCCTAGCTGACAAAAAAATATGGAGACACATAGCCTCTCCAGAAAATCCCGCCGATATAGCTTCCAGAGGAATACCGAAGAAAATAGCTTCACAGACGATCTGGTGGAGAGGTCCACTTTGGCTAGGCCAACCTGCTGAAGCTTGGCCATCAAACAAACTAAATATGGAGACAAGTGAAGAAGAAAAAAAACAGATCAAGGTCTTCAATACAGTTTTCTCAACAGAGAATATTTTTTCATGCTCATCTTATACCAAACAGTTAAGAATTACTGCATATTGCCGACGATTCATCATGAACTGTAGAGTTCCACGCTCACAGAGAATGTTGCACCATCTGTCACACAACGAACTGAAGAATTCAGAGAAGTGTATAGTAAAGATGACACAGTTGGAAGCATTCTTTGAGGAAATCCAATCCTTCGAAAAGAAAATTCCGTTAAAGAAAACCAGTAGATTACTTTCGTTACGCCCATTTCTAGACGAGGATGGCATTCTACGAGTCGGGGGAAGATTGGAAAACTCTGAACTCTCTATGTATGCAAAACATCAGATGCTACTACCACCAAAACACCATATCACCAGTCTCGTTGTTGATCATTCTCACCATCAAACGCTACACGGAGGAACGCAACTTACATTAAATTTCTTGAGGGCACGATTCTGGATAATCGATGCCAAAAGAGTAGTACAAGGAAGAATCCACAAATGCATCAAGTGTGTCAGACACCGCCAACAAAGCACACAGCAAGTAATGGGTAATCTACCAGCTGTTCGCATAATCCCATCACCACCGTTTTCTCACTGCGGAATAGATTATGCCGGCCCATTCATAACCAAAATGTCCAAAGGAAGAGGCACCAAAACAAACAAGGGTTACATAGCACTTTTCGTCTGTATGGTAACAAAGGCCATTCACTTGGAATTAGTAAGCGATTTAACCACAGACGCATTCCTCGCTGCCTATAGAAGATTTGTTGCGCGGCGGGGAAATTGCAAGCAAATATTTAGCGACAATGGGACGAATTTTGTTGGTGCCAAAAACAGGCTAGATAAAGACCTGCAACTTGCAATTTCCAGCTCCTCCCAACGAGCAGCAGAGATTACAGCCAATGATAGGACAGAGTGGAAGTTTATACCCCCAGCCAGCCCACATTTTGGAGGTCTGTGGGAGGCTGGCGTTAAGTCCATTAAGGCACACCTCAAACGAGTGCTGGGAGACACCTTGCTAACATATGATGAATTTACCACTGTGCTACATCAAGTGGAGGCTTGCTTGAATTCAAGGCCAATCGGACAAAATTCAAGCGATCCCACGAATCTAGAGCCATTAACTCCAGGTCATTTCTTGATCGGAAGACCTCTGCTAGCACCGCCTGAACCAGATATTCAGTGTAAAGAAATCCACCAAAGATGGAAGCTTGTTACAAAATTATACCAGGACATTTGGAAGAGATGGTCACAAGAATATCTGGCACTACTACAACAAAGAAGCAAATGGAGAACAGACAAAAAGAACCCAGTTCTCGGCGAGTTAGTTCTAGTAAAGGAAGACATCTTGCCCCCACAAAAGTGGCCATTAGGACGAATCGTACAGCTTCATCCTGGCGAAGATGGAATAGTGCGAGTAGTTTCTGTGCAATATAGAAACATTATCAAGAAACGGCCACTTATCAAACTGTGCCAGTTGCCTATGAGTATACATAAATCTGACCATGAAGATGCCGGCCTCAGGACTTTTACAGCATTGACCACTCTCAAGAAATCCACAAAAAGGGGGTTACCTGACATTTCAGCCGAACCTGAGCTATGGTCGAAACCAGAGCACTTTGATACGATTTCCACCAGTAAAGATGGAAAGGGGCCTGAACCGACTACAGCTCGACATAGCAAAAGAATGAAAATCGCACCATGTACCTGGGCCTCAAGACTGTTACATTCCACCTTGCTGATACTTTATTGGTTGACTGTAGCATTCGCACAAGACTATGAGATCATACAGCCCAAATCCGGCCTCTACATAGAGAATTTAGGCAGAGCCAAAATAAAACGAGGAAATCTTCGATTGCAGGTGTCACTTCCAATGGTTGACATTTTTTATGACGAGAAAAATATCAACTCCACTTGGGAACAAATACAGGAAATGTGTGACAAGACTGAGAAGCTCACTGAAATCACGCGCTGCTCGCAACTATTCAGGCACTTATCCACAAGGAGGAAGAACCTTTTAAGATCAATAGATGAAATCCGATTTACAGAACCAAGGAACAGAAGTAGAAGAGGTCTTCTTGGTAGGATACTCACCAGTATATTTGGCGTCAATGAGGAGGTTTATGCAAATATTGACGCATTAGAACACAATCAACAAAATCTCTTACTTTCAACAAATCAACAAATGCTGCTCCTCAACGCGAAGGTTAATCAGTCCAATTTTATCATACTAGATAAATTGAAGCATTTTGATGCCAGATTGGCTCAAGCCATTTCTTCAATTAACGAAATGGCTACATGGTACTCAGCAGCAGATCACAATAGGCTTAGCATTGAAGTGATAGCCGCATACCTAAGTGCAGAAGATTACTACAACGAGCTCCAGGAGAAGTATGCTTACTGGTTAAATGCCATACACAATCACGGTTATCTCTTGAATTTCATTTCTTTACACGAAATCCAAACTGTTATTCAAAAGGTAGCCCAGAAAATTGGTTCCAACTTCATTATCTTACCAACACCACAGGAACGACTAGACGTGGTAAATCAGAATGGCACAATAATATTGTATGGATACTTAAATATTGTTGAACCAAACATGTACGATTTGATACATATAACACCAACTCCACACTTAATCAAAGGCAACGAATTCGCAGTGGCCGACATAAAATCTTCCACCTTGGCTGTTGATTATACTCATCAAACATATTTCAATCTAGACGAAAGGGAATTGAAGAGTTGCACTACTATAGCCAATCACGTGTTCCTGTGTAGCCCAACCATAGTGCACAGCATCGAAAACAGCCCATCTTGTGTAATTGATGAAATTTATGATCATTATCCAAAGACCATATGTGAGATGCGTCAGTTCAAGCTGACTGGTACAGTTTGGAAGGCCTTGGTGATGAGAAACACTTGGTTATACATGACTAATGAAACCAAGGTCGCCTCCATATTCTGCAAGGGAGCCAGAAAGGAATTACTTCTAAATACCACAGGAATTATACACACTGCTGATTACTGTTATCTGAAAACAAGAGAGATAACCTTAAAAACCAAATTGGATCAAACAATAGAGGTCATCTCCAGCCATATAAGGGAAGTTCCCCCACAATTAAACATTTCCAACTTTAATAAATCACCAGCATTGCTGCAACCAGGAGTTTTGATTCAACCAGACGAGCAAATCTTACAATATATGGAGGAGCCCAAGATAGATCCAGCTATCCTACACAACACGCTGATACTCTACTCAACCACATCAATATCATCTGCTTTCATTCTTTTCCTGGTCATCCTCATCTGGAAGTACTGGTTCACCCTCAAAAGGACCTTTCAATTTTGTTATACTGGATGTTCCAAGCGACAAGCAAAACCCAAGGAAGGAAGACAACCATCACCACAAACTTCAATAGAACAGCGATTCAATCGTGTATTGGAATCTGGCGGCCCCCAGCATGTTCCTACCTGAACAAAAAATAATTTCCCAACATGTTCATACCTAAACAAAACATAATTTCTTAATCGCGTTCCAATTTCACGTTCATGTTCACGTTCACTACAATTACCTTCCGATTTTTTAAATGCAAACGAATTCGTCACTTTGCTTATTTTGTACATTTCCTCCAATCAGGTCAAAATTCAATCAAACGTAAGTTCACTTACTCATGTTCTTGCATCATTCATAAAAATATTTCACGAAAATATTTCCGCATGCATTGCCCCAATCTGGGTCAATGACTGCAAGGTAAACATAATGAAGTGAACTTACGATAATAGCGAAATTTATCATGTAAGCGTAAAAAAATGTATTTAAGTTCTTGCATTAGTACAATAAAAATCAGTGTAAGTTTACAGTCAAAAATCGAAGTTCTTTCTTTTATTTCAAGTTACTTACGCCCACTTAGCAAGCACTTAAATTAAGTTTGAGTGTCTGTTACAAAGATTCAGGAAATAGTTAAAATGAGGATTAACAACAAAAATTCGTGCGGCCAGGACGGGATCTCCAATTTTCTAATAAAAAAAACTACCATACAAGGCGTTAGAATATTTGACTATAATATTCAACTATTGTATTAATAACAGATATTTTCCAAAAGCATGGAAAAAAGCAAAACTTATCCCAATCCCAAAAAACAAAAAATCATATGATGTAAGCAACTTTCGTCCAATAGAAATGCTCTCTCATATTGGTAAATTTCTAGAAAGGGTCATAGCAGACCACTTCGATGACTACTGCGAAAATACCAACATACCAATTCGGATTCAAGAAAGGCCACTGCACAAACCACGCTCTTCTAAAACGACATAACAATGTAACTTCGAACTTAAGACTAAGAAAATGTACGACAACGTGTGCGCTTGACCTAGAAAAGGCCTTCGACAGCGTATGGACTACTTGTATACTACATAAAATGATACTATATGGAGTCCCCCTTTTCTGATAAGACTATGTTTTAGTTTTCTCACAAATACAAACCTCCAAATTGTTATAGAAGAGGAAACCTCAAACCATATCAAAATATATTCTGGAGTTCCCCAAGACTTTATACCGGGCCCTAAATTATATAACTTGTTCTTAATGGACTTCCCTCATATTTCATTGGATCAACACGGAGACTCGCGGTCGCCACAGAAAAAAACAAAAAACATATTGACGAAATAAACGAATTTTACAAATCATGGTGAATTACAATAAATGAGAGAAAATCGAAACTGATTTGCTTCCGAAGCGCATTTGGGAGAGGAACATCTGGAACAGATAAAAAAAGCAAAAACTTAAAAATTAATATAGAAACTCATGAAGTTACAGTTAAAGACAATATTAAATACCTAGGGGTAACATTAACAAGCTCCTTAAAGCTCATAACCATGGAAGGTATGCCTTAAATAGAGGAACAAAAGCCTCGAGAATTCTGATGCGGAACACCTCCAGATCCGCACCCACCTCCGATTTCTTTCAAAAATTGCTCATTTATTGTTATTTATCAAATCACGAATCTAAAATTAATTTTGAGCGGAAACCTATACTTTCCAAGATATTGAACTTTAAAAATCGCGAAATTTGCACTGCACTTCACAACACAATTTGACGTTCTCGCAATTAATTAACTCTTCTTCTTTTTAGTATTAAAAAGAGGCAGTGGTTGGTATATACATACCTTCCGATCATTTGGGTTACCAGCACTGCGTTTTTTTATTCATTACGGTTATTCAATTGATGGAATAGAGAAGCATTTATTAAGGAAACACGCGCACAAACCCATGCAGGCAGATACACACACACATGCAGAAAACTCGCAAAAACATACACACACACACTCAGGCAGCCTGCCTGAGTGGCTGTGTGTGTGTGTTTCTTTAATGAAAGTTTTTCTATTCAATTCTAAGTAAATGCTGCTTACTACACTTCAATTGAATATTCGTAATGAATAAAAAAACGCAATGCTGGTAACCCGAATGTTCGGAAGGTAAGTATATACCTACCACTGTCTCTTTTTAATACTAAAAAGAAGAAGAGTTAATTAATTGCGAGAATATCAAATTGTGTTGTGAAGTGCAGTGCTCAAAATTAATTTTAGATTCGTGATTTGTGGGTAAATAACAACAAATGACCAAGGTTTGAAAAAAATCGGAGGTAGGGGTGCGGATCTCGCGATTAGCCTCTGATGCCACTGCTAAAACATACCAGCTTATCAAGCCGCAGTAAGCTTCAAATCTACAAGCAACTAATTAGACCTACAATTTCCTATGGATTTATATGCTGGTTCACAATATCTCCTACTATAGCTCAACATACATAAACCCTGGAAAGAAAGATCCTCAGACTCTGCATAAGAAAACACTACCAAGCTAGAACAAAAAAATATTTAAATGAATACATATACAGAAGAATCAATTTAACTGCATTAATTAGATTCATACTCAACCTCAGCCAAAACCCTCGAGAATTCTTCACAAGCCATGAAACAGACTCCCTCCCTACCACATGCGAGGCCTAACGGAGTCCTTACATTCTAAAATGTTTGCAGTGTTCTTATGTAAAACTGACAAAGTTTGATTTGAATAGCTCCTCCGCCCTAAACTACTATTCATACAGAAAAATGGTGTTCCGATAATCTTAAGCTTGCTTTCTTATCTTCCGAACCGTGAAAAAATTTTCATATCTTTCCTAAAAAAATTATTTAAAAAAATGTATCTTAACCAAATGACTACTATTCCTCAAACAAAAATTCTCCTCTGAGTAATCATTGTAATGTCGCTGTGCCGTCTTGGGATGCCGTGGGCTGATGATATCGAATGTAGCTGCCTACAGATTCGGACTCCGGCTGCACATACACACATGCAATTATCAGTGAGCGGAGAGGTATTGAGCGTTAAATGGTAAGGTTACTTTGTAATCAAAACTATTTTATTATTTTGTTAAGTAAGGTACATATATAGGAAGTGTAGCCTTTGGGAAGATAAGGAATCAAGCTGTAAATTACTAGAAGACTATTTTCCTGTATGGATAGTAGTTTAGTCTCTGTGGCATACATAAAGCCAATGTTTAGCACTTTTCCATAAGTATCAATATAGAACATTTTAGAAAACGGACACCGGACGCACACATACAGATTTCTGTTTCATGGCTTGGGAAGTATTCTCGAGGGTTTTGCCTCAGCTCAAATTTCATGAATAACCTCCCTACCATCAAATAATATCTTCATGAACGAAATATATATTGAAAATATAATTGGAGACTTGCGGACAGCTACTACCCCTCAACGGTCAGCCTAATTAATAACAACTCCTTAGCTCTCCTGCAAGATTTGAACTATAAAAATAAAATTCCTAAATATTAAATAGTCTCACTAGTTAATCAAAACAGAGGATAAAACTATCTATATTGTATCTAAAAACTATCTCAAGGGCTATGGATTCATACTAGCGTTATCCGACCCGTTTTAACCTATTACTACTTCTTAAGAAGGAAGAGCCAATCGCGGAGATAAGACTGGATCTCAAACAGAGCTGGATTCACCTGGAGTTCCACACGAATCCATCTTTTAATCTATGTAGTTTGCGTACCTGACATCGACAGAGACAGCGATTATCTCCTCAAAGCCAACTTAAAAAGTGAATTGTATACTAACTGTCAGAGTGAGGTATGTTGGCTTCTTTAGTAACTCGACCAGCAAATTGCTTTAATCATAGAAGACAGTGGTGCACTAATTTAGTATTTAAGCGACATTTTAAAAGAATTAAATACTTAACTTCTAAAATTTTACTTAATAATAAATTATTGCATCACTGCCTTCTATGATTAAAACAATTGCAGGTCGAGTTACTATAGAGCCCAATACATATACCTTTCTGTGATAAGTAGTATGCAATTTTACGATCAGGCTTGGGTAAGCCAATTTATCTTCATTAATAAGCCTTTCTGATGAAAGAAAACACCTGTAGTGGACAATAAGATTAGGTAAGATAGGCAAAAATGATTGAGATCAGTAACGATATTTATGCAATTTTTAAGTTAAAAAATTCAATATTTTTGTAACAATTGTCCGTAACTAGAAGAAGCATAAATAAAATATGATAAGTATTAAGTACCTCGTATGAAAGGTACTTTTTTAAACTTTTAAAAAATGCAAGAACTATCAAAGCCATAGAGTTACTCATTTATTCCCTCATTGGTTCACGAATATGGGCGAAATCTTTAAGCAGATATAACTCCTTAAGAATAATGCAGGGGGGGGGGGTTAGGTGGGGGTATGTAGAACGCTAAGTTTATCAGCTCATCTCAAAAAATCTCGTGGTATACCGCAGAAGGCACCTTGAGCTGAAATATCCTGTATACATATCTAAATATTTATACTTTTAAATTTCTAACCGTGTACACCTACACAGGACATGTCCTACGCGTATTATGCCCCAATGAGTTCCTACATAAGCCTATTATAAATTCGAAATTGACTCAATCTTATTGCTGCACTTTTATATTTAAGTTTATTTTAAATTCCACACGTATGTATTTGGAACGTAATATAAGAATAAAAACGACACTCTAAACGGATATTTAGCTGGGTCTTTTACGAAATCCCGAAAGATAACACCAAATCCCTGTAAACCCACATTATCATAAACGAATTACAACACTGAGATGAGTAACTTTGGATTTTTTGTATTTTTATAGCTAAACAAATGTGCACAGTGGTTTCTGAGAGGGTAGCAATGCAAAACATATAAAACTTGAAGGGTGTTTTTTGTTCCACTTATATTTTTGTTGTACCGCACTAACAGCAATACAATTCCACTGAAATTAAATCTAATAAATATTCAATTTCTCCTTGCGTTGCGTTGTGTTGGCGAGTGTGTTTTTCCCAAAGCCAGTATGTGTTGACTAGATGCAGTCAATCCCCGTTATCAATCCTCAATTACGTAAGTGTTTACAGACACGTGTCCTGCCTCGTGTCAACGATGATTATATTTAGTTCTGGAAAGGCTATCTTTACACGAATCATTAAAGATTAATCAGTAGAGATAACAACAAATCCCCATTTGTTTACAAGTATAAATTAAATCCCTTTATATGACATATTTTAAAGAACGAAGATTTTGAGCAAGATTAATTCACAGTTAGGGTGGAATAAAAACACCATTTTCTAACCGAAAATGGTATTTCATGAATTATATTGTAGGTATGTACATTATGTTGGATGGGTGTATCTATATGTATAATGTGTATGTATTTAAATATAATATAAAACTCTGCAGTTAAAAGTTCCCATTGAATTAAGTTGTGCTTTGAGATGCATCAAAATAAACCTCATAATTAAATAAAACAATTTGCTGCCCTGCGTAGACAAATTCACTATGCTATGATTAAAAATGTGATTATTGCATTTTATGACTTAAAATGACCAATGAACAAATAAAAAAGTTATAATCGGTCTATGACCAATTCTTATGAATCCCTAGCTAGGTGAATACTCGCATGTAATTTCGTACGGTCAGCTAACAGTGCATGTTGAGTACTGTATCTAAAAATTCGATAGATATATTGACTAATTAAATAAGTTAGCCTTTGTTTAATTGCCTATGATAAAATCAATCAAGAGCTTTTGCGTTTGTGTGAAACAAAAGTTTTCTTTAAAAAATATAAAAATAATAAAAAATAGATTAAAGTTGTGAAATCAAGAAATTAATTTTATTTATTGAAATCCCACATATCTTAAAAATTGTGAACCCGAGGAGTCATTAAGAGAAATCCCACAGTTTTGGTCCTATCGACCCTGATTTCAATAAATCGAGTAAAAAATAGTGAAATTCACGTTTTCATAACATAAGGTGAAAAACATTATTCAGTGAATCAAGAATACTGAAGGTGCACTCCTATTAAAAACTTTGAGCTGAAATTAGGGTATAGTGAATTGTGATTTATTTTAATTTGACATAAATATGAATAGTTTGGTGAAAAAACATTTAGAAATACATATAATTAATTATGGCAAGGACCCAGAAACCCTTCAGACCGTTAGGTATTAAAAAAACAGAATTCAAAATATGCGGGACTTATGAACGAAGTTTAAAGAAACACACGACGACATAATTGATGTAATTTCGGAGAAACCCACTGAATTGGAACAAGTTTATTTTGAGGAAGACACTTACGAAAAATATGATGAATTGTATTACACTTATATTTCAAAGCTAGAAAACTCTGCAACCGATCCAATAAGAGATCAAAGTAAAGATGAAAGTCATATGGGAAATTATACAATAAAGCTGCCACATATTAGTTTGCCAAAATTCTCAGGAAGCTACTCCTCTTGGACATCATTTCGAGATCTCTTCGCATCGTTAATTCATAATAAAATTTCCTTATCCGATGTTGAAAAGTTACATTATTTAAAAGCTAGTTTATCTGGGGAGGCGGAATAGTTAGTAAAGAAATTTGCTATAACCGATGCAAATTATGAAATAGGATGGAAAATTCTTAATTCTAGATATGAAATCAAACGTATGCTAGTGAATTTACAATTTCAATCTTTATTTAAACAATCAATTCTAACGAGACGCCTGAATCTGTTAAAGGGTTTCTTGATAATACCGTCGAATGCGAATGTGTACAAGCGCTGGATATTCTAAAAATAAATAACTATGGGATTCTGTATTGGCTTATTTAACAATACAAAAATTACTTAATGATACACGACAAATTTTGGAACAGGAGTTTAGTAACAAACATGATCTCTCTACATTTATCGAATTAAAATAATTTAGAAGCTTGTTTCAGGACGCTTGAAGCTTTAGGTATCTCTATTCCAAAGTCATTTAATCGTGGACTCTTTCAACACAAATACAACCCTATGCATATTCAGTCTTTTTTATCTGAACAAAAAATAAGTTGTTGTCAGTGGGATCACGCTCATGCTTTACGACAATGTCCAAAGTTCTTCAGTATGAGTTTCACACAAAAAAGTGAAGTAAATAAGCAACAGAGATGGTGTATCAATTGCTTAGGACGTGGTAACTTATATCCTCAGTACCCTAGTAGGAGCTCATGCTCTCATTGCGGCAGGCGCCATCACACTCTTCTTCATATTTACAAAAGGGATCAAGAGTTTCCCACAATGTCAATGCTGCAAAGCTTCATGCAACCTCATCCTATCAGAAACGTGTTGAAGAACAAACTCCTACCGATTCCAGTGCAACTCGAGTAAATTCACTTCATGCATCTCTCACTCAAAGGGAAGTCTTGTTAACAACGGCGCTTGTTACATTAGAAGGTCCACATGGAAATCGTCAAATATTTCGAGCACTTCTAGATCAAGGATCTCAAGGCCCGCTGATTACCGAACATACTCCACAGTCCTTATATCTGAAGAAAAATCCCGTCAATGCTACAATTAGTGGAATCGAACAGTTAGTTGCAGGAATGCCGAAAGCAAAGGTTGATCTGAATCTCGTAGCTCCAAATCAAGATAAATCTAACTACTTACCATCCAAAATGAGAGTTAGAAGTCATTGGAGCAATATTTATGATGCAAAACTACCTGTTCCGACCTTTTGTCAACCTGGGAAAGTGGATTTATTGTTGGGAGCCGATGTGCACGCAAAAGTGATACCTACAAGATGGGTTAAAAAGAGGACCAGATGGAGTTCCCATTGCTCAAAACACAATCCTTGGCTGGATCATGTCTGGTGAAATCTCCAACAAACACAAACAATCTGAAGATCATAAAACTTTTACAATCGCTGCAACAGATAATGAAATAAACCAAAAACTTCAAAATTTTTGGGAATTAAAGGAAATTCCTACACGTAAGCTTTTAACACAACAGGAAGAAGCTTGTGAAAATCACTTTGTGAAAACCCATACATGCTTAAATGATGGACGATATATGCTTCGCTTACCATTTATTGATGAAGCGTACAAAAATGCACTAGGTTCATCGAGATTTAACGTAGTATGAAGTGTTCTTCATTTAGAAAGGAGATTTGCTAGCAATCTGTCACTTAAAAGAGAATGTCACAAATGCCTCAATTAGTACATAGAAATGATGCGTATCAAGTTATAACCACTAAAAGTAATTACAAAACTTGTGAAAAGGAAAATTTCTCGTGCCATAGCTACTATCTTTCGCATCACGCGGTATTTAAAGAAAGCACTACAACCAACGTGTGGTCTGTGATGCGTCCACAAAAACTAATAGACGACTTTCATTAAATGATGTTTTGTTGGCCCAAGCATACAAAATGATTTAATAACTATTCTACTTCGATGGCGACGATATAACTTTGCTTTCATAGGGGACATAGAAAAGATGCACCGCCAGGTAAAAATAAATGACAGTGACAGCAATTACCAAAGAATTGTCTGGAGATAAGATTCAAGTGAAGAAGTCAAAGATTATTGCCTTAGCACAGTGACCTTCAGAGTGACTTGCGCTCCCTTTCTTGCAATTCGAACACTCTACCAGCATGCGAATGATGAGAAGGAGGCCTATTCTATAGCAGCGAAATACCTTCTTGACGAATTTTATGTCGGTGACCTCTTTATCAGGGATCGCGAATGATGAAAGAATCATGGAGGCTATTCCTAGTGAAGATCGTGAACATCTCAACAGCTTTGATCTAGACTAAGGAGTGAAATCTCTCGGAATAATTTGGCATCCAACAACAGATGCATTTAGTTACAGATTGAACGTTGATTATCGCATAATCGCGAGTACAAAAAGAGAGCTTTTATCGGATATAGCGAAGATCAATGACCCTCTGAGTTGGATTGCATCCCTGACAATATCAACAAAAAATCTGTTTGGTTACATGGATTAGATTGGGATGCTCAGCTATCTACAATATTAAGAGGCAGATGGGAAGAAATCAAAGCTCATATCTTTATCGTACAAAAACTTCGAATTCCCGATGGATTCAAACATCAGGCAATAATAAGGAGTGTGAGTTACAGGCATTAAATGATGCTTCTCAATAAGCCTACGCTGCGGTCGTATATTTAAAAACTATTGATGAGCAAGGACAAGCAAAATGCCGCATAATTATGGCTAAATCGAAAGTAGCACCCATAAAGACAATTTCAATTCCTAGATTACAGAGCGCTATTAGTAGCCAGACTTATTAAATATATAATTGGAGCTCTGGAGCTACCAAAGATGGAAACTTATATCTGGACAAACTCATCTATAGTTTTCGCATGGATCCGAGGTCACCTTAATAAATGGACTACCTTTATTTCTAACAGGACGAGTGAAATTATTCAGACTGTGGGAAATATTCCATGGCATCATGTGCTCTCAAACCAGAATACTGGTGATCTTGCCTACTTGGCAATGAAATTGTTGAGAATCTCTTATTGTGGACAGCACCAAACTGGCTATGTGGAGGTAAAACTGAGTTCCAAATACAGTAGGGATTCCAAATACAGGTCGAGAGCTTAAGAAACCAGTAAAAATGTATTTTCTTGCCGAGTCATGTGATTTCCTACAAAATGTGTAAAGATTTTCTTATTAAGATTATTAAGATTTTCTTATTAAAGTTACAGCTTACTGTTATAGATTTATCCGCCAAGCAAAGGGACAAGTGATTCAATATAATTGGCTTATCACAGAAGAAGGGGATAAAAGTTTATGCTTCTGGGTAAAAATTCTTCAAAACATCTTTTTCTCACAAGAAAGAGCTAGATTAAAAGAAAAGAAGCCAATTGATCATGAGAGTAAATTGCTAAACATCAATCCATCTTTAGACCAACGAGGTGTGTTACCTGTCGGCGGAAGACTTCAGAACTCTGGTCTCAACTCTAATGAACGTCATCCCGTGATATTATCAAAAACTGGCCATTTAACTCAACTGATACTACAACATTACAATTGATTGTGTTTACATGGAGGAGTTCAGTTACTGTTGACATTACTTCTGAAAAGATTCTGGCTTCTTGACGCTCGTAACACTATTCGACATTTTATACGTAGGTGCATTACATGCCATTTTCAAAAGGCCCAGACATGTACCCAACAAATGGGAAGTTTTCCAAAAGCAAGAATCAGCGTGAGTAGACCATTCACGCATACCGGCGTAGGCTATTGTGGACCAATCGACCTCAAATTCAGTAAAGGTACAAAATCTACGACCTTCATTTGTATCTCATAGAGGTTTATACAAACACATGTATTCTGATTGTGGCACCAATTTCATACGAGCTAATTCTTATTTGAGAGATATTCAAAGCCATAACTATGAAATAGCAAGTAAGTTGGCATGTGAAGGTATAATGTGGCATTTTATACCACCATATTCGCCGCACTTTGGCGGCCTTTGGGTGTCAGGTGTAAAATTTGCAAAATTTCATTTACGACGCATAATTGGTACTTTAGTATTGACCTTCGAAGAACTTACTACAACACTAACTCAAATTGAGGCATGTATGAACTCCAGGCCTTTATGTCCACTTACTGCAGATTCATCCCACTTAACAGCTCTAACACCTGGCCACTTTCTCATAGGCGATGCTCTACTGGCACCACCTCAAGAGGATGTTGGGAAAAAGAGCGACAATCGCTTAAACAGATGGCAATTTTGTCAAAAACTATTACAGCATTTTTGGAGTCGATGGAGTAGTCAATATTTAACAGAACTGAAACAACGTATAGCGCTATATTCCTTTCTTTATTTCTTCTGAGGGGCAAGGGGTGGATTAAGTTTTGGGAAAATTTAATTCACAACACAATTGCATAATATTTCAATATAATAACATAATATTTAACTATGTTATAAAGTCTAACCTCTTGCCGGCCTTAACTCTAACTAGGCTACTTAAAACCTTATCTTGTTCTGTGTGTCGGCTTTTCTTTCTCAGGTCGACCTGAAATCCGCTGGCTGAGTATTTTACAAGATCGGCTTCTTTTCATCAAAATTCATCTTTGGCTTCAACGCTAATTCCTAGACGGGATCTCACTGGACATCGTCATTTCAGATTCCTTAATGATCCTGTTCGCTTCTCATATAGACTGTCCTGGTTATTCCATTTCTGATCCTTAAAGAGGTTTTCTTTTCCTACAACACCATTGTCTTCTGCCTGGTATTGTGTTTCAGATACGCTACCGCTTTTCACTGCTCGCAACTAAATCGGCGCCGGCATGCAAATACAGCCGCTTATATTTTTCTCCTTTATGATTTTCTTTTATTTTGTTTTACTCACTTATTTTTTTTTTTATTAATTTTTTACTTTTAGATAGATCACCTTCACTTCCTCGATTTAAGCAAACTTTTCGTTCGAGCCTGTGGTGCTTGCGCTACTTCTCGAGAACACACAAAATGTCTGCCCGCTGATGAATCTTTCGGACTCCGAATCGGTCTCTTCCACGCGGTTCCACATGACTGTACTACTTAAAGCCGCTCACACACTCGCCAACCTATAACTCACTTAACTTTCTATGATATGTGCATAGCATTTACTCACTGCCTTTGATTACTTTTAAACTCTTCATTACAAAATTAACTTTAACTTACAAAACCTGTTGATTTCAAATCTACCTATACTATTCTCGCACGATTAAAGTGCTAAACTTATCTACTCAAATCATAATTACACCTATGTTCACAATAATCCGAAGTGCTACTACTTCAACATTGCTTAACTCTATTCCGCCCCGCCATCTGAGATATAAGGTCTGTCTGTTTACTTTTGAGTAAAAATCTTTGTGTAAAAATCAAGTAAAAACTTTTATGTGGTAGAGGGGATAAATCAAGAAAAGTTACCAGACACTTTTCGAGTAAATTTTGTTTAGCTTGTCATGTGTCAAAATTTTGGCTGCTACCTTTCCGTCTAAAACAGAAAAAAATTAATTAATTTGAAATACGTTTTAAAAAACCCACCCTCTTTAATATTTTTCTTTTAATTTCGACTCTTTAGATTATCATTTTACATTCTTTCGATAACCCAACAAACGGCTTAACCTCAAATTTAATACTTTTGACAGTCAGCTGATTGCATATCAAAGTTACACATCCTCTTGATCATGAGTAAAAATGTGCAACTTTGTGCAAGAGGGGAAACGTATAAATTTACTCGATTTTTACTAGTTAAAAGTAAACAGACGGTTTGTGAGTAAAAATGCGTAAAAGTTTTTACACCGAGTAAAAACTTTCGAGTAAACAGACAGACCTATAAAAGGTTGGATTGACAATAGCGATTGACAATTTCAATTGACAGTACATACTTAATTGCGCAAATTTTACCAACGTTCATAATATTTCTTCGTTAGTTTCCTTAACATTTTAAGATTAGTTTACTACTCTAGGCCTGTACTTAATTATACCGGTTCGAGTAAAGCAACATAAGGAAACGGTGATTCCTGACGCAGACAATTAATGCTTTAAGCACACATAACAGACCGTCAAACTTGGTGATATTCCGTATGTCTTTTACTCCCACTCTAGGGAAGAATTCAAATTTTAGTTTATATACAAATATTTTTACTTTTAATCGTTCTGCTTTACATACTTATTTAACTGATTCTTTTATTAAGATTATTGACTGCATGCGCCTATATGAGAATGTAGATCTTATGAAGTATTTAAAATGGGCTTCACAGATCTCCCTGTTTGTGTAGACCTAGATGGGCATCTTTACTTACATTCTGTTTTAAATTACAACGTTTTATTTTACTGAAATTTTTCTATTTTAAATATCTGTGTTTTATGGTAATATACCTAAGATTTTAATCAAATTCTTGTCTTTTAGGAAATATGTGTTGTGATAATATATTAGTTGATCCTGTAACGTCCGTTACAACATTCCAAATGGAACATTCAACAACCTAATGTTAATAAAAGAGACATGGTGTTAGTAAAAGATGACAAACTTCCCCCATATAAGTCGGCATTGGGAAGAATTTTAGATATACACCCTGGTAACGATGGTTTAGTGTGCATCGTAAGTGTTCATATGAAAGAAACAATCGTGAAACGACCAATTACAAAAATAACGCGTTTACCTATTAACGACAATGAAGTACATAATCGTGTTGAAACACCTTCAGTGAACACAAAAAAGTAAGACAATCAGTGAAATCATCTGAATTCAAACTCGAAACTTTAAAAATTGTGTTAAATATTGGGTATCTATCACCACTAGTCCAAATAATTATAACATTTGTCATATCTACTTCATTCGAACTTGGATTAATAAATCTTCAACCATTCAAGGTCGTGTTCACTTGCACAAACAGTTCGAGTATATTAAAAAAAGGATCTTTTCATATAATGTGCAACGATAACGGTAATCGTTTATAAGATCACTTTTGCCGCGGGAGAATGTTGAGTTGATTCATGAAATAAGTTAGTCTTTATAAAAATCAATCAAGAACTTTTGGAATTGTGTGAAACAAAAGTTATTCTTTAAAAAATATAAAAATAATGAAAAATAGATTATAGTTGTGAAATCAAGAAATTTATTTTATTTATTTATTTTATTTGTGAACTCGAGGAGTCACTAAGTGGAAATCACGCAGTGCAAGATTGATCATTGAAGTGGATTTTCGCATATATTTCTAGAACGTTTCGCCTTTCAGTAACAATAAAAACGACTAGGACTGATTATTTTCAAAATATACGTAAAAATCCTATTGCTTTTATGGAAACACCAAGAAGGGGTTGCACGATTTAGCCCATTTCTATACCTTAGATGAAAGCTAATCTAATCTACTAAGTTCGTCATTTAGTTTGTAACGCCTAGAAATAATGATGGTAGAGCCAAATGGATTAGATGCCCATGCATTAAATTAAAAGTTGTTTTGATTTTTGCATGTCCGTTCATCCATCTGTCTCTCCGTCCGTCCTCACGATAACTCTAGAACGCGTGCATCAAGAGAGCTGAAATTTTGCATATGGCCTTTTGAAAAAAAGCAAAATAAGTTTGAAAATGGGACAAATCGGGTAACTCCTACGTACGGTTGCCATACAAAAATCCCGCTTTTCGCTACATATTTGTACACTAACTGAGGACGCGTCAATGTAGAGAGCTGAAAGTAAGTGCACAGTGTTTACATAAAAACAATAAGTATACATAATTTCAAAATTGGACTAAATTAGGCGACGCCTTCTTATTGTTGCCATATAAAAATTTAGAGTTTTACGTACACTGTGAAAGCAATCAGTCCTTGACGATACTGAAAAGTTCTTCAAAATATGAAATCATATAAAGACAGAATTACAATGGACGCAACGGAACGCAACTGAACGGAGAGAAATGTCAAATTTACGCAGTAAAACGGACGTAAAGGTTTGCTTACAATGGACGCCTGGTTAATTGAAAGTGACAGTGACGTTTGACTCAAAATTTATAAACAAATATGAATAAAATCAAAAAACTTTTTTTCATGTTGAATTTGCTCTTTATAATGTGTAAAATATTATTAGAAATTGACGAGAAGAAAAGAAAGCGGTCTAAAAGAAGATGGTGTGTCTGAAAAATAAATAGGAATAGAGACGCTACGGGATATTTCAAAGTTATCTTTAGGAACATGAAAGAAAATGATCCAGAGGAGTTTTTTAAACAAACTAGAATGAAAAGACTAATGTACGAATTATTGTTGACATTGTTGAAATCCCGGTTAACCAAAACTTCAATTAGAAGACCCATTGATCCTGAATACCTGTTGGCAGTCACCTTAAGGTAAACCGTTTAGTATCGTATTTTTATTCATAGCATAATTTCGAAAATTTTAGTTTCTTATCTCAAGGCACCTCACATCAGTTTTTGGCGTGGTCATTCCAAATGGGAAAATCCACAGTCCGCAAAATTATTTTGGAGACATGCGATGTAATTTGGGAAACCTTGGCACCTATATATGTATCGGAACCTAAAGAGCACGACTATAAAGATATAGCGGATGACTTTTGGAGATTGTGGAATATGCCCAACTGCGTTGGGGCTGTGGACGGGAAGCAAATTACCATTAAATGCCCCCCTTCCAGTGGAAGTCAATTCTACAATTACAAGCATGCGTTTAGCATTGTGTTGTTAGCATCATGCGATGCAAAGTATACATTCACGCAAGCAGATTTAGGAGCTTATGGCAGTCAGAGTGATGGAGGTAAATTTTTCTATATACTTCTTTTTATATACGAGTAATATAATTGTTTTCATAAAAGGTGTTCTGCAGGAATCCGTATTTGGAAAGGCTTTGTTTTCGGGACAGCTTCCTATACCGCAACCAACTTCACTCCCGAACAGTGGTAGGATTTTCCCACACTATTCCGTTCCCATTAAAAGAAAATTTAATGAGGCCGTTTCCAGGGAAACTGTTGAATAGGGAAAAAAAAGTCTTCAATTATAGGCTCTCAAGAGCACGACGAAAAATTGAAAATGCCTTTGGCATTTTGGTTGCCAGGCGGAGATGTCTTCGAACATCCACATAATGCTGAGCGAATAACTTTAGCAACATTGGCACTGCATAATTTCATTATGCTGAATAACAGATCCCAGTATTGTCCACCAACTTTTGTCGACTGTGAGGATGAGAATAGGGTCCTACAACCTGGTGAATGGAGGAGAGAGCTTGAAGGCAATGACAAAAATTTCAGGTCCATTACCTTCCGATCTTCGAATGCAGCTGTTAGTGCCTTTCAGCTACGAAGGACACTTGCAGATTACTTCTTGAACGAAGGAAGCGTATCATTCCAAGAATCAATTAACTAATTTTTTAAATTCATTTATTAATTTGTTTTTCATATATACATATATGTACATTATATGAATCTTAAATATACTAACTCAATAACTTTTGACACAGCATTCTTTTAGAATGGAATTGAAAATATTTATTACATATCCTACCCTTACGCTACATTACAACGTTAGGTACATTGAAAAATATTAAACTGATTCTGGCATTTCATCGGAAAGCCCCAAGTGAACATTCTCTAATTTCATCACATATTCTGAAATTTTTAGAACCGGATTATTATGTAATATTGGAGGTAAATTTTCCAATTTGGCCGCCATCGCCCTCATGAATGTCTGCATGGCAGTATCCGTTTCGGGCTTACATGAACTTTTGAATGCATCTACTGCGCTTTGGAATAGCCCTGTTAAATCTGCAGTGCTGCCGGTCTTCCTTTTTTTGGTGTGGGAGTGTACGAGCTTTTCGCTTGAGACGAACTGCTTTCCGGGGACAAGACATCGAGCTCGCTATACAATGAGTCGTTCACACTTAAGAACGGAGAATTATTCCCTTCACTTGAGTCGTGTTCCCTGTGTGTACCACAGGTTCTACGAAAAAATCACCGTTGTTAGATATTTTATTCGATATGTATTCATTACTTACTTCCCGGGTTGCAAATGACCTTTCAGGAAGGTTAATCCCTCGTACAGCTCCCAAGTATGGTAATCCATTCGCGCACTCCCAGATGGAGCAGAAAGCCTACGGCTCTCTCTAACAAACCGATCCCTCAAACTTCTCCACCTTTTAATACATGTTTCATCTTAAATAACAAAAATCCATTGTGAAATTTATTTAAAAAGTAATTTTACTCCTTTACTTACCGGTACTTTGAAGTTGAACGGCAGTTTTTCTCCAAATTTCGGCCTTTTGTTGGGCATTTTTATATCCTGCCTTGGATTTATTATACAGCACCTCATTTTCACGTACAGCAGCAATTAATTTTTCCTCAAATTTTTCAATTTTTTCTCTGCTTATTGCTCAATTAACCCAGCACAGTTTCACTTGACGGAACAAAATAAACAATCCCAAAGCTAATTTGAGGTTATGTTTATCCGTTCAGTTGCGTTAATTTCAGATTTTATTAAACTTGCTGCGTACGACTGCTTTTTCGTCCGTCACCTATACGCAACTCCATTTAAAAAGCGTACAAAGAAAACCGGTTTGACATTTCTCTCCGTTCAGTTGCGTTCCGTTGCGTCCATTGTAATTCCGCCTTAAAATTGGTTACACTCAGTTTTTCTGTCCGACGAACCGTTATAGAAATATATGTGAATATCCACTTGAAATATCAAACTTGTACAGATGGGTATCCATAGAAATTACAGAAACTACGTACGAGTATTCATCTAGGTTGTCATAAGAATTGATCTTAGAGTAATTCTAGCTTTTTGACTGTTTTATATTGTTTATAACTAATATTATCTTGAAGTCTCAGCTAACTGGAAAATAGGACTATGAATGAAAATGGAGCGCTTTGGAAAGACAGGTTAAAAATGTAACACCGCTTCTATCAATTAACTACGAAATGTGCTCCAAATCCAAAAACTAATATGACAATATGCAGATTGTCAAAAATAATAAAAAACATAAAATTATAATAAAACAAGTAAAAAAGCTAGAATTGGTCTAAGACCAATTCTTGTGATACCCTAGATGAATGCCCCTATTAAATTTCCTATGATCACCAATCTATGCAAGTTTGATTTTTGAAGTTGCTTTTCGCATATATTTTTAGAACGGTTTGTCAGACAGGAAAAATGATTATAACCAATTTTATAGGATTTTGTATTCTGAAGAAGTTTTTAGTACAATAAAAACGTCTTGGACTGATCGTTTTCACAGTATACGTAAAAAACCTAAATTTTTATATGGCAACACCAAGAAGGAGTTGCCCGATTTCCCGGAATGTGAGAATCCCCATCGATTGAAGTGGAGTTCCTAAGTAGTTACGCTATGGGAGTTCTGGATCACTTTTTCCATACAAAAAGTGCAAGGTAGATTCCAATAATTTTGGTGGCTCTGGACTGGGGTTCTGGGCCACTGAAGGGGCTTCCGTCCAGTGATATACGTCACAGGGCATGCCTGGGGAATTCCTTTCCTATCGCCTGGCTGACCACGTCATCTGGTTGGCCCCGGTCAGCTGATCAGCTCTGTCATAGCTGATTTTTAATAAAATAATGCTGGCTTTTGCTGGAATCGAACCGAGAACGCTTGGTTTTGTAAAATCCGATGCGCTCTACCATGAGACCATGGAGGTGTTGTATGAATATTCTTTAAAGTTGCTATATATGGGTAGAGTTCTATACCAGAGTTTTTATCTAGAACTCTGAGCGTCACCATCGCTAGGTGGTTTGAGTACATACTAAATGTGGGCTTGTGCCTTGACTGTACTGGTTTATGTCTTGGATGCACCATTGTGCCTTGACTGTACAGATGTGACGTCACCGACCCTGAGGTCATTGACCTTTGACCTTTGACCCTTGACCTTTGAACTTTGACCCTTGACCTTTGACCTTTGACCTATGACCCTGACCCTGATGTCATTGACCTTCACACACACACACACATGCACACGATACAATTTGAGGTATTACGCCACAACTCACAAGTCCTTGCTCATTACATTGGCGTCTCAAGCTCTATCTTCGCTGAAATAAAAAATTGGCTTTGTGTTGGAATCGAACCGAGAACGCCTGGTGTGAAAATCAACAAAACAAACAAACCCCAAGACTTATATCATTGAAAAATGGATTCTAGATGGTGGGTATGTGGAGGGGGATAATAAAGACAGGGAGGGGGGGGGGGAAATTTTCATCAGAAATCCTCTACGGGCTCTGGTTTTCGAGATATTAGCGTATTAACAATTCAATGCTCATGGAAATGAATTCTTGCCGGTGTGGGGTGGGAGGGGGAACGAAATTTTCATCACAAATCCTCTACGGGCTCTGGTTTTCGAGACAAACAATTAGCTAAGGGGTTTGTCATGCTTGAAGTTTTCTTAGCTGAGCAGATAACGAATTTCGCAACATGGCATCATCACCTCGGTTTTTGTTGTTTTGCTGAACGGAAGTTGCAGATATCGATCATCACAAGATTCGTAAACAAATTTTCACATCCTGTTGTAAACAAATTTAAGGACATTTATTCTTATCATGTAATTTGATACCACACTTCCTGTAAGCCGCCCAATTCCAAGAATTTTACTGATCGACACGTTTCATTGGAATTCGTAAACAAATTTTTACATCATGCTGTAAACAAATTTAAGCAATATCAGCACATTTATTCTTTTCATGTAATTTGATACCACACTTCCTGTAGGCAGCCAAAAAAATTTTATTGTTCCAAGAATTTTACCAATCGAAACGTTTCATTGGAATGTAAACAAATTTTTCTTGTATGTAAACAATCTCATTTGCAAATTCGACCAGCAGAATAAAGTAATCAAATTAATTTGAATGATTTTTTTATCGTGTAATTCGATATCATCTCAGCCTGTAAGCAAATTCGTGCAATTTTAGCAGCAGGATCATTCATGTTTACAAACCGTTGCTATAAAAGCGCAAGGAAACTCTTGAGGAGCACCAGTCAGTTTTAGTGAGTCTCCGTGATAGTACATAAAAATAAAATAAAAATGACAACCGCGCTAGTAAATAAAAGTTTTTCAGTAATTGAAAACTTGCGAAAAGATGTGATGGAGTGTTTAAAAAATTCAGTGAATAAAGACTATATTGTTCAAAAGTGTAATAGAAACATGCATAAATTTCAAGTTGCATTACGGAAGTGCAATAAGAGTGCTAGGAAACGACATTTCGAGAGCTGTCTCGAGCAAATTAAAGCATTGAGAGCACTATTGAGAACTCCCCGTCGAGGTGGAGGAATTACTCGCATAAGAAGAAGTGATTTTGTAAAGTGGGAGGAAATAAAGACAGCGTTCGCAGAGAGAATTCGACAAGGTGTTATTGCAAATTTAAAGCATATCGATCCGAAGCTTTAAATCAAACATTTCGGATCCAATACACACTCAGCTGGAAGATTTCCAGGAAAAAGACAGTGGCTGGGCACTGCACTCAATAATACATCTAGCAGTACACATCAACAAGTTTGAGCAGCTTCGAGGATCTTCGTATATACCCCTACCAAAGGAAATTGCATCAAAGAAAGCTTTAATCAATGTGCAAAATAATGATGAAGCATGCTTCGCATGGGCCGTAACATCAGCGCTATATCCTGCAAATATTAACACCAATAGGATCTCATCGTATCCACATTACTCTACAGTACTTAATTTAACTGGGATAACATTTCCCATGACACTTAAGCAAATTACACAATTTGAGGACCAGAACGATTTATCAATAAACATGTTCATCCTGGAGAAAGAGCATTTCCTCACCACAGTTCCAGTCAGACTTACGAAACACAGAATGGAGCGACATGTAAATCTCTTAATGCTACAAGATGACTATGACCAGGCTGATGATCATATGGATGATGATGATGACGACAGCAGATATCATTTCTGCTGGATTAAAGATCTTTCGCGCCTCATATCGAAACAAACTTCGAAGCGTAATGGTAGAAGGCATATTTGTGACAGATGTTTGCTCTACTTTTACTCTGAAGAAAAATTAACATCACACACTCCCGAATGCGAGAAGCAAAACGACTGCAGAATTATGTTTCCCTCAGAGGAAAAGAAATGGTTGGAATATAAGAATTATAACCATAAGAATCCAGTCCCGTTTTGTGTGTATGCTGATCTTGAATCAATATTGAAGCCGATTCAGGGAAACGATCAAAATACACAGCGAATCCAGGAACATGAAGTTCACAGCATAGGATTCTATTTCCACTGCAAACATGATGCTAAGCTCTCATATTACAGAGCATATCGAGGCAAGGACTGTCAACAATGGTTTGCATTAGAATTGCAAAAAATTGCCTCCATAGCTGTACAGGAAAAGCTGAACATCAGGCCAATGCAACCACTGACTAAAGAGGAACGGCGATCACATATGGAAAATACTTGGTGTCATATATGTGAAAAAACGTTTGCAGCCGATGAGGAACGAGTCCGGGACCATTGCCATTTAACAGGAAAATACCGAGGGCCAGCCCACAATACATGCAATCTGATGTATCAAGATTGCTCCATAGTTCCAATAATTTTTCACAATTTATCCGGATATGATGCCCACTTCATTATTAAGGATATAGCTACATCTTTCCCAGGAAATGTTGATCTCTTGCCAATAAACAAGGAAAGATATATTTCGTTCACCAAGCACATGGACGGCAGCCACATAAAATTCAGATTCATCGATTCCTTCCGTTTTATGGCTGAATCTTTAGATAAGCTTTCATCATTGCTGCCAATGGATAAATTGAACACTACAAGATCAATATGGCGGGGATTGAATGATGACACTATCAAACTTCTTACACGCAAAGGTGTCTTCCCATATGATTTTATTGATGACTGGGATAAATTGGATTTCCGAAACTTGCCAACACAGGAAGCGTTCTACAATAAACTGACTGACAGTGCTATATCTCCTGAGGACTACAATCATGCTGAAAAGGTCTGGCAAAAATTTGAAATACAAACACTTGGTGAATATTCAGATCTATACCTTAAGACTGATGTTCTACTATTGGCCGATGTGTTTGAGAACTTTCGAGAAGTGTGCATGAAGACATACAATTTAGATCCAGCACATTATTACACCATGCCAGGCTTAACATGGGATGCTATGCTAAAATACACTAATGTCAAATTAGAGCTGATAACCGACGTAGATATACTGCTATTCATAGAGAGAGGCATTCAAGGTGGTATAAGTCAATGTTCGAACAGATATAGTAAAGCAAATAACAAATATATGGATGATTTTAAGCCTGAGGAGAAAGAGAAATACTTGATGTATTATGATGTGAATAACCTTTATGGATGGGCCATGTCACAACATTTACCAACCGGAGGATTCAAATGGGTTGATGTTCCCAATATTGACGTTTCCGAAATTCCTGATGATTCTCCAACTGGATACATATTCGAAGTCGACTTGGATTATCCTCAACATCTACATGATAAACATAAGGACTTACCGTTTTGCTCTGAGCATGCAGCACCACCTGGAGCAAAATTAGAAAAGCTTCTGACAACATTACATTCAAAAATTAAATATGTTATACACTACCGAAACTTGAAGCAATGCTTATCACATGGACTCATCCTGAAAAAAGTGCACCGGGTACTTCAATTCGATCAATCAGCTTGGCTTAAACCATATATTGACTTAAATACCACCAAACGGATGCAGGCTACAAGCGATCATGAGAAGGACAGCTATAAGAAGATGAATAATGCAGCTTTTGGTAAGACCATGGAAAATGTGCGCAAGTATAGCGATATCAAGCTTTGCGTAAAGTGGGAAGGTCGCTATGGTGCAAAAGCTCGGATTGCGGCACCCAACTTCCACAGTGCAACGATATTTGATGAGAATTTAGTTACTGTGGAATTAAGGCGACTCAAAATCTTATTCAATAAGCCTCTCTATATTGGAATGGCAATTATGGAAATTTCAAAGATATGCCTCTACGATTTCCATTACAGTTTTATGCAGCGTCAATTTGGAGATAAATGTAAAGTCATGTATACAGATACAGATTCTCTAATATATGAACTTGAAGAGAAAAATGCATATGAGTTCATGGCTGAAAATATAAACAAATTTGATACAAGTGATTACTCAGAAAATAATCAATTCAACTTACCGCTCATGAATAAAAAGATTCCTGGGCTAATGAAGGATGAGCTGAATGGGAAAATTATGAGTGAATTTGTAGGCTTGCGCTCGAAAATGTACAGTCTGCGTATAAACGATGGTAAAACTGTAAAAAAAGCGAAAGGAGTAAAGACTAATGTAGTCCAGAGGCATATCAATTTCGAAGACTACGTCGAATGCTTAAATAACAAGCGAATATTAACTGCTAATCAGAGCTCCATACGATCTCATCACCATAAAGTATACACTATCAGTCAAAAAAAGATTGCATTGAGTCCCTATGATAACAAGCGGTATATTATGAGTGGGACAACGGATACTCTACCATGGGGACATTACTCTATTCAATCAGAACAGCAAGGAGCAGACGCAGAAAACATATAATCTAAGGCTAGTCTAAGATGTGTATTGTAAACAAAAATTGTATTATAGCTAAAATACCATTTAATGAAATAGTTTGTTTTAATTGTAGGTATTATAGTATAAGATATACATTATTGTAAAATAAAGAAAGTGTTATTACAGTTATAAGGAAACCGATTAAAGCAATTGAATGATACACTACGAATTAAATATTAATGATATATTATATATGGTACTCTTTTTATTCAATTTCCCTACTAAGTCCAGAGCTCCCAAATAATATTTGCCCACTACAGCGAGCTCCTAATCGGGCGGTTGAGCGTTTTACCCAGAATGTTAGGACGGCTTGAGAAAAAAACATTTACACGTGGGCTCGACCTTGACCCCCGGCACCACCTTTGAAACCGGAAGGGCGTCTGACCCTTGACCTTCATCCGGAAGTGTATTATATATAAGTGCATAAACAAGCACATCACAGGGAACTCCGATTTGGCTGATGATGAGGATTCCGTCTGTCGATCAGACCAGTTTGTTATCTGGCCTATTAAAAAGCTGTTAAGCTGTTATCAGACCTGTTCGAAAAGCTGTTTAGCTGTTATCAGACCTGTTTAAAAGCTGTTAAGATGTTATCAGAGCTGTTTGAAAAGCTGTTAAGCTGTTATTTAACCTGTTTAAAAGCTGTTAAGCTGTTATCAGACCTGTTCGAAAAGCTGTTTAGCTGTTATCAGACCTGTTTAAAAAGCTGTTAAGCTGTTATCAGACCTGTTTAAAAGCTGTTAAGCTGTTATCAGACCTGTTTAAAAAGCTGTTCCGGATGAATGTCAAGGACTTGATGCCCTTCGTGTAATTATGGATCTATTTTGAGGGATACCAATGCATATAAAAGTGAATATGCTGAAGATGGACAAATGAAAGGTACTAGAACGGCTAAGTATAAAGCTATAATCAGTAAACTTATACGGCATAAAGGCATGGGACTATCTTGAGAGATACCAATGAATATAAACGTGACTATGCTTAAGATGGACAAATAAAAGGTAATAGAGTGGCTTTAAATCTATAATCAGTAAACTTATACAGCATAAAGGCATGGGACTAGTGCATTGGTATTTCTCGAAATAGATCTATAATTACAGGAAGGGCATCAAGTCCTTGACATTCATCCGGAACAGCTTTTTAAACAGGTCTGATAACAGCTAAACAGCTTTTCGAACAAGTCTGATAACAGCTTAACAGCTTTTCGAACAGGTCTGATAACAGCTAAACAGCTTTTCGAACAGCTCTGATAACAGCTTAACAGCTTTTCGAACAGGTCTGATAACAGCTTAACAGCTTTTCGAACAGGTCTGATAACAGCTTAACAGCTTTTCGAACAGGTCTGATAACAGCTAAACAGCTTTTCGAACAGCTCTGATAACAGCTAAACAGCTTTTCGAACAGGTCTGATAACAGCTTAACAGCTTTTTAATAGGCCAGATAACAAACTGGTCTGATCGACAGACGGAATCCTCATCATCAGCCAAATCGGAGTTCCCTGTGATGTGCTTGTTTATACACTTATATGTAATACACTTCCGGATGAAGGTCAAGGGTCAGACGCCCTTCCGGTTTCAAAGGTGGTGCCGGGGGTCAAGGTCGAGCCCACGTGTAAATGTTTTTTTCTCAAGCCGTCCTAACATTCTGGGTAAAACGCTCAACCGCCCGATTAGGAGCTCGCTGTAGTGGGCAAATATTATTCGGGAGCTCTGGACTTAGTAGGGAAATTGAATAACAAGAGTACCATATATAAAATATCATTATTGATTTATTATTAATTGAAAAATATTAACATTTAATTCGTAGTGTATCATTCAATTGCTTTAATCGGTTTCCTTATAACTGTAATAACACTTTCTTTATTTTACAATAATGTATATCTTATACTATAATACCTACAATTAAAACAAACTATTTCATTAAATGGTATTTTAGCTATAATACAATTTTTGTTTACAATACATATCTTAGACTAGCCTTAGATTATACGTTTTCTGCGTCTGCTCCTTGCTGTTCTGATTGAATAGAGTAATGTCCCCATGGTAGAGTATCCGTTGTCCCACTCATAATATACCGCTTGTTATCATAGGGACTCAATGCAATCTTTTTTTGACTGATAGTGTATACTTTATGGTGATGAGATCGTATGGAGCTCTGATTAGCAGTTAATATTCGCTTGTTATTTAAGCATTCGACGTAGTCTTCGAAATTGATATGCCTCTGGACTACATTAGTCTTTACTCCTTTCGCTTTTTTTACAGTTTTACCATCGTTTATACGCAGACTGTACATTTTCGAGCGCAAGCCTACAAATTCACTCATAATTTTCCCATTCAGCTCATCCTTCATTAGCCCAGGAATCTTTTTATTCATGAGCGGTAAGTTGAATTGATTATTTTCTGAGTAATCACTTGTATCAAATTTGTTTATATTTTCAGCCATGAACTCATATGCATTTTTCTCTTCAAGTTCATATATTAGAGAATCTGTATCTGTATACATGACTTTACATTTATCTCCAAATTGACGCTGCATAAAACTGTAATGGAAATCGTAGAGGCATATCTTTGAAATTTCCATAATTGCCATTCCAATATAGAGAGGCTTATTGAATAAGATTTTGAGTCGCCTTAATTCCACAGCAACTAAATTCTCATCAAATATCGTTGCACTGTGGAAGTTGGGTGCCGCAATCCGAGCTTTTGCACCATAGCGACCTTCCCACTTTACGCAAAGCTTGATATCGCTATACTTGCGCACATTTTCCATGGTCTTACCAAAAGCTGCATTATTCATCTTCTTATAGCTGTCCTTCTCATGATCGCTTGTAGCCTGCATCCGTTTGGTGGTATTTAAGTCAATATATGGTTTAAGCCAAGCTGATTGATCGAATTGAAGTACCCGGTGCACTTTTTTCAGGATGAGTCCATGTGATAAGCATTGCTTCAAGTTTCGGTAGTGTATAACATATTTAATTTTTGAATGTAATGTTGTCAGAAGCTTTTCTAATTTTGCTCCAGGTGGTGCTGCATGCTCAGAGCAAAACGGTAAGTCCTTATGTTTATCATGCAGATGTTGAGGATAATCCAAGTCGACTTCGAATATGTATCCAGTTGGAGAATCATCAGGAATTTCGGAAACGTCAATATTGGGAACATCAACCCATTTGAATCCTCCGGTTGGTAAATGTTGTGACATGGCCCATCCATAAAGGTTATTCACATCATAATACATCAAGTATTTCTCTTTCTCCTCAGGCTTAAAATCGTCCATATATTTGTTATTTGCTTTACTATATCTGTTCGAACATTGACTTATACCACCTCGAATGCCTCTCTCTATGAATAGCAGTATATCTACGTCGGTTATCAGCTCTAATTTGACATTAGTGTATTTTAGCATAGCATCCCATGTTAAGCCTGGCATGGTGTAATAATGTGCTGGATCTAAATTGTATGTCTTCATGCACACTTCTCGAAAGTTCTCAAACACATCGGCCAATAGTAGAACATCAGTCTTAAGGTATAGATCTGAATATTCACCAAGTGTTTGTATTTAAAATTTTTGCCAGACCTTTTCAGCATGATTGTAGTCCTCAGGAGATATAGCACTGTCAGTCAGTTTATTGTAGAACGCTTCCTGTGTTGGCAAGTTTCGGAAATCCAATTTATCCCAGTCATCAATAAAATCATATGGGAAGACACCTTTGCGTGTAAGAAGTTTGATAGTGTCATCATTCAATCCCCGCCATACTGATCTTGTAGTGTTCAATTTATCCATTGGCAGCAATGATGAAAGCTGATCTAAAGATTCAGCCATAAAACGGAAGGAATCGATGAATCTGAATTTTATGTGGCTGCCGTCCATGTGCTTGGTGAACGAAATATATCTTTCCTTGTTTATTGGCAAGAGATCAACATTTCCTGGGAAAGATGTAGCTATATCCTTAATAATGAAGTGGGCATCATATCCGGATAAATTGTGAAAAATTATTGGAACTATGGAGCAATCTTGATACATCAGATTGCATGCATTGTGGGCTGGCCCTCGGTATTTTCCTGTTAAATGGCAATGGTCCCGGACTCGTTCCTCATCGGCTGCAAACGTTTTTTCACATATATGACACCAAGTATTGTCCATATGTGATCGCCGTTCCTCTTTAGTCAGTGGTTGCATTGGCCTGATGTTCAGCTTTTCCTGTACAGCTATGGAGGCAATTTTTTGCAATTCTAATGCAAACCATTGTTGACAGTCCTTGCCTCGATATGCTCTGTAATATGAGAGCTTAGCATCATGTTTGCAGTGGAAATAGAATCCTATGCTGTGAACTTCATGTTCCTGGATTCGCTGTGTATTTTGATCGTTTCCCTGAATCGGCTTCAATATTGATTCAAGATCAGCATACACACAAAACGGGACTGGATTCTTATGGTTATAATTCTTATATTCCAACCATTTCTTTTCCTCTGAGGGAAACATAATTCTGCAGTCGTTTTGCTTCTCGCATTCGGGAGTGTGTGATGTTAATTTTTCTTCAGAGTAAAAGTAGAGCTAACATCTGTCACAAATATGCCTTCTACCATTACGCTTCGAAGTTTGTTTCGATATGAGGCGCGAAAGATCTTTAATCCAGCAGAAATGATATCTGCTGTCGTCATCATCATCATCCATATGATCATCAGCCTGGTCATAGTCATCTTGTAGCATTAAGAGATTTACATGTCGCTCCATTCTGTGTTTCGTAAGTCTGACTGGAACTGTGGTGAGGAAATGCTCTTTCTCCAGGATGAACATGTTTATTGATAAATCGTTCTGGTCCTCAAATTGTGTAATTTGCTTAAGTGTCATGGGAAATGTTATCCCAGTTAAATTAAGTACTGTAGAGTAATGTGGATACGATGAGATCCTATTGGTGTTAATATTTGCAGGATATAGCGCTGATGTTACGGCCCATGCGAAGCATGCTTCATCATTATTTTGCACATTGATTAAAGCTTTCTTTGATGCAATTTCCTTTGGTAGGGGTATATACGAAGATCCTCGAAGCTGCTCAAACTTGTTGATGTGTACTGCTAGATGTATTATTGAGTGCAGTGCCCAGCCACTGTCTTTTTCCTGGAAATCTTCCAGCTGAGTGTGTATTGGATCCGAAATGTTTGATTTAAAGCTTCGGATCGATATGCTTTAAATTTGCAATAACACCTTGTCGAATTCTCTCTGCGAACGCTGTCTTTATTTCCTCCCACTTTACAAAATCACTTCTTCTTATGCGAGTAATTCCTCCACCTCGACGGGGAGTTCTCAATAGTGCTCTCAATGCTTTAATTTGCTCGAGACAGCTCTCGAAATGTCGTTTCCTAGCACTCTTATTGCACTTCCGTAATGCAACTTGAAATTTATGCATGTTTCTATTACACTTTTGAACAATATAGTCTTTATTCACTGAATTTTTTAAACACTCCATCACATCTTTTCGCAAGTTTTCAATTACTGAAAAACTTTTATTTACTAGCGCGGTTGTCATTTTTATTTTATTTTTATGTACTATCACGGAGACTCACTAAAACTGACTGGTGCTCCTCAAGAGTTTCCTTGCGCTTTTATAGCAACGGTTTGTAAACATGAATGATCCTGCTGCTAAAATTGCACGAATTTGCTTACAGGCTGAGATGATATCGAATTACACGATAAAAAAATCATTCAAATTAATTTGATTACTTTATTCTGCTGGTCGAATTTGCAAATGAGATTGTTTACATACAAGAAAAATTTGTTTACATTCCAATGAAACGTTTCGATTGGTAAAATTCTTGGAACAATAAAATTTTTTTGGCTGCCTACAGGAAGTGTGGTATCAAATTACATGAAAAGAATAAATGTGCTGATATTGCTTAAATTTGTTTACAGCAGGATGTAAAAATTTGTTTACGAATTCCAATGAAACGTGTCGATCAGTAAAATTCTTGGAATTGGGCGGCTTACAGGAAGTGTGGTATCAAATTACATGATAAGAATAAATGTCCTTAAATTTGTTTACAACAGGATGTGAAAATTTGTTTACGAATCTTGTGATGATCGATATCTGCAACTTCCGTTCAGCAAAACAACAAAAACCGAGGTGATGATGCCATGTTGCGAAATTCGTTATCTGCTCAGCTAAGAAAACTTCAAGCATGACAAACCCCTTAGCTAATTGTTTGTCTCGAAAACCAGAGCCCGTAGAGGATTTGTGATGAAAATTTCGTTCCCCCTCCCACCCCACACCGGCAAGAATTCATTTCCATGAGCATTGAATTGTTAATACGCTAATATCTCGAAAACCAGAGCCCGTAGAGGATTTCTGATGAAAATTCCCCCCCCCTCCCTGTCTTTATTATCCCCCTCCACATACCCACCATCTAGAATCCATTTTTCAATGATATAAGTCTTGGGGTTTGTTTGTTTTGTTGATTTTCACACCAGGCGTTCTCGGTTCGATTCCAACACAAAGCCAATTTTTTATTTCAGCGAAGATAGAGCTTGAGACGCCAATGTAATGAGCAAGGACTTGTGAGTTGTGGCGTAATACCTCAAATTGTATCGTGTGCATGTGTGTGTGTGTGTGAAGGTCAATGACATCAGGGTCAGGGTCATAGGTCAAAGGTCAAAGGTCAAGGGTCAAAGTTCAAAGGTCAAGGGTCAAAGGTCAAGGGTCAAAGGTCAATGACCTCAGGGTCGGTGACGTCACATCTGTCTGGCCAAACTGACCCTATACTTACTAGGGTGCAGTCAAGACCAAATGACACATCCCGGTAGTTAATCCCACTAGGGCGCAGTCAAGGCTCAATGGTGCATCCAAGACATAAACCTGTACAGTCAAGGCACAATGGTGCATCCAAGACATAAACCAGTACAGTCAAGGCACAAGCCCACATTTAGTATGTACTCAAACCACCTAGCGATGGTGACGCTCAGAGTTCTAGATAAAAACTCTGGTATAGAACTCTACCCATATATAGCAACTTTAAAGAATATTCATACAACACCTCCATGGTCTCATGGTAGAGCGCATCGGATTTTACAAAACCAAGCGTTCTCGGTTCGATTCCAGCAAAAGCCAGCATTATTTTATTAAAAATCAGCTATGACAGAGCTGATCAGCTGACCGGGGCCAACCAGATGACGTGGTCAGCCAGGCGATAGGAAAGGAATTCCCCAGGCATGCCCTGTGACGTATACCCAGAACCCCAGTCCAGAGCCACCAAAATTATTGGAATCTACCTTGCACTTTTTTGTATGGAAAAAGTGATCCAGAACTCCCATAGCGTAACTACTTTCCTATAACTAGTTTATTCATTTTATGCATTTTTTATACGTCTTTTAATATAATAATAAAAGGCAGAATACATAAATTTTGTGTCCCGATACTAAGCATAAAATTCATTCTAGCATTCAAATGTTCAATATGGAGTGAGTAATTAATTAGTAGTTAAATAAAATTGGATCCCAAAGTATATCACTATCACTAAATACTAAGTCTCGGAACTGTGATAAAACCATTCAGGTACTTCACAGCAAACCGATCATCTTTAAAGCAGACCATCTCCGGTTTAGATGAAACTTTCACAGTTTGTCTGGAATGCCAAAACTATCTCGCCCATAGTTTTTTGTTTTTTTTTTGTTATGGAATATTCCCTAAAATATAGGCCTTTTTTCCCCCTAAATTTTAGGGAATAGTCCTACTTTCTTTACAGTGTACTTCTAATACTTTTTTTTTAAAAGTTAGAAGCATTATCTATCTATGCACAAAAAATTGCGATGGTGTTCGACTTCCTTTTTTACTGCTCACGGGAAGGGACCATGCGACGCTATAGAAGGAGGTGTACTAAAAAGAACGCTACATTAGCCAACCTTAAACGACCACTAGACTGGTATATTGCCGACGCAGAGGAGTTGCGGGATTGGGCGGGTAGTCAGCACTCAATCCAAAATGAATTTTACTTTTGTAAACAGCAAGATCAAGAAGAAATGGATCTAAAACTGAAGAATAGATGTCATAATGTGGAGCAAATATGAAGAACATAAAAGTAGCATTCTTTAATAGATGTGGAAAATTATTGTATTTCCATAAGGCCTTATTCATTTTCTAACGAAGTTGTAGTTTTTACTACCAAAAAGTAAAAAATAGTTTTAAATATTTTTAAATTCTTATTATAATACGCTCCCTCCTCAGACGGTTTTTATGACCTTGGCAGAGTAACTCATGGCGATAGCTTCAGAGGAGCAAGATGAAGCTAAGAGCAGTTCCACTAAATTTAATATTCCGTATATATGGTAATTTTAAATATTCATTTCTCAAAAACAAAGCAGAACACCATCGCAATTTTTTGTACACAGATAGATAAAGCTTCTGGTTTCAAAATAAAAATACAAAAAAGTGGAGACCTTTAGTCCAATAGGAAAAAACAATACATTACCCTAAGCTCAGTGCTCCCATACAGGTTACTTTGGGTATACGATTATTTTAAAAATTCATATCTCAAAAACGAAGCCGAACTCAACCGAAATTTTTTGTACATAAATAGATAAGGCCTTCAAAATGAAAATATAAAGAAAGTGCTACAAGTACTCAATAGTAAAAAATACTTTTTTTTACATGCTATTAATTACAAAAACTCTTTTCCGTTCGGTGCTGATATATTTTCTTATGAAAAATATGAAATACTAAGCCTCATTTGCATTTGAAACAGAAAAATCGGTTGACCCGTTCTCGACATATGATTTTTAAAAATGGCGGAAATGGTCGAATCCAAAACAAACCCTCTTTGATCGTTTTCATGTGGAATGGCTGCATTTCAAACAAATTGGTGCTAAAGGCAATAGTATCTCTCCTTCTTGCGACTTACATTCGATTAAAGGTGCACTAGTTTGCATTCGCTCAATACAAGTATATCGAGTTGATTCCAATTCTTCCTCTTGTTATTCATCTCTCTACATTATGTTGCTAACTCTTCTTACAGCAACACTGAAACAATGAATCTGGCTATAAGATGTTGCGATAAATTTTCATACTTGAAGCAAACAATTTAAAGAAATCTTCAAAGACATAATTCTCGCTAGTGACTGGAAATTGTAGGATTTTATTTTTGTATGAATGGTACAATCATCTGCACTAAGGTCTTCGGGAAGACAAGTTTTTCAATCAGATGTTAGCCAAGAATATGTGTTTCACCAAAGCCTTGAATTGACTTAAATAATAACGAAGGGACTCCACGGCAAACTAAAGGCCTAACCACAATGTGCATATGCTAGCATATACAAAGCACGAGCAATTGCTTTTCATAATAACAACCCACAATAAGAATAAAAAGCCGTTAGTCAAGTTTTAATTCCTTTCGTCAAGTTCTGTCTTTACGCTCATGATCGTACTTTGCATAAGCAAATTTGGCATATTTGTGTAAATACTATACAAATGTTAGTGATGCATAAGGAAGCATTCGTATTCGTGATATTCTCAAGGCTGGCATGTGTATTGTGTAAGCTTATGCACATTGTGGTTAGGCCTTAAATTTGCAAGATTTTCATTACTGTGGAAATGACGCACAGCCTAATCTAGCTGAACTTTATTACACTATCAAATAAAACAATTTTTTTATCATGGAAATATTATTAATATGACAAAATAACATTCGTACATAACAAAAGTCTGAACTCGTTTACAATTTCTTGTCCTGTTTACTTCATAAACTTAACCTAATAAGTCTGCAATATCTTGTTCATGCTGGCCGAAGGTTTTGCCACACAATGTTTGTTTGAGAGTCTTTTTTTGAAATCCATATATTTGCAGGGGTACTAATGAAGTCGTCAAAATATTAGCAGCTTCGAAGTTCGTATTAGAGGCTATTTGTTTATATCTGCTTAGGCCTCCACTGCTATCATTTGCACATTTGAAAGTAATGGTAATATTTTCTAAGCCACAGCCAACATAATTGAGAAAATGATTAAAAACTTCAGCTTGAACCGAAAATAGCCGCTCTACTTTTTTTTTTTTTTTATATTATTAAGCCAAGCTCAGGGGATACCCTATGATGCAAAGCACAGCGTGGCAGGAAGGAGATAAGGAAAGGATTAAGGGATATGAGGAGAGCGGCGGAGGTGCCGATGTATGTCGCCCTTAAACTTTTGCAGGTTGTATGCCGGAGGAAAGACAGAAGATGGTAGACTGTTCCACATTCGCACAGTTCGGAATAAGAAAGCATCACGGAATTTAAGTGTACGGCCGAAGGTAATTTGAATGGTAAAAGGATGAGCGCGGGATGCAGCGCGGGTATTGCGTGCAGGAACTATTCTACAAGGGATCAGACTAGATATTTCATCAGAACATTGGCCATGCATATAGCGATAAAGGAGCGAAAGGCATCCAACATTGCGACGGTGCTCGAGCGAGTCGATATGACGAGTAATTTCCACATCGCCAATGAGCTTGCAGGCTCTCTTTTCGACAATATCCAATGAAGCTAAGGCTGTGCGACCAGCCCCGGCCCAGATATGGGAATTGTATTCCATTCTGGGTCTGATGTAGGACTTGTAGAGGAGCGCTATATTTGATGGGCTGAAATATTTCTTACACCTTTTCAAAAAACCAAGACATTTGGATGCTTCTTTGGAACCGAAAAGATGTGATCTGTCCAGCTTAACTTACTGGAAATATTAATGCCAAGAATTCTTAGTGACGGTGATTCAGAAATTAATGCACCATCAAACGAAACGGGAGTGGTTAAGTGATGGTCTTGTTTTAATGAGATGAGACAGCTTTGGGTCTAGATGCATTGAATTCGACGCGATTCACTTTGCCCCAAGCGAGAATATTGTCAAGATCGTTATTCAATGATCTAATCATGCAATCTCGTTTAACACATGCGGCGTTCCCTGTGGAATCCGCAAGGGTGTCAAAGGAGTATGCGAAATCAAGGGTACTGTCATCAGCAAAGCTATGGATAGGATTGAAAGTAAGGGAAAGCAGATCATTAATGAAGATTAGAAATAGAGTCGGAGAAATAACAGAGCCCTGGGGGACACCGGCATTAATAGGATGAGGATCAGATATAACGCCATCTAATACAACTCGTATTTGGCGACTACATAAAAAACTTTCAATCCATAATAGAAGAGGAGGGGAAAGACCAAGTGCTTTTAGTTTGGCTAAAAGGGCTGAATGCCAGACTCTATCAAAGGCCTTTGAAATATCTATAGCAACGATTTTGGACTCACCAAAATTGTGAAGACTACGATTCCAACGTTCCGTAAGAAAAGTCAGCAAGTCTCCAGATGAGCGTCCGTGCCGGAAGCCGTATTGGCGATCGTTGATGAGCTGATTGGTTTCCAGATACTTCATTAATTTGGAGTTAATGATAGATTCAAAAACCTTTGAAAGAATCGAAGTGATTGCAATTGGTCGATAATTTGAGGGATCGCTACCCTCTCCTTTCTTGGGAATAGGCTGAACGTGAGCTAGTTTCCAAGCAGTTGGAAATTTTCCTGTCGAATAGGACAGGTAGAATAGTTTGCGCAGAGGTTTAGCCAAGGATGAGGCACAGCTTTTAATTAATAGGGGCGAGAAACCATCAGGGCCTGCGGCTTTAGAGACGTTGATTCCTTTAAGGACCTTGATCATATCCCTCGTACGGATGTGTATTGGCTCTTGTACACATCCGCACGGGGGATGCACGACAGGTGCCTGTGAAGTGGGTGGAAGAAAAGAATTTGATGCGAATCTAGCAGCTAAAATATTAGCTTTATCCAGGGAGTCAACAACCACTTCACCATTATTAAGTAGTGAAGGTATAGAGGAACTGCTGAAGTTGTTCCTGATGGTTTTGACCAGGGACCAGAAACCTTTACTACCTTTGCGGCTTGCCAAGATTCTTTGTCTAACATTCTGGTCAAAAAGAAATTTTTCTCTCTGGATAATGGACTTGCAGGTGTTTCGTGCAGTCTTGTATATTCCTTTCAGTTCTGGACAAGGATGAACTTGATAGGCGCGAAAAGCAGACTCTTTCGCTTTTATAGCTTGGTTGCACTTTTCGTTAAACCAAGAGCGATTTTGCTATTGTTGAGATCTGCTGTAATAATACGGAATATATTCACGCATGCCTAGACTTAGTATGTTACTAAGTTCTAATGTGCATTCATCAGCATCCCTTGAAGCAAAACAGACCGACCAATCTATATCTCTAAGATACTGATTGAGACTTTCCCAATCAGCGTTCTTATAGTGCCAGAGAAGCCTACTTGTAGGTGGAGAAGTAGGGCGGCGCAGAGTTGAGGTGTCAAATCTACTAGTGCTTGCAATTATCAGGTGAATAGCAAGATTTCTGTGCCTCTTTAATTGAATTACAAGATGGATATATATTGATATTCTTGATTTTTGGGATAGTTGGGCTGCAATTATTAAAGCCAGTGTCTGGTCAGGTAAAGAGCAAGAAGATCTTTTCTTATTTATCCTCTCATAACCTATTTTAATTCTGGCAGCTCTGTTGAGATCTACATTGTCAATTTCAATGTCGTCATTCTTGATAAGAAAACGTTTATAGCTGCGATGACTCAGTGCAATTGAGAATGAAGATACAGTACGAACTAATATATTTTCCATTATTGTTGACGGATTTTCTAATTTCCACTTCTTTAAATATTTAAGTATTATTTCCTAGGAATGTTTGTCTCTTCTGCATATGGATTAAACAATTAATAAACTGAAAACATATTAGCGAAGGAAATACAATTCTTAAAAATGTTCACAAAACTTAACACACAACAACTTAACTAAAAACTGGGTTCGGTTTATATAGAGCAGGTAAAAACCTATTTTCGTTTGTTTGTTTGTTGTTTGCGAACATGGGTGAGATAAGGATTTGTTTACAAAAAGACATCTCCAAGTAAAGTCAACTTTTGATTTATATAGGCCTTGTGGTGATTGGCACTAGTAATTTTTTTTCAATTTCCTAGATATTGTGAATGGACGCCAGAAATTTTTCCGAACTGGCATATGTGACACCCACTGACTTATAACAATGAACAGAGCGATTTGCTATTTCATGTGGCACACAATTTGTGTTTCTGTATATCAGAATTTGAGAACCCTTTAAGACGTTTACTAAATAAAAACAAGTAAAAAAGCTAAGACCAATTCTTGTGATACCCTAAATGAATGCCCGTATGAAATTTCGTATAGTCACCATTTTGTGCAAGTGCAAATTCTTTCTGTTTATTTGCTAAGTGCTCTTTAATTTCTTCATTCCAGCAGTAATTGTCCAGCCAAAATATCTCCTACAAAATTTTAAAGGTTATTGTCACGTAAACTATAAATTAAAGGCATCAGGAATAGCATAGGAAGCTGGATTAACGACAAAATAACAGAATTAGAGTAACCATGTGAACTGGGATTCTAGCAAGGTATTCGATGGATATTTACTGTTTTTCAAAATGCTTCAAACGACAAAAAAAAAAGTAATGATGAAGACTCTATATGCGATGCATCCAACAACGCGAAAAGCTAAACATAAATGTTACTGATTTTCCACTAGAATATAAAATATCTTCAGTATTTGTCTTGACTTTTTATTTAGATTGTTTTGATCATATTAATTCTAAATATGTAATTTAAGCATTATACGGTTTATTACCTTTCATGAGTTTGAAAGTTTCCATACCTGTCATGAAATGATTTGAATAAAAATGAAACAAAATTTCCAGTGACGACAAGAAAGTTTCGGGTCTGCCATAAACACGTGCTATTGACAGCCCATTTAACCAGATCCATCTTAATATGAAAAGGGAAGCAGTGGTGACTCTACTCTAAATCTTGTCGTAAATCGTGGTAATAATAAGTCTATTCCACCCAGTGTATAATCAGAGTAATAATATTTCGTAGCATAAATAAACATCTAATCGAGCTATGTAACAGGGTGCTATAACGCTTTTACAGGGACAGCCCCTTACTTTTGTTCGTAAGTAAATATGAATGAGGAAAATCAATTATGGAATTAGTAAAGATTTTGCCCATATGCTGGCATGGCTAACAATAAGTAGGTATAAAAAATACACATTTAACTGACGGATTTATAGGGGTAGAATTTATTAGATCCCGTAATAATTATTATAATGTTTATGTTAAAGGTTCCCGTTAATCTAACACAAGATACGTTATGTATTAAAGGATATTAATTGAATATCAGTGTGTTGGAAAATTTTAACCGTATTCCAAGGTTTAAACTTTTATATGTATAGAATTTAAGAGTTATAATTTCATAAATATGTATTTAAACACGTATATAATTAAATTTATTATAATAATTGATGATGGTTTACGTGCTGTATAGTCGAGGTTGGTACTTCTGCAAATTTTGAGGTCATGTGTGTGGTTTTAAAATTATCGCATGAAGCATATACATTCTTTGTTACGGTTTATGTGGCACTTTGGTCAGCATCAACTGTTTAATGAAAAATTGAATTCATTGCTTGACAACTTATCTGATGTTGTACCGCCACGTTTGGTTCTCGTCAACTTCAATCTACCTTACGTTGGATGGAAATACGGCTCTGATGTAGATTACCTGGTACCTGTTTTCCCTCTTCATATGCTGCCAACTTTCTTGGATGGTATTATGTCTAGTGAATTGATACAGCCTAGGTGAATTAGGGATGGGTCCGACAGGCATTTGAACTTGGTGTTTCCACTGACTGCGGTGTCCCCGTGATAAAGAGATGTTTAGAACCGCTGGTCCTCGAGTCAAGTCATCATCCTGAACTTCATATTATTTTTCATTCTGAATTTGATCCTTTTAATTATCATACACATAATATGTATTACAACTTTAAAAAGGCTGACCTTTTAAGACTCATTTATACCTTTATAAGCAATTAGTCGAATGTTCTAAGTAAGCGAAATGTTGATTGTGTTGATGTTTTATGATGTGTTGTTTAAGGGCTTTGGTCATTGTGAACGGAGTTTTATAGATCATTCATGTCATCTTTGGTGAAGCTTTAGCCTGTGAGGTTTTTGATATTTACTGCAGGGCCTTTTTGGCAACATTCCAAAATGGCTTCACTAAGGGTAAATGTGGCACTACTACATTAGTAGAATTTTTCTAGTTCTTCATCCGTGCTATACAGGCTGGTAAACAGGTTGACTGTGTCTGTTTCAGTAAAGAATTGAATAGAATCACTCATCAAATTCTCATACATAACAGCTTACCCACCTTGAGGTTCCCTCTATTTTTGTAAAGGGGTTATGTTTCTATTTATCATGCCGAACGCAAAGAGCTCCTTTGTTCTGAAGAGCTCTTCTTTCTGTTGAAATTAAGAACATTTCTAGTATTCTATAGGGCAGTCACATTAGCTGTTTTACATTAACGATGTTGGTACAATTTTGACTAATTCCAAGATCTTTTGTTAAGCTGAAAACGCCAAATTATTTCGTTTAATTTCGGACGAAAACGATTGTGTTCTTTTAAATGTTGAGCCATTTTCCTTTTTAGTGTTCAAATAAATATTACCTTTGAATTTAGTCAAGTGAACCACCATTTCTTTTTCTCAAAAGATGTGTCCATTACATTTCGAACACTCAGTCAGTATAGGCGAAAATTCAGTATTTAGACTTGACCAAGCTAAAGATTTTGGTGTTTTAACTCTAAGTTTTCGTTCGACTCTCCATCGTGATCAAGGCTAATGCTATTTTAGGTTTCGTAAAAAGATGGTCCCGTGAATTTAACAACCCACATGCTACCTAGCCTGTCTATTGTACATTGATTAGATCAATATTAGAGTATATCTGTCCTGTTTGAGCTCCTTCCTACCCTGTTTACCTTCACCGAACCGAGGGGGTTCATAGTAGTTATCTTAAATTTATTCTTCGGGGACTTCCTTCATTGAAATGGTCATATTGGGCTTCCGCTGTATGAGAGAGAGAATTAACCTGCTTGCTTAAAAACTCTATGAAATAGACAAAGCAATTCCAGAAATGTCCTTGCTTTTAATGTTTTACGGGGAGCGATCAAATTCCCTGAATTATTGAGGACCTACCATAAGAATTTCTGTTCCTTGTCGCACCCTATGATATTAGAGCTTCTTGCAAATTTGACATCTCAGCACAAATTATGATAGCCAAGAGCCATTATCTTCTATGTCTCGCTTGTAATTAAAGTCTGTTCTTTTTTACTAAGAGCGCATTTGAATTTATATTTTGTTTTTATAATTTTAGTATTTTGAGCATTTACACTTTGTCAATTTTTTACAGTAAACAGTTTTTGAGGAACTTAACTAAATAAAAAAACAAGTAAAAAGGTTAGAATTGCTCTAAGACCTATTCTTAGATGGCTATCTGAATGTAATTTGGTAAATCTGTGTAAGTTTGATTTCTGAATTGGTTTTTCGTATAAGCAGGGTGTTTCTACCTAGGAGATCAATAGAGCAGGAGGTGATAGTACTGATCTAAACAAACAAAAAATTGTGTGGTAGAAGGAGGCATATCAACCATTTTGGAATTACAGGGTGATTAAGGAAAATAGCAAATTTTTCACAAAACACACTATTTCTTCACAAGTGCAGAGCATACGATCACAGCTAAGAGCTCGTTGTATGCGGACTTCATGGATGGCCTTTCCAACAACGGCTCAACTGGCCCCTCTAAAGAGTTATGGTTGTCTAAACTAAAAATGTCCGAATTTATTACCTTTTTCTTAATTTGACTTCTACAGATAGCACAGATAGCACATAAGTTGTTATAAGGCAAATCAAAGAGGAGAGTCTACAGTTTACAGTATTTATAACAAAAAGTTATGATAATGACTTTTTTGAACACAAAAAAATAGTGGTCAAAGTAAAAAAAAGTAAGAAAATCCGAAATTTTTAGTTTCGACCACAATAACTTTGGTGATAAGAGGAGTACCGGGCTAACTGAGCTGTCGGTGGAAAGGCCATGAAGTTATGCATACAACGACCGTGAATGTGATCGTGTACTCTCTACTTTTTGAGACGCAAGGTGTTTTGTTAAAAAGTATCTTTGTTTCTTAATTACCCTGTTACTCCTAATCGGTTGATATGCCCCCCCCCCATGTCATACAATTTTTTGTTTGGCTAGGTGAGTACTATCACATCCTGATCTAATGACCTCCTAGGCGAAAACACCCTGTATTTCTAGAACGGCTCGCTGGACAGAAACAATGATTATGACCAATTTTATAGGATTTCATATTCTGAAGAACTTTTCAGTACATTAAAACCAACCGTATAGTAACTATGGTTTTCACAGTATACTTACAAAGGAAGCGAGGTTTCGTGCGAATACAGTGTACATGAGTAGGAAATTCAATGACAGTCAAACCCATTTAGCAGGGACGGGGTGGGGGGGGGGGTTACAAGAGGGCTATAAACTCTGCTTGATTTCTGACATTTAAGATTTTATGAAAAGATAGTTCGGATTTAGTTTAGAGATTTTGTGATAAATAGGGAATTAAACCTACTTTTGACTAAGTAGTAGTTTTTAAGATTTCTCGATTGTTTTCATTTCTCGATAAAAGAAAAAAATACCTCTTATTTCTCAGAAATCTCGAGAATTCTCGTATAATATATTGTAACGGAGTTTCGGTGGGATGGCTGCGGATAGCTCGTCGGACCAGGGTTTCTTAAAAATGAAACTCCTTCAGTTACAATATAAATAAAAATAATTCTTTATTCAATAAAATAGCCTACCAGTTACACAGCTAACTTAATCTAGTTCCATTTATCCTCTATACTAGAGACTATGTAGTGGTAAGGGGAACTTCGCACGGCTTACCACTATGTTAATAATTCTCAATAATTCTTAATACTAAAGAGACTACTTCTTACAAATTCAATATGTATATCCTAGATCTATGTATCCTATACTGAAACTACGTAGTGGTAAGGGAAACTTCACACAGCTTACCACTATACTAATAATTCTGAGTTCACCAAGATAATAACCTGAGAGGGAGACGGTGACGTATTGTAACGAAGAGCCTGTAAGCCGACAGATCTACCTACATCCACTTGTACCTGAATGTAGACACATACCGCGTCCGACACCTCTTGGCTACAAAATCATATCCAGGATATGTGTGGGTGGCTGCACAGCGAGTATGCCGCTAGCGATCAGCCGGCTTGGGGTGGTTCTTGCCACCCACATCCCTTCTATGCTTGTTAAGCTGTGCGCGAAGAGAAAAAAGGAAAAATGTTTGACCGGACAGACGGACGGACAATAAAAAAAAATGACTTGAGTGTATGACTGCAGACGGACGGACAGACAGAAAAGGAAAGATCTCTGCAGGCTTCCTTCTCCTGGGGGAACCTGAAAGCCTTAAAAGGAGAAAATTTATTTTATTTAAATCCTGCAAAAAGAAGAAGAACAGAAGACCTCAGATTGAGAGAGAGTGAGAGAACAGAGAGGAGTCCCAGATGTTGTTGAGACCCCGGCTTTGGGTAATGTTGGGCCCAAACGCCCCCATCCACCCTGGCCAAGCCTCCAAAGCCGTATCGAAATGCTCAGCCCCATTATCGTGTGTCCACTAACGATGACCCATCATGCCTCCATCCCCCATATCCGACAGTTACTTATCTGTGCATTAAGGCTAGAGCGTTGATATCAGCAGGGGGATCGAGCTGGGCTAGTCCCATAATCTGACCCGTCGTAGGTATCTGCACCTCGAATCTCACTGACTACGAGGCGAACTACCACTTCAGACTTCCAAAGCTCTTGCTGTGATTATTCACGACGTCACAAGACAACAAAACAAAAGAGGCAAGCAAAAAAAAACATATTGGTGAACTGACATATGTATTGCGGGCATCGACGTTCCCAATGAATGCGGTAACCTCAATCGATACTAGATCACTCTGGCTTTGGCCTCACAGTTTCTGAAAAGAAATGCAAGAAAAAAAAAACAAAGAAACAAAACTTACCAATATCAACAAGATAAATATGCGACGTTCAAATAAAAAAAAAACCAAGAGAATGGTTACGAAAATAAAGGAAAAACAAGATAATATATTATATCATTCTCATAAGACAATATTTTCTTATTCCTAGGGTTTCTGCAAATCTACTCCAATTACTAGCTTTATTACGGGATGTATTATAAGAATTCATGAAGATCTAACCATTTCTTGCAATTTTTTTATAACAAAGAAAACTAACCTAACCTACTACAGGTACCTGACTGACTTGACCTGGCTTACAACTATTCTTACTTGATTTACAATGTCCAGATAAACGGATATTAATTCACAGTCCTTTAGCCGCCAAGCGCCATCAGTGATCCAGGAGTGACGAGAGAGGTACCCAGTGTGCCAGAGCTACCAGTGTTTCACAGGGTGCTCATTTGTGTGTCGCAAGCTTATTTAGCCTTATTAACCATATTTCTTTTTTTTTTTTTCCCTTTTTTTTTTTGTTTTTCTTTAAATTCTTCTTTCTCGAACGAACTGACTATGCAACATAAAAATATTCTGCACTAATAACGCACAGGTAAGTTCTTAATGGAAGATATGTGCACTGATAACATAATTTAATCACTTGTAATATGATGTAATCTTTCTTAGACAAGCTGACTATGCAGCATAAAAAAAAATAATTTTGCACTAATGATGCACAGGTAAGTTTTTAATAATAATAAAAATAATTAATCACTGCTACCATGATTCAATCGTTTTTTTTAGATGAGCTGTCTACGCAGCGTAAAAATATTCTGCACTAATAACGCACAGGTAAGTCCTTAATAAGAATATAATCACTACGAACTTGATTTAATCGCTTTACGATGAGCTGACTACGCAGCCTAAAAATATTCTGCACCTATAACGCACAGGTAAGTTCTTAATAAGAATATAATCACTACGAACTTGATTTAATCGCTTTACGATGAGCTGACTACGCAGCCTAAAAATATTCTGCACCTATAACGCACAGGTAAGTTCTGGATGAAACTATAATCACTACCAACATAATTTTCTTCACTTGTCAGATAAGCTGACTACGCAGCATAAATATGTTCGGCACGAATACGCCCAGGTAAGTTCTTAATAAGAATATCAACACTACTAATTAATTTTCATCACTTTTCAGATAAGCTGTCACTGCAGCTTAAAAATATTCGGCACGAATACGCCCATGTAAGTTCTTGATGAGAATATAAACACCATTATTTAATTTTCATCACTTTTCAGATAAGCTGTCTCTGCAGCATAAAAATATTCGGCACGAATACACCCATGTAAGTTCTTGATGAGAATATAAACACTATTATTTAATTTTCATCACTTTTCAGATAAGCTGTCTCTGCAGCATAAAAATATTCGGCACGAATACGCCCAGGTAAGTTCTTAATAAGAATATAAACACTATTATTTAATTTTCATCACTTTTCAGATAAGCTGTCTCTGCAGCATAAAAATATTCGGCACGAATACGCCCATGTAAGTTCTTGATGAGAATATACACACTATTATTTAATTTTCATCACTTTTCAGATAAGCTGTCTCTCCAGCATAAAAATATTCGGCACGAATACGCCCAGGTAAGTTCTTGATGAGAATATAAACACTATTATTTAATTTTCATCACTTTTCAGATAAGCTGTCTCTGCAGCATAAAAATATTCGGCACGAATACGCCCAGGTAAGTTCTTAATAAGAATATAAACACTATTATTTAATTTTCATCACTTTTCAGATAAGCTGTCTCTGCAGCATAAAAATATTCGGCACGAATACGCCCAGGTAAGTTCTTGATGAGAATATACACACTATTATTTAATTTTCATCACTTTTCAGATAAGCTGTCTCTCCAGCATAAAAATATTCGGCACGAATACGCCCAGGTAAGTTCTTAAGAAGAAGAAAAACTTCCCAAAATCACTAACTTTTCTTCCAGAATTTCTGTCTTTTCCGAACAAATCCCGCGCACGTCCACCTCGAACAAATTACCAAATTCAACTCCTCGAATTCACGCAGTCTCCCTACATCACAGCCGCTACGACACACCGCCGACCGACGAGCCGTTCGATGTCGGTTGGAATCCGAAATTTTTACTGGTGGCTATATGCGCGGTTGTGTGTGTATAATTTTCATGCAGAAATCGTTGCCACAGAATATCTACAGTGTAGCAACATTTTTCTGGGAATTTCGGGCGGCTTGCTCTAATGTATTGCATGGTGGTGTCGCGTGATGTTTTACGGCTAGGCGAGTTGCCGTTTGTTTCTGTGGAATTTTAGCTGACTAGCGGTAAGATTTAAACGAGAGATTCTAATTTGTGCGCATTTTGCCCAATTTAGAATTTTTTCGTTTGAAAATAATTTATTACATTTTTTTTTTTCTTTATTTGCAGGAATTTTCTAATATGAAGAAGTAGCATAGGGCTACTTCTTGAAAATATATAATTTTTAATTTTGCAGGGCTTTTCTTTCTAACATGAAGAAGTAGCATAGGGCTACTTCTTGAAAGCAAATACATTTTAACTTTTCAGGAATTTTCCAATATGAAGAAGTAGCATAGGGCTACTTCTTGAAAATAAATAAACTTTAACTTTTCAGGAATTTTCTAATATGAAGAAGTAGCATAGGGCTACTTCTTGAAAATAAATAAACTTTAACTTTTCAGGAATTTTCTAATATGAAGAAGTAGCATAGGGCTACTTCTTGAAAATAGATAAATTGGATTAAATTATATACTGTGGGAAATCATTAGGTTTGTCTCTACGAACGTAGAGAAGCCAAACAACAGTAGCGTAAGGGGGTATACGCTACAGTATCAAGAGAATATTTGATGAGGACAGATGGTATGGGGAATAATCACACGGCATACCATTTAAGTGTTAAGGCGGGATGGTTCACGCTAACCTTAACACAACGGATGAGGACGGATGGTACGGGGAAAAATCACACGGCGTACCAAGGAAATGTTAAGGCGGGATGGTTCACGCTAACCTTAACACAACGGATGGGGAAGAGTGGTACGGGGATTGTTCACACGGCGTACCAGGGATATGTTAAGGCGGGATTGTTCACGCTAACCTTAACACGGCGGATGGGGAAGAGTGGTACGGGGATTGTTCACACGGCGTACCAGGGATATGTTAAGGCGGGATTGTTCACGCTAACCTTAACACGGCGGATGGGGAAGAGTGGTACGGGGATTGTTCACACGGCGTACCAGGGATATGTTAAGGCGGGATTGTTCACGCTAACCTTAACACGGCGGATGGGGAAGAGTGGTACGGGGATTGTTCACACGGCGTACCAGGGATATGTTAAGGCGGGATTGTTCACGCTAACCTTAACACAACGGATGGGGAAGAGTGGTACGGGGATTATACGCACGGCGTACCAAAAAATGTAGTAAGGCGGGATGGTTCACACAGACCTCACTACTAAAATTCAGAAATGCACGGGGATTATTCACACGGCGTGCAAGGGTTTACTAGTGTGGGAAGTTCGCGCTCCACTAGTCACCCAGTAAAATGTCTGATCACCTAACTCAGTGTTTCTCAAAGTGGGGTACGCGTACCCTGAAGGGTACGCGAAAAAATATTAAGGGTACTCCAATAAAATATATATTTGAAAAAATATTTTTGTTAATAAAATTGAAAATTGTGAATTTATGCAAAAATAGCAACATTAAATGAAATTACGCAGAATGTGATTTAATGTGATTGAATATAAATATTTTTTTAAATATATAAAATATTTTGTAATAATACGTTGTCATTGAACATTTCTGCAACGTGGAGTTTACATTAACAATTTCTTTGCTGCGAAGTAATATCAATAGTGCTTTCAAATTAAAATATCAAAAGCTTATTGCAAAAAATATTGCATATGGTGCGGATATTTGCTAACTTAATTATAATTTTGGGGGAATAACCACGAAAATTTTGTTTGACAGTATCATAGACAAACTAATCACATACAAAGACTGGACATGTAGAACAAAAATTTGCAACGCTTTTCTAGAATGTAAAATTAACGAGGCCTCGACGATGCCTCGACTTGGCTCTTGATGACGTGCCCAAAGAGTAAGCCATCAATGCCTCGCTCCATACAAAATCACCGTTGCCTCGATCCGATGAAGGGAACGCCACAATTTTTTCTTAGAAATATTTTGGAAATTTCTTCCTTTGAATTTCTATGCATTGGCCGAGGTCGAGAGCAGGTCCTCGGTCCAATATAAAATCAACAATGAAACCTCGACCTAATGTAGGTAAGGGCGCAATTTTTTCTTAGAAATTTACTGGAAATTTTTTCCTTAGAATTTATACGCACTTTTGCAGGACGACAACAAAAATTGTTGGCCTTACCTACATCAGGTCGAGACATCATTGTTGATTTTATATTGGAGCGAGGCACCGCTCGGCGTCGGCCAATGCATAGAAATTCGTAGGAAGAAATTTTCACAAAATTTCTAAGAAAAAATTGTGGCGTTCCTTTCATCGCGACGAGGCAACGGTGATTTTGTATGGAGCGAGGCATTGATGGCTTACTCTTTGGGCACGTCATCAAGAGCCAAGTCGAGGCATCGTCGAGGCCTCGTTAATTTTACATTCTAGAAAAGCGTTGCAAATTTTTGTTCTACATGTCCAGTCTTTGTATGTTATTAGTTTGTCTATGACAGTATATTATTTTAATTCTTATTGTACTGAATTTTGCAGTGAATTTAAAAAATATTGAAGTGAATTTAAAAAATATTGAAGTGAATTTTAAATCTTACAGTGAATTTAATTGCAATATTTGATGAAATACATAAAAGTAAGTATTTTGTGTTAAGATAACGTAATATTTATAAATTTAATTTTTTTTCTGTAACCTATAAATAGCGATGGACCGATTTCTGATAAAATTAAATAAGAAAGGTCCAGGAGAACAAGAGCGTACGAGTAGTGTTGAGGAGAGCACATCGCAGGTAAATGAAGAAGACCATGCCAAAGACTTGGAAGAACCAGTTTCAAAAAAAAAACGTGAAAATTCCGAACTGTTAGCAAATAAAAAAATTCGTGGATATAATATAAATTTCCTCAAATTCGGATTTACTACAAACGCAAAAGTACCACCATTGCCAGTTTGTGTAATTTGTTGCGAAAAACTATCAAACCACTGCATGAAGCCGTCGTTATTAAAAAGACATCTGCATACAAAACACCCTGAATTAGTAGACAAAACACTTGATTTTTTCGAGAGAAAATTAGAAATTTTTAATAATTCCACTATTTCAATGAAAAAGTTTACTAAATTGTCAGAAAAAGGTTTACAAACATCTTTCGAAATTGCACAATTGGTGGCAAAATCAAGAAAACCACATACAATTGCTGAAAATCTTATTATTCCTGCTGCTGTAAAAATTGCAGAAATTATGTTCGATAAAAAGGAAGTAGATATAATAAAAACAATACCATGTTCGAATGATACTATTAAACGAAGAATTAATGATATGGCAGAAGATATCATAAAACAAGTTAATGAAAAAATAATTTTAAAAAAACAGTTTGCATTACAGCTTGACGAATCGACAGATATAGCAAACATGGCACAAATGATGGTATTTGTTAGATATATTGATGATAATGATGTACAAGGAATAAAAGAACACATATACTGTTGTAAAGAACTAAATATGAGAACTACAGCCGATGCTCTTCAATTTATTGAATGAACAAATTGAAAAAAATGGTTTATCATGGAAATGGTGTGTGTCAGTCTGCACAGATGGAGCAGCATCTATGTTAGGTCACAAAAGTGGTCTAAAAGCTCGAATACAACGTGTGAATCCTTCAATAAAGTGGAATCACTGTATTATACATCGAGAAGTATTAGCTGCAAAGCAATTAAATGAAGATTTGAATTCTGTCTTACAAATAAGTGTGAAAGTTGTTAACTTAATAAAAACAAGATCGCTGAATTCGCGCCTTTTTAAAGTGTTATGTCTTGATATGGGATCTGAATTTACTACATTATTACTTCATACGGAAATTCGCTGGCTATCCCGTGGAAAAGTATTAAATCGAGTTTTTACGCTAAGAGCAGAGATTGCCATTTTTCTACGAGAAATAAAATCCGATTACGCACAATATTTCGAAAACGAAATATGGATTTGCAAATTGGCATATCTGTGTGATATTTTCGATAAACACAACGACCTAAATCTTCAATTACAAGGAGTTAATTCAAATATTTTTAGAACACGTGATAAATTAAATGCATTCAAGAAGAAAATATTGTTTTGGAAAAAAAATGTGTTAGAAAATGGAAAATTTACATCATTTTCACAGCTTATAAACTTTGTACAAGAAAACGAAATTATTGTAAGTGAAAGTTTCAAAACCACAATAACCACACATTTAGAAAATTTAGAATTAAACTTCGAACAATATTTTCCTAGCATGGATGAAGACGAATATAATAAAAAGCTTTGGGTTATAGATCCGTTTAATGATAAATTTATTGAGCAAGCCGAAATTTCAGATGTAATGAAGGAAAAACTAATGGAGCTTTCTGTGGATACCACAATGAAAATGGAAGAAGATGTTTCAACCTTTTGGCAAAAAATCAAAAATGAATATAGTGAATTAAGAAATGCAGCTCTTACAGAACTCTTGCCATTTCCAACAACTTATTTGTGTGAGGTTAGTTTTTCGGTATTAACGGAATTAAAAAATAAAATAAGAAATAGGTTGTGTCCCGAAAATGACATAATTCTAGCTTGCAGCAACATTAAACCAAGAATAGACATTTTAGTTGCAGCCAAACAGGCTCATTGCAGCCATTAATTTTTTTTATTTTTTATTATATATAACAAAAACTAATAAATATATTTATAATATATAACAAAAACTAATAAAAACTTATTGTTAGTTGTCAAAATTATTGTTTAGTTACATTTGGAAATTTAAAATTTTACAGGGGTACTTAAAAATTAAATAAATAACGAAAGGGTACTTTACGCAAAAAGTTTGAGAAACACTGACCTAACTCGTCGAGCTCGCTGACCAGACTGATTTCTGTGGGCGAATGGCGCGCTTTATATAGCCGGGGGTCAGAGCTTCTCAGTGGCTGAGTGCCTGATGCTTCTACTGGCGTAAGTATAAAAGAGCTTGCAAGCTCTTTTGAAAAGCTTTTCTTGTACTTGACTAGTACATGTGCTGGCGTGCTGATCATGCAGCCTGTGATTATGGCAGCTTATTTGCATGCCTCAGTGGCGTGGTTACTTGAACTTAAGTTCAAGTTTTAATTAAATAACCCAGTGGCGGGCAAAAATAATTTAATTCGGTTTCAAATTTGTAACTTCGTTACATCCCCCTCTTTCTTCAAAGTGAAAAGAATCAGAGATTCTATACAATTAAACGCAGGGCGGATAAGGAGGAGTAGAAGATCTTTTCTTGTCGGACTTTATTTACAAAAACTAAGAAATTATCCCTCTCAGAAATTCAGTCTGGTAGACTCGGAAGTTCAGCGTGGATTCGACAATTCAAATAGGTAAAGATATATCTAACACTTTCAGAAATATCACAATGCGTCGATTCTAACACTTCAATATTAATTCAAAATAGGAACAATTAAACAAAATAAATGTAAATTGTACACTATAAGATTCTGCGTCCGCCTACGTTACTACTAAATTTAATAAATCAAAAACGTAAAACTTACAGCAAACTATTTAATTAAATCGGGTACTTCATGGCTGGACTCTGGTTCCGGGTATCTTGATTTAGGCGTCTCGTACAAGTCCTCACAATCGGATGATCTATTTCCCGATCGCTAGACGTCGGGTCCGGACTGATCTGGAGTCGGCGGCGGGCGGCTGCGAAAACTATTCCCGGCTGGGATATGGTGTAGTTCTGTGGCTTGAGTGTTATGTGGGGTGACTTCGTCTCGCCACCACTCTTCTGTCTGCTTGGAATCGCTGAACTCATAGTTGACGTGAGGGTGTTCTTGGGGTGCGTCTTCTTCATTTTGGTTGCAAGCTGTTTCAGCTTACTAGCCGACGGGTTTCTTGGTTGATCTGATTTGTGCATCTTCTTTTTACTAGCGGTGTTCTTTCGGTGCGGGAAGCTGGTAGGAACGGCACGGTCTTCGTTGTCTTCTTCCTTATTGCTCAGCTTGACGGGGGAACTGGAGTATCTTCTCGGTTGGCCACCATAATGGGCTACGGCTGAATGTTTTGTTCGGCATCGGTCTTCTTTGGTCATATCTCCAGGAATGGCATCGATCTCTGGCTCTTTCTTCTTTGCGGCGGTTGATTGGCATAGTGTAAGCGTCCTGATAGCTGCTATTGATGTCATCTTCGCAAGTCGAGTCGGCTTCCTAATCGTAGGATCTCTCATGGTACTGGTTGTTGCTTGACTGGTCTCAGAAACGGTTATCCTTGAAAAGATTTTCCCTTTTGCAGTGCTCGGCCTTTTATACCTTGGCTGAGCTTGGTCGTCTCGGTGGTAATACGCTTTCAGGTCTTTAACGTGTACTTTTCTGGTCATACGGCCTCGCTCATCGGTGAGTTCGACAATATCAGGGGAGATAATTTTTGGAACGGAAAAAGGGACTTCGGAGTTGGCTCCTAGCTTGGCGGAGTAGTGTTTTATGGCAGAAGAGCGTCGTTGCTCTTTCCGCAGGACAGAGTCTCCAAGGTTGGGATACCAGGGTCTCCGTCTCAAGTTATAGTGATGTCTCTGTGTCGTAGATGCTTTCCCTAAATTAATCCTAACAAGTTCAAAGGTCTCTCGGAGTTTTTGAAATTTTTGTTCTTTAATCGAACGGTCGGGTTTCATACGGATTTGGTTTTCGGTTATCTGTGTTAATTTCGTAACACTTTCAGATCGGGATGGCTGTTCGGGGAGAGACTCAGAGACAAGTTGTTTATCTTCTGACGGTAATTGATTGGGGTTGTCTATGGCTAGACTACTGCTCTGGGCGCTGTAACTGAGGTTCTCCTGATATGGGTGAATTTCTTTTCCCAGGAGTTGTAGTCTAATGTCGTATTTCTGTAGTAGATCTGTGCCCAGAATAACGACTTCATGTAGACCGGGCATGTAGTAGAACAAATGTGGCGTGACGTGTTCTCTCAATCGGATGCCTAATTTATAGCCGGTAGTGATCGGTACTTCAGAACCATTGGCAATGGAGGTTTTAAAGTTGCATGTATGCTTGGGAATTTTGAGACTCTCTAACATTCTCCTCAGTTCATCTCCTATAAAAGATTTCCCTGAGCCGGTGTCTATTAGACCGAAGAGAGGTTTGCCTAAAATCTCGACGTTGAGAAAGTATCGTGATTCGCTACTGTTGCTAGTAGCTTTTGAACTAGTATTGGCGCTCTCTGGTACCTTTGCTGGGGTGTCCGATTCCCCGCTGTTACTGGCACCGTAGCGGCGTTTCCCGACCTTCCTCTTGGCCTCTTTTGGACACGTACAGTCTCGATACATAATATTTTCTTGACCGCAACGTGAGCAGAATAATCGGCGGGAATTGCGACATTCCCGAGAGCGATGTCCTCTCCCGCCACATCGCCAACAACACTCTTCTCGAGAGTATGTTTGCCTAATTGATAAGACGCGAGGGGCTGGCATTGTACGGCTAGTGGTGGGTTTCTGGGCTTTCTGCTCCTCTAGTTTGATCTGTTCGTATTCTTCGGTGAGCTGACAGAGTTCTATGAGATCAGAAAAATCTCTTCGGCGGATGTACAACTTGTACTCGGGTCGTAAATTTTCGTAAATTCTCTCTAACTTCTGGTTTGGTGATAGATCAGTCTGCCATCGCATTAGCGATTGAATGGCGATAATGAAATCTTTCGCTTTTTCTCCAGGTTTTTGTGTCCGGCTACGGACATTCTCGGCTAGCCTATAGTGAAAACGAGGTGGGAGGAAGAATGCTTTAAATTCTTCGACGAATTCTGTCCATCCTGACCATCTCTCTCGGTTGCTTCTGTACCAAGCTAAGGCATTCTTAGTTAGTAACTCTGGAAGCGTTTTAAAGAGTCGATTGATGGGTATTTCGTAGCAGTCGGCCAATTCCTCAATTCGTTCGAGGAAGGCGAGGGGATCATGACCTTGGTCAAATTTCACTGCCCATTTACGGACTTTTTCCATAATGTCGGCATCGGAAAGACGGACTTCTTTATTAGTCGGTGTATATTTGAGCAAGTCAGCATGATGCTGCGTGCTTATATCGGAGTCAGTTTGAGTACTGATATTCGTACGAGACTCTTTTGACATGGTCTGAGTTTGGGTTTCTGTGTTTTCTGTCCCTGTCACATTCGACTCATCGGAGGACTGAGGCGTTCGTTTCTCTTTAAGAGACTCGCTGAGGCGCTTCCTCAGCTCATCTACAGTACCTTGAATCTCTAATCCACGAGCTTCCAGCTCTTGGATGAGTTCCTCCTTTCGTAGCAGGTATACTGTCGTTGCAGTTGTGATAGGCATTTTTATCCTATTCTATCCTTCACTTCTACTACTCTTATCTACTCAGTGAGCGTCACACAATAATTCACGGGTGTGCTTAACTGTCAATATAACTATCCTATGCTATTCTAGCACTAACAAATCTAGAAATTTACACGGTGTGTGCTAACCTATTTATGCTATGAGCGTCTCTTATGGTATAGCTATCCTACTATGTTCTAACACTAATAAATCTAACGAGTCTACACGGTGAGTTTTAACACTCGAAAAACTGTCTATGTGACAAGTCGGGGCTATCTCGCACGTCACTCTAAATAGAGCTGTCCTATTCTAATCTACCTCTAGTTGAGATAGTTAGTCTACACAGGGAGTGCTTATACTCGAAAAACTGTCTGTGTGACAAGTCGGGGCTATCTCGCAGGTCCCTGCTCGGGCGCCAAATTTGTAACGGAGTTTCGGTGGGATGGCTGCGGATAGCTCGTCGGACCAGGGTTTCTTAAAAATGAAACTCCTTCAGTTACAATATAAATAAAAATAATTCTTTATTCAATAAAATAGCCTACCAGTTACACAGCTAACTTAATCTAGTTCTATTTATCCTCTATACTAGAGACTATGTAGTGGTAAGGGGAACTTCGCACGGCTTACCACTATGTTAATAATTCTCAATAATTCTTAATACTAAAGAGACTACTTCTTACAAATTCAATATGTATATCCTAGATCTATGTATCCTATACTGAAACTACGTAGTGGTAAGGGAAACTTCACACAGCTTACCACTATACTAATAATTCTGAGTTCACCAAGATAATAACCTGAGAGGGAGACGGTGACGTATCAAGAGAATATTTGATGAGGACAGATGGTATGGGGAATAATCACACGGCATACCAATTAAGTGTTAAGGCGGGATGGTTCACGCTAACCTTAACACAACGGATGAGGACGGATGGTACGGGGAAAAATCACACGGCGTACCAAGGAAATGTTAAGGCGGGATGGTTCACGCTAACCTTAACACAACGGATGGGGAAGAGTGGTACGGGGATTGTTCACACGGCGTACCAGGGATATGTTAAGGCGGGATTGTTCACGCTAACCTTAACACGGCGGATGGGGAAGAGTGGTACGGGGATTGTTCACACGGCGTACCAGGGATATGTTAAGGCGGGATTGTTCACGCTAACCTTAACACGGCGGATGGGGAAGAGTGGTATGGGGATTGTTCACACGGCGTACCAGGGATATGTTAAGGCGGGATTGTTCACGCTAACCTTAACACGGCGGATGGGGAAGAGTGGTACGGGGATTGTTCACACGGCGTACCAGGGATATGTTAAGGCGGGATTGTTCACGCTAACCTTAACACGGCGGATGGGGAAGAGTGGTACGGGGATTGTTCACACGGCGTACCAGGGATATGTTAAGGCGGGATTGTTCACGCTAACCTTAACACAACGGATGGGGAAGAGTGGTACGGGGATTATACGTACGGCGTACCAAAAAATGTAGTAAGGCGGGAAGGTTCACACAGACCTCACTACTAAAATTCAGAAATGCACGGGGATTATTCACACGGCGTGCAAGGGTTTACTAGTGTGGGAAGTTCGCGCTCCACTAGTCACCCAGTAAAATGTCTGATCACCTAACTCGTCGAGCTCGCTGACCAGACTGATTTCTGTGGGCGAATGGCGCGCTTTATATAGCCGGGGGTCAGAGCTTCTCAGTGGCTGAGTGCCTGATGCTTCTACTGGCGTAAGTATAAAAGAGCTTGCAAGCTCTTTTGAAAAGCTTTTCTTGTACTTGACTAGTACATGTGCTGGCGTGCTGATCATGCAGCCTGTGATTATGGCAGCTTATTTGCATGCCTCAGTGGCGTGGTTACTTGAACTTAAGTTCAAGTTTTAATTAAATAACCCAGTGGCGGGCAAAAATAATTTAATTCGGTTTCAAATTTGTAACTTCGTTACAATATAAAATAACACGTACAAGGTTATATAACAATAAAATAATAAGGTTATATAACAATAAAATAAAATAAATAAACTGAATTCATATATTTTATTTATTATTTCAATATGTAGGTGTAGATATAAAATGATAACAAAACAAAATTTAATTCCGTTTTTGTTCAGCTTTGATATAAGTTTTCAAAAACCAGCGCTTTAAAAGTAGTATAGAACAATGAATTTCTTTTCTTCTTAACAAAATCCTTGGCAATAGTAAAATTACGTTCATTACTAATTAATTATTGGACAAATCATCTCTTAGTATGTAGTTCCAAATTTGAAATATATCGAATTCTTGTTTAATAATTTTCAGCAATACCAGGCCCCACTTCTCTGGCACTGTCTGTTATCTATAAATTTAAATTTTTCTTGAGGAATCAGTTCTTTATTTCTATGGATTGGAACTTCGTCAACTTCTGGTTCTTCAGTGTAGAACTTTTCAATGCTTACAAATTATCTATTTAACATTTCTTTTGCAATTTTGTTCACATAATTTTTCGAGAATAGTCTAAAAAACGTGTACATGTATCTTTTTCTTCTCAAGTGGTACTTTGTGAAGATTTATGATGTTCTTGTTTATTCTTTTACTTTTTTCACCTTTAATAGCAATAGGAAGCTTCTAACATATGGCTTATTGCTGATCTTTTCTAACTTCGTTAAAAGAAATGTTTTAAGGCTCATTCTGCAGTTAACAATATAAAAGCTTCTCTCACTTGAAAAGCCTTTTTAATTCATAAAAAGCATTAGAACATAATCTCCATAGTATGCCCACTTGTCTTATAATTCAAAAGTAATGACACCTCTTTTTATTTATATTCATCATTTTGAAAAATGATATTTTTGACAGGGGAGTTTTTGAATATTTTTTCAATTTTCCTTAGGTATACAAGAAAGAATTTTTTGGGATTCTCCGGTATATAGCAAAAGCTAAAAAATGTTCTAATTTGTTATTTCATCACACAACTCAAAATTCTTTCTTGAACAAAATTAAGTTTAACCCGGTAAAAAGTCCAAACGTAATCTGCTTAGGTATACAGTACATATACGGAAAATTGGAAAAATATTAAAAAATTCTCCTGTCATAATTGTAATTCTATAAGATTTCGCATTTGCAACTCTCTGTTTCTGACTAATTCAAATTGAAAATTCAATTCATATTCTGATAAACAATCTTCATCTTCACTATCACTGTTATCTTCCTGAATTTGTTACTTTCTTCCTTCTTCTGAATGTAAATAGTTTTAAAAAGTTTCAAAATAGCATAGTTGCTTATTTGCAACACACAACGTTCCAATTCAAGTTCTTGCATAAAGGCAGCACCGTCACTTATTACCTATATAATATCTTTTATATTTTTCATCTAATTTTAGTGTTATAGCAACTCTAACTAACGTTTTTTTCGCAGAACACCTACCAACCCAAGATTTTACGAATCTTTAGAATATTTCCTTATATCATAATATTCATGTGTCTTTTATTTTTAATGCTAGTTAATCCGTTAATAGATACTCTAAATTTGTTTCTTCATCTTTTAGCTTCATTATGGTCTGAGCTAACTTAATTCCTTCTTTTTACAGTACAAGATTTCGTCCCGCTTCATTTTGGGGTTTTCACATCTAGATGTACGTTGCCTCAGTTTATAATATTCTTCTTAAAATGTGATCTTATAAACTACTGAGAATTGTGTGAGGATTGTCTTTAGGAAAAGTTAGTATCCTACACAAAAACATATCTCTGTTAATTGCTACTACATGCCTGTACTGAGCTCTCAATACAGCGACAACAGCTTCTAAAGCAACTAGAATTTATATTCTAAGGAAAAAATGTCGAGAGCTCACCGCAAATTTTTTCCTGTTTTTGCTACTGTCGATTTTCGATTTAATTTGTTACGTATTCTTTTGATTTCTATACAATCTTGCCAGCCACTGGTGGGACGGGACTGTTGCCGGGGTGGTAAAATGGATCACGTTGGTGGCAACAATTTATTATAGAGTTGCGATATCGACGATGCAAAAAATGAAAGACTGCGCCTTTGTCTTATAATTCACAATACTATTATTTTTAATAAAATAATATTCTTTTGCAGTCGTAACCGCTAAACTAATTCTCTATATATTTCAGTTACTCTACTTCACTCTTAATTACACTTATGACTTTAGATTAAAAAGATTAAATTGAATATAATGAACTAAGGGACTTATCCCAGCGGCCGTCATTGAGCAAGTGGACGAAAGATTGCCCTCCTACTCGTTCTACCCAACCGCACGTTAAAGTAGGTTGCCATTTTCTTCGTTCAATTTTACAGGGTGCTCCTCTTCTTCCGTCGCTAGTGGGTGTGTTCCGAATCATTAATTGATATGCTTGTTTTGACATGTAGATGCTGCTATGCTTTATTCTGTTTGCGTTATGCTCGCAACATCACCCCCTTTCGAGTGAAAACGGTGTTTTGACAGCTAACTTCCTAATGCAAACTGCACCCTTTTACTATCCCTACGTGTTGCATCTATCGCAACTGTTGCAGGTTTGCTTCTGTCTATTGAAATCGTCTGGTTTTTTCCTCTTATATTAACAATGAAATATTTTCTAAGTCTTCTAACAACCCGGTAAGGACCTTCGTAGGGTTCCTTGAGACCGCTTTTGATACCCTCAACTCTAACAAAAACTTGTTCACAGTTCTGTAGGCCTTTTGGAATGAAAGTGCTTGTGTTAGCTGAACGTGGTTGCATAGGTTTGATGCAATTCATTTTGTTCCTAAGTCTTTCTACCAGGTTGTAAGGGTCAGTAGAAACTCTACTCTCGTTCGTATCGAAAAATTCAAACGGAGAGTCTGACCGTATACTAATTCTGCCGGGCTGCATTTAATGTCTTCTTTATATGTACAGCGAATGCCTAGTAACATAATTGGTAATTCTTCAAACCAATGTTTGGTCGTAGCGCGACATCGTAGTGCTACCTTAAGTTGCCGGTGGAACCGTTCCACCATCCCGTTCGCCTGTGGATGGTATGCTGTGTTTCTAATGCGTTGTGAGCCCATTATTCTCGTAAGCTCCCGAAACAATTTCGATTCAAACTGGGTACCTTGATCCGTCGTAATTTGTAAAGGTACTCCAAAACGGCTTACGTACTCTTTAAAAAATGTCCAGGCTACTGTCTCAGCCGTGATGTCCTTGAGTGGATATGCCTCGGGCCACCTAGTGAACCTGTCCACTAAAGTTAAAAGGTTCGTATGACCGCTGGACACTTGAAGAGGTCCAACCAAATCTAAATGAATGTTATCGAATCTACCTTTTGGCAAGTCAAATGTGCCATGTGGTGATTTCGTATGTTTACGTATTTTGTTTTTCTGGCAAGGGATACATGCCTCTGCCCAGGCCTTAATATCTTTCAACATGCCTGGCCAAAAATAGCGCTCCGCAATTAATTTTCGTGAACCTCGAATTCCGGGGTGGTTCAAGGTATGCAAGGCTTCAAAAACCTTTTTACGTAAAGATTTTGGTACGAATGGCCGTAATTGTGGTGTGGTAATTTCGCACCAAAGCGGTAGTGAAATTGTAGGAATGAATTTTCTTTCCAATTTGAAACGTGCTGTACTCGCTGTCCCTGAGCTTAATAAGGAGTTCAGTTCGTCGTCCTTAGCTTGCGACTTTACTAGCGTGTCTAAGTCTAGCTTACTGCTACTATCTAACAATTCATCCGTACGAGATAAAAAATCTGCGGTGATGTTATCCTTCCCCTTAACGTGTTTTATATCGCTGGTGAATTGTGAAATAAAGTCAAGGTGGCGTTCTTGTCTCGGGCTTCGCTCTGTTTTCGATTCAAGTGCCTTAATCAGCGGCTTGTGGTCTGCAAATATTGTAAAATTCCGTCCTTCGAGGAAATATCGGAAATGTTTTAAGCTGAGGTAGATAGCTAAAAGCTCTCGGTCGAAAGCAGAGTATCTCGTTTCAGCTGGTGTTAGTTTCTTTGAGAAGAAAGAAAGAGGTTCCCAGTTCTCTTTGGCGCTCTGTTCCAAGACTGCTCCCACGGCGGAGTTTGACGCATCCGTCGTTACCCTAAGCTGAGCGTTAGTCAATGGGTGGACTAGCATAGTTGCCGATACTAAAGCTTTCTTAACGTGTTCAAAAGCCCTCTGACACTCATCATTCCAAGGAAATTCTTTCAGCTTCTTTGATGTTTTAGAGGCTTCGGTTAGCTGACTGTATAGCGGGATTAGCCAGTTTGCGAGTCTAGGAACAAAACGGCGGTAATAATTGATCATACCGATAAATCGCTGAAGTTGGCGGATAGACTTAGGAGCTGGGAAATCGCCTATTACTTTGACGCGTTCTGCTGACGGTTTAATTCCGCTCTCGTCAATTCTATGACCCAGAAAGTCTAAAAAGTTTGTACCGAAAATGCACTTAGAAATATTGATTTTCAAACCAAACTGAACTAATCGCTCGAATAAAAGTTTCAAGTGCTCATGGTGCTCCCCGTGATCCCTACTGGCGACGAGAATGTCGTCAATGTACACGAAGACGAAGTTTAAGCCTAACGTAACTTCATTCATAAAGCGTTGGAACGTTTGAGCTGCATTTCGAAGCCCAAAAGGCATCCGGATAAACTCAAACATCCCGAACGGTGTGGTAATTGCAGTTTTTCCAATATCTTCTGTCGAAACTGGGATGTGGTGATAGGCTCGAACGAGATCGATTTAGCTAAAAACCCCACATCCTCTCAGTTGTAGAGAGAAATCGTGTACGTGTGGGATCGAGTAACGGTCAGGCACTGTGACGGCATTCAGTCTTCTATAATCCCCGCTGGGACGCCAGTCATTGGGGTCCTTCTTCGGGACCATATGCAGAGGAGAAGAGGTTGAAGACGAAGATGGTCTGCAAATACCTAATTGTTGCATGTGGTTGAATTCGTTTTGTGCTACCACAAGTTTCGCCGGATCCAGGCGTCTTGGTCGCGCAAAGGGTAAGTGACTGTTAGTCACGATATGATGCACGACTGAGTGTTTGACGGGCAGATTATGATTTGGTGGATCTGTGAGCGTTGGGAAATATTTTACTAGTTTTCCGTATTGGTTACTAATAGTTAATATCTTTGGTGTAGGAGTATTGGTGTTTAATACTACCCCATTTACTGAACATCTAGAGGAATTTTTTCTCTTTAAGATTACCGAGTAAATCGTGCCTAGACAAAAAATCCGCTCCTATAATTGGACGATTGACAGCTGCCATCATAAATTGAAATAGGAAAGGTCGGCTTAATCCAATATCCAATTTGAGCATAACTGTTCCAAAGGTATTTATGGGAGAGCCATTTGCAGCGGTCAAGTTAGTGGTTGCTATTTTAGAACAAAAATGAGGAAAGAATTTAAAGGGTATAATCGATACATCTGCTCCCGTGTCCACCAAAAACGAAAGTTTTGTGAGTCTGCATGTAACGAACAGGCGACGAGAAAGGCTACGTTGAGGATTGGTCGCCTCAACCCTCGCCCCATCTAGTTTAAAGTTGACTTCGAATTACTTTTCATGTCCCCCTGAAGCTGCACGGTGAGACGCATTTCGATGCTTTCTCCCCGAAACGTTTGTGATACCAACATATTACGCTCTTAATTGGCCTATTATTACTATTCTCTCGGCCCCGTGATTTGCTTCGAACTCTGTGATTACCCCCCGCGAATTCTCTGAAGGTACGTTTGAGCTCACCTATCTCTTTCATGGTCCTTTTGAGCTGGCTCTGCATCTGTTGTAATTCGCTAGGTCCTACTTGGTTATGACGCTGTACTACGCTAACTTGAGAGCTTTGTGTGACTTCCCATACCTTGTCTGCGAGTTCCAGCTTCTTTTCGAAATTTTTATCTGTTGATACCGTTAGTGGAATAGTAACAGTGGAAGGTAACTTGCGCTCCCACAAGGACTGAACTAGTGTTAAGCTAATAGAAGATATGTTCCCTGCCAAGGATTGCATGTGTCTATATAAATCCGAGGGTTTCCTATCTCCTAAGTCTTCAGCCGACAATAAGGCCTCTAACCGCCTTTGCTGAGACAACGAGTGACGTTTGATTAAAAGCTGCTTAAGATGCTCATATTTGCCTGTTTCGGGCGGATAACTAAGTGCATCAATGACGCTGTTGATGGCCTCTACGGGCAACGATGCCAAAATATGCGAGTATTTCGAAGAATCTCGCGTTATTTTCTTAATACTAAATTGTGCCTCTACGACTAAAATCCCCGCAGCCGGAGCTTTATCCCAAAAGTTAGGTAGCTTTACGCTTTCAATAATTAAACCTTCTCCGCTACTACCCTCTGTACCAGCATTATTCTTATCGTCGGCTTCCATGGTAATCCGTGTACAAATAATAATTTAAATGAGTATAAGTAATACGTTAATATGTGAAACAGAATTTTGTACCATCTAAATGTCAAAACAAGCTACGCCATCCATGGCGGGTTCACGATTAACACACGAAATGTTATTAAATTTCTTAGATTCGAAGGAATTATTTGCATACGTAATGGTATGCCCCAGTAAAGAGCAATAAAATTCACTGTCAATTGGAGCGACCAGAACAATATAATAATAATAAAAATAATAGCTTAATATAAAATAATATAATGCGATGAGAGAAGAAGTGCAATAGCAATTACTATAACTTTATAATTTTATAGAATATTATAGAAATATATTTCTTTAACCAAAAACGAATCAAAATAAATTTTCACCACTCTACCTTAAATTTGTGCGGGTAGGTTTTTCTTTCTTTTCGTATTTCAATTTGATTCCTTATGTATCCCACCTTGTATGTTTATTTTCCTTTTTGCTTTTTCGTAATTGGTCTTATATCCTCATTCACTTGCTCTCCATACGCCGTTACAATTTTCGGTATCTAAAATACGTAAAAGAATTTTAGTATTATGCTGTTAAATTATTGAATGAAAATTTTACAAATATCTGAAACTTCTTCACAAAGATAATGAAAAATAAATCGTTAATATCAATTGAAAACTGCACGATTTTGGATGTAAGAAAAATATTTACTCTAATAAACTCTTTAAACTGTCCACGAATGAAAAGTTGTATTATTAATTACTGCTTAAAGTTATTTGTCAGCGTGACACAAAATAAAGATGTTTTCCAAACAAAAGAACGAAAAATTCTTGTTTTTGTTGCTTTTTTAATTTTTTTGTTTTTGTTTGTTTTGTAAAATAATACTTCCCAACAGTACTGTTGTCGTTAGCTGCGATGCTTCCGCACTGTGTTGTAGCTGTGCATTACTGGTGTGAGGAATATGCTGCTTACACTCCTTGCACTGTGATTGTGATAAAATTATATGCCAAATTCCGCTTCATATATTCCACGTTGCTTTGCTTGCTGCTTGTAGGGGTTCCTGCGATTGTGCTTGTATTGTCCAGTAGCACTTGCAATGCACGAACCAAGAACGTGTGTATAACCCCCAAAAGTATCGAATCTTGCTGCTGCCGGCTGATGAAAACCGTGCTTCTGCTTGCACTGTCATACAGGGCTCCGCACTGGCGTTTTGGTAGCGTGTGTGACGTAAAAATATTTGATGTGTAATTCACTCGTGGCAAGTAGAGCACTCCAAGAACTTTTGAAATGTGTCTCTTGACTCTCGGGGTCACCAATTTGTTGCCGGGGTGGTAAAATGGATCACGTTGGTGGCAACACTTTATTATAGAGTTGCGATATCGACGATGCAAAAAATGAAAGACTGCGTCTTTGTCTTATAATTCACAATACTTTTATTTTTAATAAAATAATATTCTCTTGCAGTCGTAACCGCTAAACTAATTCTCTATATATTTCAGTTACTCTACTTCACTCTTAATTACACTGATGAATTTAGATTAAAAAGATTAAATTGAATATAATGAACTAAGGGACTTTTCCCAGCGGCCGTCATTGAGCAAGTGGACGAAAGATTGCCCTCCTACTCGTTCTACCCAACCGCACGTTAAAGTAGGTTGCCATTTTCTTCGTTGGGTGTGTTCCGAATCATTAATTGATATGCTTGTTTTGACATGTAGATGCTGCTATGCTTTATTCTGTTTGCGTTATGCTCGCAACAGGGACTATTAAGAAAAAAATCTCCGATATCCTGGTTGCCACTTGATTGTTGGTGCCTTTCTCGAGAATAAACTATTTTCTCGAGAAATGAGGAAAACAAATTATATTATTTTCTCAAGAAATTCTTGAGAAAGAATTTTCGAGAAGAAACACTACTTAATCGTAGTGAAATATCAAATTGATATATTGTTTTGACAAGGGACTTTTATATAATCGAGACTCCGGAGTCTTGCAATTATGGTGTTGAACTGCGCTGTGCTGTGCTGCAGAAACAACCGGAGTTCGTGTCGTGGGAAAGGATTTTTCAAGCAAGTTTAATAGTTTTACTACTTACTTATAATGTTATAAGTAATATAAAAGTGAAATATTTTTAAAAATAAACAGTCTTGGCTAAAAATTCAGCATTTCCCAATCCCGGTTTGTTTGGTTACAATTGAATTGTGACAAGTCCCTTAAATTATCATGGGCAACGCCCAGGAATATTATCTGAAATAAGGGGGCGCTAAAAATTTTTTTATTTTACATAGTAATTTGGATTATAAAAAATGTCCCCCTTCAAAATTTCACGGTTTCACTACTGCCATGACGAAACGAATACAAACACAAAACACTAATTCATTTCGCCGAGTGGTTTAGGATTTCAGCCGATATGCCGTTTGCTTATTAGGTATTTATTCAATGCAAGAAGTAAGCGACTAATATTCTACCGCCAAGGAAGTAAGACGTCAATGATAAATTTTGTGCATATCATAATTAAGTACTAGTACAGTCAGGTATAAGATTTTGTAAATTTCAAGATTTCTTGTTAATCAGTACAGAAAATTTGTAAATTATTTTAAAATTTAAATATCTATATATTATATCGTATTAATATTTTACATATATTTCATTTTCATTTTATTTATATATGGCTATATATATATATTTTTTTTTATTCCACTATAAATGAAGAAAATGATTTTCATTACAGCTAAATGAATTATATATCCATACATACGTAGGCAAACATAATTTAAAACAAGTAAAAAAGCTAGAATTGGTCTAAGACCAATTCTTATGATACCCTAGATGAATGGCCGTATTAAATTTCGTATGGTCACCGATCTATTCAAGTATTGATTTTGAAGTTGTTTTTCGCATATATTTCTAGAACAGTTTGTCGCACAGAAAAAATGGTAATAACCAATTTTATAGGATTCCGTATTCCGCAGAAGTTCTTAATACAATAAAAATGTCTTGGACTGATCGTTTTCAAAGTATACGTAAAAAACCGAAATTTTTATATGGCAACACCAAGAAGGAGTTGCCCGATTTAGTCCATTTTTGAGATTTTATTTGCTAATGTAGCAAAAACATCATGTACGAAATTTCAGCTCTCTACGTCAACGCGTTTTCAGGCAGTGTCCAAATATATAGCGGAAAACGAAATTTTTATATGGAAACCCCACGAAGGAGTTGCCCGATTTGTCTCATTTTCGAACTTAATTTTACCTTTTTTTTTTTAAAGTCCGTGTACAAAATTTCAGCTCTTGAAGTATACGCGTTCTCGAGTTATCGTGCGCATAGACGGATGGACGGACGGACAGACGGATGGACGGACCGACGGACATGCAAAAATCGAAATAACTTTTAATATTATGAATGGGTGTCCAATCCATTTTGCTCTACCATCATTATTTCGAGGTGTTACAAACGGAATGACAAACTTAGTATACCCCTATGATTTCATCTAGGGTATAATAAATTGTAAGTAAATATAAACAGTTCCTACGAATTTTCAGGTATACAGAATCAAAGATAGTACCTACCTACTAAATAAAATCAACGATTTAAAATTTAATTATATTAATTTTTATGCACAAATATATAAATTCTCATATATAAAATAGTGAATTAAATTTAAATTTAGAGAAAACTTATATTTAGATAAGCAGTGACATGATGCCGCAAGACAAAGCTAATGAAGTTCTATATCCAAATAATAATCACGGCACTGGAACAAGAGAAAATGCAATCGTGATTTTAGATAACCATCCTTCTGGGAAAAAACTCCTGTGCCCTGGTTTATAACAATCGAGGCACAATTTGAAGTATATAGAGTTAAGAAGGACATCCAGGGGCCGGATTGTGGAGTTGTGGAGATAATAGTTCTCTCCACTCAGAATTCTGTAACTCGTGGAATTTGTATTGAGATTTACCAAACTCTCTATTCCATTCGGCAAAACTGGGCTGTGTTAGTTGTGGAGAAGTAAGAAAAATATTTCTCAAATGACAGTATTGTCTGCTTTTATTGTCCTTTGTGAAGGTACCAATGTACCTAGGATTTTCAAATTGAATTATGGATTCACTGCATATCCTGTCTATGTTCACAAACTATGGAAATCCTTGCAATACTTACAGAGAAATGAAAATTTCGGTGTCTCAAGGTAACCGCTAAAAATTGTAATTCACGCGAGAATGGTCAATTTGTTCATCTTCCTGTACAAAAGAGATGATAAAAATTAAATATGCAGGCTGAAATCGCATCTACATTTTGTCCGATAATTAGATATGTAATTAAATTTTGAGTACGGTAAATAGGTTTGGAGATAACTGCAAAAGAAGTGAATCAGTCCTTCTTAAGATGAAAAAATGACCGTTTTTTAGTACAAAAATGGAAATATTTTCAACTCATCATTATGAAGATGTAGTAAGTCGGGGAAAGTCACTTTCCATGAGCAGAATGTTCATAACAGAGTACTACTGAATGTGAAACAAAAAACGGAAGAAATATATGCAAAATATAGGAACTGAGGTGTATATGACCCAAGTGCATAAAACCCGTATTTTGGCGGTAAGAGATCTTATGAAGTTATGAAGTGTCAGTAATTCCAAGACTGCTTTTTATGAATAACTGAAACAAGCAGCCACAATTCTGCCTGATTGCTGCCAACGGCAGTGAGATAAAAACTTTTGGTACTCAATTACTGAAAGTAGATCTGGGACTTCAATGTTCGTTCGTTTATCCATTTACATTCGCAGCAGTTAATAGCCCAATATGGCGATGATTTTCTTTCGAAGCACGACCTCATCGTCGCTATCAAACGTAAAAGCTTACTAGACCCACTAACTAGTATGAAAATAAAAGAGAAAACGGTCGCTATAAAAACTGATACACCAAAACTGTTTTCTTTATGAGGCGACTATGGTAATTTGCTAAGAGTGTATGCAAACAACAGAGCTGCACGCAACTATTCAGCAACATTAAAATACAGAGTTGTACATAATATCCTCACAGACGGATACCTACCTGTCTCGCATGCACGAAAATTGGATCTGGAAAAATTTGAAATTGCGACAATGCAATTCGAACGTATGAACAATTGAGAATTTGTCGCCCAGCATGTTCTCCGACATCTTCGTCGCTTCATTTAGTACTTAAGAGGGACCTTGACGATTGGCGTCCTTGCGGCGACTACAGGAGATTAAATGCAGTGACAATTCCTGATCGCTACCCAGTTCCGACAATTCAGTCATTTTCCTAACATTTTCTTTACCTAATCAGGGCGTGCCATCATATTCCGATCGCTGAAGAGGATGTCCACAAGACAGCTATCACCACAGCATTCGGAATCCTGGAATTCACACGCATGCCATTTGGTCTCCGAAACGCAGCGCAGACATTCCGGCGTTTCATGAACCAAGTCACTCGAGGCCTAAACTTCGTTTTCGTCTAAATAGATGACATTTTAGTGGATAGCAGAAATCATAACGAGCATAAAGAACATCTGAAGGAACTGTTTAAGCAATTAAATGTTCACGAGCTGAGAATTAAAACATCCAAGTGTGTTTTTGGCGTCATCGAACTAGATTTCCTAGGGCACAAGTTATGCGCCAAGGGCATGTTATCATCAGACTCATTAGTAAAAGCCATTGTAGAATTTCCAGTTCCAAAATATTTGCGACATCTTCAACGATTCGTCGGGATAGTCAATTTTTATCATCGATTTATCCCGAAGCTCGCTGAAATTTTAACTCCATTGCATCAGTACATAAAAATTCAGTCTAATATCAAGAAGTCAGCCAAAAATTTTAACTGCTCAGAAGAATGTTACAAAGCTTACACGCACGCAAAGCCAGATTTAGCACAAGCAACACTATGGGCACACCCGGCTGATAAGGCATAATTGCGATTAACCGTAGACGCGTCTAGTATCGCGATTGGCAGGGTCCTGGAACAGCTAAGAGATGAACCGTGTGTACCACTGGCATTTTGTTCAAAGAAGATGTCACCAGCAGAAAATAAATATTCGGCTTTTAACAGGGAGCCTTTGTCAATCTATTCAACAATACTACATTATAGAGAATTTTTAGAGGGTCGAAGCTTTACAGTATTTAATGATCACAAACCGCTTACCAGAGCAATATTCACAAAGACAGAACGCAGTCCTCGGCACCTTGACTACATCGTTCTACATCGTTCGGACATCCGACACATACAAGGACGCATCAATGTAGTAGCTGATGCACTATCACGATCTCCGGATGACATCGCTTCCATTGCCACACCCGTATTTGATGCGGATAAATTTCTAACAGCCCAGAAAAATGACGAAGAAATGGTCTATCTTTTAACAAGGAAAATAATACAAGGATCAAAAGTAAAACTAAAGAAATGAGAAATTCCGTTATCAAAATATTTTGTATGGTGCGAGATAAGTCACGGGATCCACTCATACCTTTAGAATTACGCAGCTCCATTTTTTGATCACTGCATGAATTATTACACCCTGTAAGCCAAGGATCACGAAAATTGGTTACAGACAGATATTTCTGGCCAAAAATGAATACGGACATTTAGAAATGGACTCAAGGGGGCATAGCATGCGAACGGGAAAAAGTTAATCGTCATACGAAAGCACCATTTGAACGCTTTGATTTATCTAAGAGCGATTCCAGCACATATATATGGATATAGTTGGACCATTAGAGATGTCCAACGGCTATTCATACATACTGACAGTAATATAGATTTACTAGATGGCCAGAAGCGTTTCCTATAAAGGACATATCAGCAGCAATAGTAGCGGAATCCTTTATACGAGAGTTTATAAGCAGTTATGGCATTGCAATAGTAATTACTACAAATCAGATCTCACAATTTGAGTCGAAGTTATTCTATGAACTCGGATAACAGCGTATCACCCATAAGCCAACGGACTTGCAGAATGATTTCATCCACAACTCAAGAAAACACTAACATGTCTACAGAATAATAATTGGACCGAAGAGCTGCCGATAGTGCTTTTAGGCTACGAGCTGCTGTAAAAACCGATTTAGACTGCTCACCAGCAGAACTAATTTATGGGCAGCCATTAAGATTACCTGCAAAATTTTTAATTTTGAAAATACAGCAGACGACGCCTATTGATTTTGTCCAGAAACTAAGAGAGCGCATGAATAAACTGAAACCAGAAAATAACGGGTTACTACAACTCCATCCTGTGACGGCTACAAGCGGTCCATACCACCAACATATCAGGGGCCATGTAAAATGATAAGCAGGTTCAGGAAATCTTTTGTTCTGGACGTCAACGGAAAGAATATCGATAGACTTAAACCTGCATTTAGCATAGATGAGAACAGGACACAGAAAATGAAAATGGTACATTTTAGAATACCTAAATACCAGAAGCTATCGCATCCAGCTGGAGGGGGGTGATGTAGTGAACGAATTCTACCTACCGTTGAAACGTAGCAAAAAGCAAATTCTCTTTCCGGTAGCCATGACACATATTAATAGTAAAGACATTACGTCTGAGTTCTTGCTTGACTACCGCGCTGTGCTGTCACTGTTTTCTAATTCTCCTGCGCTGTTAAGGTTAATTTTGTAAAGTAGAGACCTAGTTTATTTTAAATTTTGTAATTAAGTAAGCAAAAGTGTTGAAGTAGAGTTGAGCGATTGAAGCGAATAAAGGCTCAGTATATTCTACTAAATGTATCGTATAAATCTAGGGTATAAAAATATCTTTCGAACAGTTAAATGCTATGTTTCCAATATATGTAGAGGAAACACAATCCATACCAAAATACAGCTCCATCCCATGTTTCACAATCCTATTTGATCTTTACACCCTGCGTTCACCATATGAGATAAAAATATTATATTTGGACTCATCTTAGTAGGCGACTTTACACCAGAAATCCGTATCCTTCTTTCGGTACTTTTTCGCAAATTGCACTCTCTTTATTTGATTAACTTCTCTGTCATTAGGAAAGGATTTGAAAAGGATTTTATTTTCTTAGTCTGCAGTAAAACTTGCCAAAATGTTTTTAAATGGACGCAATCAGTTTGTTAACGTGAACTACGTAAGCTCGGGTGAAGCGTCTCTTATATATGGCTTATATATGGAGACACTCAAGTATCCATACTTTGTTCTTTGTAATTCTGACTCCATATAAATTACATTATTTACATATGATGATGTGAAAATGTACTCTATACAAGTAGGCCGATTGGCTTGATGGAGGACTGCGTATGTCGATCATATATATAATATAATTGGTCACTGCAAAATAGTCAAATTGTGTAGAAATTTATAGAAATGAATTTCGATCCCAATGTTGTCCCACCAATAGTCACCAACAAAACTATAATATCATATGTTGATTCAGCTGAAAGCGTTGGCTTTAACTCAATATTCACATGTTCTAAACAGATAAGCGTTACAACAGCGCGAATCCAGGATTTTTGTGAGGGGCGGGGGGCGCGACTATGGTTTAAAAGCGGTCAGAGACAATCGTCACCACTCGCAAACATAAAATGCACAAAATATACGTAAGTATATCATTTTTTAAATACGGGTCCAACAGTTATTTCTTTTGTTTTGATTTATAAATGGCGATTAGTTAAAATAAATAAGGAAATATGTTTTGTTCAAATTTATGAATTCGTCATAAATTGTAACTTTGCAAAATACAGGATTTCAAGCGCTACCTATATACATTACGTCTATTTAAAATAGCAGTCACAGAACAGATGCAATTCATACCTTGTACGAAAAAAGCTTCATGTAAACGTCACACTTAAACTTTTGTAGATTGTATGCCGGAGGAAAGACAGAAGGTGGTAGACTGTTCCACATTCGGACAGTTCGGGATATAAAAGATCCCAGAGTCTTTTTGTACGGCGGAAAATAATTTAAACTATAAATGTATCTCTGCGCGTGTATCTTGTGCAAGAATACTTCTACAAGGGATCAGACTAGATATTTTATCAGAACATTGCCCACGCATGCAGCGATAAGGGAGCGAAGAAAGCGGTGATGGTCGAGTGAGTCGGTATGACAAGTTATTGCCACATTGCCAATGAATTCAAAGGCTCTTTTTTGGACAATATCCAATGAAGCTAAGGCTGCACGACAAGCCCCGGCCTACTTATGGTAATTGTATTTAATTCTAGGTCTGATGCAGTACTTATAGAGGATCACTAGATTCGATGGGCTGAAATATTTCTTACACCTTGTCAGGAATCAAAAACATTTAGATGCTTCTTTGGCAACAGGGAAACAATGATCTGTCCAGCTTAACGTACTGGAAATGTTAATGACAAGAATACATAAAGGCGGCGTGTTGTAAATCAGTGCTCCATCAAAATAAACTCAAGTGAAAAAATTATGAAATTATGATCTTCTTTGAAACTGATGGGACGGCTTTGGGACTTAGATGAATGTATTGAATTCGACGCGATTCGCTTTGCTGCAAGCTCATTATTCAATGATTTAATCATGCAATCTAGTTTAATACTTCTAGCATTCCCTCTGGAGTGGGGAAGAGTATCAATGGAGTAAGGGTACTGTCATCGGTAGAACAGTGGATGGGATTGAAAGTAAGGGACAGCATATCATTAATGAAAATTAGGAAGAGAGACGGTGAGATTATAGAGCCCTCGGGAACACCGGTAGTTATAGGGTGAAGCCCTGATGAAAGCCATCTAGCACAACCCGTATTAGGCGAACAGAGTAAAATTTTTCAATCCATAATAGAAGAGGAGGGGAGAGACCAAGTGCTTTCAGTTTGGCTAAGAGAGACTCTATTAAGGGTCTTTGAAATATGTAGGTCAACGATTTTAGACTCAGAAAAATTGTGAAGGTCACGATCCAACGTTCCGTAAGAAAATTCGTCAAGTTGCCAGATGAGCGTCAAGTGCGGAAGCCAAATTGGGGATGAGATCATTGTTTTCCAGATACTTCGTTATTTTGGAGTTAATGATAGATTCATAAATCTTTGAAAGAATCAAAGTGATTGCAATTGGTCGATAATTTGAGGTATCACTACTCTCTCCTTTCTGCAGTCTTGTAGACATGTTTCAGTTTTGGACATGGAAGTTAACAAAATTTTATGTTGTTATGTGAAAAATAAAAAACATCCGATATGGTTAACTACTCAATTTATTCTGAAAGCTTTTTACAATATTTTAAGAAGCATTCGATAAGCGAATGCAGAAAGTTGCTTACACAAGATATTTAGTAAAAATGCAAAAATACCAAAATGCTTATTTCTGCCAAATAGTAATTTGATGATTTTGTTGACAGGAAATGAACTCGGCGAGTGTCGTGGGGGCATAGGCAGCTGACCTGTTAACTCCTCCCTCTTGAAATATCTGCGTCCCGCAGATCAAAAGTTGACCTTTAATGGTTGCAGATTATGGATGCTGGGTGTGCTTGCCAATAGGATTGTTGGCTGGATGATGTCCAGTTTCACGCTCTTTCCTTTAAACTTGCAAACTAGAAATATACCAGATATTATAATTAGCATTGTGATTAGGCTAATATCGGTTATGAGGGATATTCCATCGTTGGTACGGAGGTATTGCAGTTGTCGTCTATTGCTTAGATGTAGGTCATGAAGATAATCGACGTAAATTTTTAAACTTTTCTCCTCTGGCCTGGTTTGAAAAATCGGTGGTAGAACATGGAGTGCTTTCATTTCTTTGTTTACAAATTCTCTGTTTTTAATCCGAATTGTTTCATTCTTATACTGAATTATAAAGGTTCCATTTAACTGCCTGGTTTGGTTGTTTTCGAAAATCTCTCCATTAAAATTGTCAAGAAATATCGTATTATCATTTATTGCTTCAATTTTTTCGTCTTTACTGAACCGATAGTCACACTCGGCATGTCCTCCTTTTATTAATTGACTGATGCAATGGTTATGCGGTAATTTTTCTAGTTGGATTTCTTTGCATATGCTTATATTTCCTATAATACTGCACTTATCCCTTATTCCAAAATTTTCAGCTTGGTTGATTAGTAGTTCCTCAAACTCTAAGTACACAATTATGTACAGGAGTAAGTACACAATTATGTACCATAATAGGTTCTGGGTATTCGATGGCCTCTATTTCATTCCCATAAGGGAGTGTCTCAACTTGGACTATAAGTTGATTTATTTCTTCTTTGTCCAACAAATTGGTGTTTACGATTCCTTTTTTAGCCAAATGTTCCGCTAGTACTATTTCGTCAACTTCGTTTTTAGAATCGTCAATCGGTTAAAGAGCACTTTTGCGTGTTTATCAGTATTCTGATTATCGAGTTCTTCTACGATTTTGTTATACTGCTATATCATTTGGGTTGTAGATTCCATTAATTTGTTGTTGATTTAGTATTGCTCGTTGTTATTTGAGATTATGTCGTTTTGGCTTTTGATGATTGTATCCCAATCGGTGGCATCGGGTGAACCTGCTATCCATTTTCAGGCAGATCCTATCCAATTGATAGACCTCTTTTTCTTTGGTGGTACTCCCTTTAGCTTATGGATTAACTGCTGTACGAGTATATGTTTTATCTGATGGTCTAGCTGCGATTTGAGAATTTCAGTTTTTCCTATGTCTTTCACGTCTGATATGTCATACCGAGGACTTCCTCGTAGTTAGTTAAGTTGATCACGTGTACCAGTTTAATACTGCCGCTAATTATTCGTCCATTTCCTTGTTTGATGGTTGCAATTGGACCCAGATATTCGAAGACGTTTGCCGATGAGGCAAATCCTGCCCATATTAATCTGAAATGAAAACGAATGTTCTATTGGGTTATGTTTTTTATATGAGACTTGTGTACGCGTCTTCCACTAACTGTAGTAATGGTGACTTTATTATCTTTAGCAACAATTTCTTCCTTAAATAGTGGCTTATGTTTGCCCTGAATTTGTTTTATAGCTACGTATACAGTATGTCCTGGATTGTAAGTTATTGGTTTTTGTCTTTTTGGGTTTTCATTATTCAACTTAGCCATTTGTTTCTTCTTTATTCGTTCTTTTAAATCCTCACTGACCTTGGTCCTGAAATCCAGCAAGTTTTGGTAATTTATTCGTTGTAATCTACCGAAGAATATGTCACTTGGTTTCATTTTGATTACGGAGTGTATTGTATTATTGTAGCGATCCACGGAGATGTTCATAATTTCCATTATAGTTAGGTCTAGGTATTCTCTTCGTAAGCATCTTGCAATTTCAATTATGGTGGAATGAACTCTTTCTACTGTACCATTTACCTCACTTTTCTGACAGGGTGTCCTGTACAATTCGATACCCATTTGCCTGATATAGTTGAATATGGTTGGGCTGATAAAGCTCTTCTCATTATCTATTACCAAGATTCTAGGTACAGTGAAGAAGTGTAGAACTTTAGTCAGTTTATCCCTTAAGTGTATCACTGATTTGTTCTTTATTCGGAAGAATTTTGGGAACTTTGAAAATTTGTCAACACATGATATGAACTTCTGTTCTTGGAATTGAATTATGTCCATGTGCAGTATTTCCGAAGGATAGGATGGAACAGGTGTTTCTTGTAGCTCTGTTTTATTGGGATGCCGGTCGTATTTATTGGAATTGCAGATGTTGCAGGATTTGATGTATTTTTTTATTTCCATTGCCATGTGTGGGAAGTAGTACTTTTCCAAGATTTGACTTTTATTTTCTTCGTGATTCCTGTGGGCTCTTCTATGTTTCTTTTCAATAATTTGAAGTTGGTTTTCAGGATTGGCGATGTCTTGGACAAATCTTTGCGTCATGCGAATTCTAAACTTGCTGAAAGGTTCCTTATATACCTCCTGGATTGTTTGAATAAATTGCTCTGGAATTTTTAAACCATTGAGAACGTTTGGATTAAGTTTTTGTTTCAATGTATTTGTCAGAGCTTCCTCGGTTACTTCCTGGAGTTTTATATAATGTAGACGGTAACCTGCGTGCGGTTCCTCGAAGATGTACATATTCTTTCCTGTTCTATAATAAGCTGGTTTTTAAAGACATTTGTTGGAGCTTCACAAAATGGAATAAGGTACTGTCCTCCTCTGCGCTATGTGTAGCTTGAGAAGAAGATGATGTAAGAATATTGGCTTCTAATTTCAATCTTGAGAGTGCATTTGCGACATGATTTGTTTTGCCAGGTTTGTAAATGAGTTCGCAGTTGTACTCTTCAATTCTTGCCTTCCATCTTTTCAATTTTGCGTTAGTGTTTCTATTGCTGAGACTAAAGGACAAGGGTTGATGATCAGTTAGAATTTTTATCTTTCTTGCTCCGTATAGGTAATTTCTGAGGTTGTCCAATGCCCAAACTATTGCTAACATCTCCTTCTCATTTGCTGCAAAATTTTCTTCTGTCTTATTAAGCGTTCTGGATATGTACGTGATAGGTCTGTCTTTTCCGATTTCTACCTGCGAGAGCACTGCTCCGATCGCATGGTCCGAAGCGTCAGTTGTCAGTATAAATGACTTATCGAAGTCTGGAAAAGCAAGTATTTCAGGGAATGCGAGGAGTTCCTTTAATTCGTTGAATGACTTCAATTCTTTTTCGCCTAAGTGGACTTTTACTTTCTTTGATTGATTGGATTTAATCTGTCCATTTTTTCCCCTTGTGAGATTCGTTAATGGCTTCGCAATTTTAGCAAAATCTGTAATAAACCGTCTGTAATAAGATGTTAAGCCAATAAAACTCTTCAAGTCTTTTAAATTGTCTGGTGGTCTAATTCTTCTGATTGCCAATACTTTCTTTCGTCCGGCTTTATTCCCTCGCTTGTTATCATGATCCCCAGAAACTCTGTTTCGGTTTTTAAGAATTCTGTTTTGTCCAGATTTATGCGCAAATTAGCTTCCTCCAACTTGGAGAATATCTTTTCAATATTTTCCAAGTGTTCAGCTTCGGTTCTTCCAAATATAGTTACGTCGTCGATATAGACATAACATATTTTTCCAATGTATTCCTTTAAGACATCGTCTATCATCCTCTGAAAGATTGCAGGGGCATTCTTTAGTCCAAAGGGTAATCTGGTGAATTCGTATTTTCCTTTCATAGTTGAAAATGCTGTTTTCGGGATATCTTTATCCTTCATCTTGATTTGGTGAAACCCTGATGTTAAATCTGTAGTTGTGAGGAATTTTGAATTTCCTAAACTAGCTATTGTACTTGATATATCGGGAATGGGGTAAGTGTCAGATATAGTTACCGCGTTAAGTCTTTTAAAGTCAATCACCATCCTATACTGCTTAATTCCTGATGCGTCTAACTTTTTCTCGACAATCCAGATGGGTAAATTATATGGGCTTTTCGAAGGTCTTATTATTCCGTCCTTCAGTAGCTTGGAAATCTGATTTTCTACTTCCTCTCGCATATTAGCGGGATAAGGATATGATTTTGTGTAAATTGGCTCCTCTGTTGTTGTTTTAATTTCGGCAATCACACTCGTATGAACAATTTCTTGGTCATTGATGGGTCCCAATAATTTTTTAAGTTTGCTTAATATCTCGCGTAGTTTTACTTTTGTTTCTGTCTTTATATGATGGTCTCTGATTTCTATATTGTTTACGTGGATAGATCGCTTCTTTTTCAAGGGAATTATGATGTTTGGTTTAATCTTCAATAGGTTATTTTTCCTATCTATTATTGCTTCCAATTCCTTTAGAGTATCGTCACCGATGATTCCGTCGAATGATTTTAATCCGAGTAGGACGAAGAAATTTATAGAGGCGTCATTTCCGATACTAGCAAAAAATTTTCCTGAAATTTTGTCGGTTACTTCTATCGCTCCCCCGGCAGATTGTATTTTAAATGGAGTTTCTGTGGATTGTTTATTTGTAGCCAATTCGGGTCTTATGAAGTTTTTGTTAGCACCTGTGTCGATTAGAAATTTAAGAATTTTGCCATTTCTTGTCTCATATTCTAAGTATGGTATGCTAGAGAGGCACCCATCATAAAATTTAACTCGTGATTTTCCTCATCGTTCAGTTCCGGATTCTCTTCACCATTTTCTTCTTCGTAAGCTTGAATATATTCTACATAAGAGGGTTCCTCTTCTGTTTGCAATATGTTCACTCTTTGTTGTTTATGCGGATGGTTGTCAGAACTGCGGGTATCTTTTGTACGGAAAATTATTACTGTAACCTGGTCGATTCATATAATTGATCTATCGTGTTTGAAGAGATCTATCGACTTCCATCGGAACTGGAGGTTTTGGTTGAGTCGGTCTTGGAGGAGGTTGCATGCGTTTCTCGTCTTGAATGTGGTATGCTTCAATCCTTTGATTAATTGGCAGAGTTTTCTGTGCTGCTCTTGGTGCTGATCTTGGTTGAAATCTTGAAGTTGGTTGTCTATAATCACGAGAAAGGAATTGATCTATAGGCGCGGTCACTGAGTTATTAAAGTTAGGTTTGCGTATGGCTACGTTTCGGAAGTTTAAATTTTGAATTTCCAGACAAGAGGCGTATGCTTCTGGGAGTGTTTGTGGTCTTTGAATTATCACCATTTTAGAAAGATCACCATTCAATCCTCTGATAAACACATCGAGTGCTCTGTTCCTATAGGTTTCTATTAATACATTCACTGTCTCTTGCGTACAATCCTCTGTTTTTATTTTATTCACTATTAAGGAAAATTGATGGTTCACATTTGCATAAAATTCGTCGAGGCTCATACTCCCTTGAGCCAGAAGATTTAGCTGGTGTTCTAAGGTGCGAACGTCCCTTTTGTCTGCATAGTGGAGTGATAAACAATTTTTGATGGAATACCAGTCATCACCAAATATATTATAAGAAATGAGAGCTGAATCCGCTGGACCTCTTATTTTCTGTCGAATTCTTTGCAAAATTGCGCGATATATAGGCTTATCTCGTACTACTTCATGATTTTGCAAGATGTTTTCCACATTATGTATCCAAGAGATGTACTGGACAGGATTTCCGTCAAATGTTTGTAATTCCCTCACACAATCAGGTAATTTCCAGATTTCTTTCAATTCTTCCTCGTTTCTCGGAGTTCGTAGGGGTATTTCCTGTTTCTGACTTGAGGTTATCACTGGGTTTGATTTTGCTTGTTCCAATGCTTGGAGTCTGCGGTCGACATCTTTGGTTAGCACTATTTGAGAATTGACTGCTGCGGTCAGTGGCTCCAATGCTTTGAGTCTACGATCGATATCTTTGTTAATTCTATTTGAGCATTAATTGCTCCGGTGAGCTGCTTGACCACATCTTGAATTTGTTCCATTTTTCTTGACTATAACAATTTCAGATAAATACGATTCTCGTTTGAAACTTTTCAATGAAGAGAGAAAAGGAAGGGGGTTATTCACTTTTAACCGATTTGTTTCCACCTACACTTTTCCTTTTAATTCTTACACTCTTGATTTTGTTTTAAATAATTTGAATTCACTTAATTTCTTTTTTTTTTCTTTTTTTTTTTTTTAAAATGAGAGAAAAAACCCTAGGATTTTTTATATTTAGCCTTTTTAATTTTCAATACTAAATCTAGGCACTTCTGAATATCTTAATTAGTTTCCACTCAGTAGAATAATTTTTATCGTCACTTTCTAGTTTATTTATTTCTTCGAGGAAAAAAATATATTTTCGTTTAAATTTACTTACATTAAAAAGAAGACTTTCATTGCATGGGTGCGCACGTCTTAATTTTCCCAATAGCGAGAATAAATGGAACTTTTCGGGTGTTGATTGAAAGAGTCGAATTCGTCCCCTTTTGGTTTGCAGCTTTAAAATTGCCTGCTACCTACTCGTGGTAATTGACTCACACCGTTACTGCAGAAAAGATGCTGGAGAAATGTATAGTTCCCTTTTAGCCACTAAGTTGAAGATTGTTAGCGGCCTACTCGTGGTACCAGCTTTCGTCACAAGCACTTCAAATAGAAAAAGGAAATTATTATTATTTTTGAACTAAGTTTCACTGCTAATTGCTGTTGAACGAAGATTTTTTGTTCGATTGCGTATTGCTTTCTTTAATAATAATTCCCGGGACAAAATTTAATTTGAACTATTTCACTTTATATGTAGCAACGGTCCCTGCTCGGGCGCCAGTTAACAAAATAAAAAATAAAAAACATCCGATATGGTTAACTACTCAATTTATTCTGAAAGCTTTTTAAAATATTTTAAGAAGCATTCGATAATCGAATGCAGAAAGTTGCTTACACAAAATGTTTAGTAAAAATGCAAAAATACCAAAATGCTTATTTCTGCCAAATAGTAATTTGATGATTTTGTTGACAGGAAATAAACTCGGCGCGTGTCGTGGGGGCTTAGGCAGCTGACCTGTTAACTTGGATGCACCTAGCAGGTGCGGAAAATAGACTCTTTTGCTTTTATTTATTTTGCCCATACGGGAATGGAACTCAAAGTTTTTAGAATCGGTCATAGATGGAGAATAGAAGAATTTTAAGAACTTTTATTTTTAACGAATCTAAATTAAATCATGAATATAAGAGCAAAAACAACCACCTTGTCCGGAGTTTGAAACCGGGACCATCCGCCTTCCGGACGAATACTCTCACCTATAAGCTGACGAGACAGATACCGGAGGGGAAGCAGAATACACACCGGAGGTCGGATTTTGTAACGCGTATAGTTGTGGAATTAGGGATGTGAGAGTTCTTTTGACATTTAACTCTCCACTGGGAACTCTGTACTTTGGGCAATTCGTTTTGAGTATTATACCAAACTCTCCATTCCACTCCACTCGACAAAACCCTCAGCTGTTTTAGTTGTGTAGAAGTAAGAAGAAGAGCTCTCAACTCACACTATTATCTGTTTTTATTGTATTTTGTTGTGAATGGCCAATTTGTGGTATAAAAATTGAAATATTTTCAACTCGTCATTGCGAAGAACTGGTAAGTTGTAGAGATTAACTCTCTTAACACAGCAGACTGCTAATGGGTGTCAAAGAACCAACGGAAGAAATATATGCTAAATATAAAAACTGACCCAAGAAGCAAAACAGTTGTGTTCTGGTTGGAAAAAGTCAGCTATGACATTTAGAAGGATCAAAACAAACTACACCACTTGATTACGCTCTCTACCCACTTCTTACCAAACATGACGTATTTCGGACTAATTTCTATGTGGGCTGTATGACCCCAACTTCAAAAACCCGCTCCCCCAAAAATGTTTCACCTATATTTTTGTACTATCAACCCTAAATCCATCGGGAAAACCTTAATGCTCTACGGCCCTCCCACAAGGAGTTAGGCGCCCGTCAATATTGCGACAAAAATATCCACCGCCGAGGTCCCTCCAATCCGCATATTTTTATTTATTTTTTAGTCCCACAGATCCTTGCATCTGCGGCTTATTGCAACTACCGATATTTTTCTTAATTTCCGTATTCCTGTTAATGCACTATCATTTGTATCCCCGCACACTCCTGCCCAATTATCTCCCCAATAATATTCGCCCTGAGCTCTCATTCTTTTCTGCCCACATACATTCCTCTCATTATCTCCATTCTCCCATTATACTGAAAAACTGAAAAACACCTACCCTCCTACAGCACTCAAAAGCTACCCCTAAAAAAAAAATTCAATTTATCTGGACCTTTAGGAGGTAATAGATCGATGTACCTCGAATATAAAAAACCTAATTTTCTGCACCAAAACTGATACCATTTATTGTACTCGACGATTCGCACTATTAGTTGTTAAATTTCACTGCGGAAAAAAGTAATTTAAACATACTTAAATAGCCTACCGGATTAAAAACTACAACTATAACAAAAAATAACAATCGCCGCTTTGCACAAAACATAAAATTGACTTCATTTTCAAAAGATTATGCCATTTATTGCCGCTGAAAGGGAAGTACTCGGTGCCTAACCTCAAAGTTGTATTCCACTATCAATTGCTATGTGCGATAGTGGCATCGTCTTATCAAAAAGAAAAAGAAATGTAACATCACCAGAGGTAATCTCGCCACCAGAAAAGAAAATACAAACCACACGAGTTACTATGAATGAAAGCATTACAACTCTAACACCGTCCGCGCTAAAATCGCTGGTTAGAGAAGTAATCAAAGAGGAAATTGGGAACTTAGATACAAAACAAGATATGCAAACAATTGTAGCCGAAGTGAATCAGCTCCAGATTGATTGCAACCAGCTAAAACTTGCAGTAGGAAATATTAATATCCGGGACCAGTAATTATCATACCGACTGGAACATTTAGAGAGGCGTGCAAAACAGACTAATCTGATAATTTCTGGGCTAACACCCACAGAAGACACAAGAACCGCGATTCAGCAGCTGTGCACAGATGTACTTCGAATTAAAACTGAAGTAAAAGTCAACAAAACGAAAATATTAAGCAATATGAGCGATAAGACGACACTGTTTGTCGAATTTGATAACGTTGCAACTGTAAACTCTATTTTTCAAAATTCCAAAAAACTCAAGGGCACACAAATTTCGATCAGAAGGGATCTTACCAATTCTTCAAGAGAAAGTCGTAATAAACTCTTTCAAATCAAAGCCGCTCTAGGTAACTACACTAATAACAGGATGGTGTCAATCCGTGATGACAAAATGTGGATCGATGATACCATGTTCGTATGGAAGGACGATCAACTAAAAGTTATTTTGATTTTTCCATGTCCGTCCGTCCGTCCATCCGCCTGTGTGCACGATAACTCGAGAACGCGTATACTTAGAGAGCTGAAAATTACCATACAAAATATTCGTTTTCCACTATATATTTGGACACTGCCTGAGAACACATCAATATAGAGAGCTGAAATTTGGAACAGGGTGTTTTCATTATACTAGCAAATAAAGTTTAAAAAATGGACTAAATCGGGCAACTCCTTCTTGGTGTTGTCATACAAAAATTTAGGTTTTTTACGTATACTGTGAAAACGATCAGTCCAAGACATATTTATTGTACTAAGAACTTCCACAGACTACGAAATCCTATAAAATTGGTTATAATCATTTTTTCTGTCCGAATAACTGTTCTAGAAATATATGCGAAAAACCACTTCAAAAATCAAACTTGCACAGAAGGGTGACAATACGAAATTTCATACGGGCATTCATCTAGATTCTAGGGTATCATAAGAATTGGTCTTAGACCAATTCTATATTTCTTACTTGTTGAATATATTAAAAGTTTTGACAGTTTTTTACTTTATGAAACCTTTGTTCTAAAAAAAGGAAGTGAAAGATACTCCAAATATTTTTCCGAATTTCAATTGTACTGGATATATGCAAATAAAACACACTCATTGGGAAGAGCGAAAGGTGGATGTCTGTTCGAAATAAGAAGTAGTAAGTCCCAGAACTTAAAATTTGAAATGCTAAACAATAGAGTTATCATTTGCGTCACATATGCAAACTGTGAATATATACTAATCCCTGTTTATTTGAATTATGGAAATTGGGTAACCGACTTCCAAGAGCTTGAAAGATTTTTTGATAGTTGCTACAGAAAAAAATATAGTGTTGTTAGGTAATTTTAACGCGCGAATCGGTGGCTTACAGGAATAGAGTGCCGATATTAATTTTTATCCCCCAAAATTTAAACCTACAAGAAATTCAGAAGAAGCTGAAATAAATAATAAGGGCAGACGACTATTAGAGTTATTGTCGAATCAAAGACTGACGGTTCTAAATGGGAGATCGCGAGACGATGTGGATGGGGAGTTCGCTTTATGCGGAGGAATGGGGGCGTCGGTTATAGACTTGGAATGTGTATCTATGGATCTTTTAAGCAACATTAGTTTATTTAAGGTAGATGATAAAATATATTCGGATCATTTCCCAATCTGCCTAAATTTAGATTCATGCTTTGTTAACACAACTGAAAGAGAAATGTTGCTCATTACGAAATTATGCTGGGAAATTTAGAATCAGAATGGATTCAGAAATAATCTTGATATAAATTTAAATCGCCTAATTGAGACAAAGGGCAATGAGTTGAAAATTGGTGATTTAGTTGCGGTGATATACGAGTCATCTAGAAAAATAGTTAACGGGAAAAAATCTAACCATAAATGCAAATGGTTCGATAATCAATGTGCCACCTTTAGAAAACGCTAATTTACCTACTTGTTCTTCTTGAGAAAGTCGAATACAGTTTTTAGCCGATATCTCTATCTTAACGCCAATAAAAGTTATAAACAGCTCTGAATATTGAAGAAATAAAACTATTACTCTTATATAGCTCAACGTTTAAATGAAATTAATGACAGCAAGCAGTTGTGGTCATTGGCAAATGAGCTCAATGGCTGAAAATGTGTGGTCAGTGCCGACATAAAACTAAGCGCCCTTAAAGAACAGTTTTTGAAAATTTTAAATCCTGACCTAAGTCCACTCACTTTCTCATATGCCCAGCCATTACAATTAATGCATGAACTAGATAAGGAAATAATATTGGAAGAAGTTGCCTATGTGATAACTAGAGTGAAGAATAACAAAGCCCCAGGCCCAGACAGGGTATCTTCTGAATTTTTCAAGCATGTCCTTGCCTCATTCTTAGAAAGACTAACATTGGTATACAATCAAATATATGACTCAGGCAACGTCCACGAGAGCTTTGTTAGAGGTATAATTTTCCCGCTGCTTAAGAAAGGAGATATCACAGACGCTGAAAATTTTTCCAGGAGTCTTGCTTGAGCGAATCACTAAATATGAAAAACACAACAACATACTTACAGAATTCAAAGCAGGATTTCGACTTGGATACAGTACAATTGACAATATTTTTAACATTCGTAGCATAATCCACCTCTGTTGGGAAGAAAGAAAGAGGAAAGATCACGCCTTTTTCGTAGATTTCAAGGCAGAATTTGACTCCATTCCACGGAATGCACTGTTCTATAAATTATGCAATTTAGGGTCTATATAGCAACACAAAAGCTGCGATTTGGAACGGAATAAATGTCTCAGAATACCTCGAAATGAATCAAGGGGTCAAACAAGGCTGTATGTTGAGCCCTATCTTGTTCGCTTTTTATATCAATGACTTACATGAAAGCTTACCATAGGTAACATCAACATACGTCTCCTTAAATACGCTGATGATATTGTGCTATTGAGTGACACCCCTGAAAAACTACAAAAAATGATTTATAATCTCGAAAATTACTGCAAGTTGTGGTTATTGAAAGCAAATCTAGAAAAATCAAAAATTATGATATTCAGTAAAGGAGGTGACAAGCAAAGGCAATCAGAATGCTGGACCTATGATGGCGGGGACGTACAAATAGTAAGCCAATATAAGTAGCTAGGAGTCATTATATCACCCCGAAATTGACATTCACAAGACACCTAGAGGAGAGATTATCAACAGCAAAGATAAGCATAAACGTTACGTGGAACAATTTTATGAAAAATTCAGGAGTATTAACATTAGAAAAATTTAAAATGTTCCAAGCAGTATCCAGGTCTGTTATGGGTTACGCTTCAGAAATTTGAGGATGCACAATGTATGATAAAGTTGAACAGCTACAACGATTTTTCATAAAAAGCTATTTGGCTTCCCCCAACATACCCCTAATTATATGATACAAATCGAATCCGGCCTCCCTTCTATGTATATTCGCACACTGGAGTCTCATTTTCGGTATTTATTAAAAATATTTTCTATGAATGATGAGAGATTACCAAAAATTCTGGCTACCAAGGCTATGATACGTAAGATTGATTGGTACGAAAACTTATTATTTCTAGCAGACAAGCATGGCGTTGATGTCACGACTGTAGAAACCGATTGTTTAACACGGATCTTAGAGAAAGAGCAAGAATTTATACACACAAAATATATAGATAGAGCCAGGCAAGGGATTAGACATGGTTGAAAATAACAACTTTTAGAGACGAGCACTGCATCAAAAAAATTAGATATACTTATATTTAAATGCAGAGGCAGCCTAAATGGAGTGCCCTGGAAAGTGCAAGGCAGCTTTCAGTGCTCGCTTTGTAATTTGGGAGAAGAAGAGAGTATCTTTCATTTTCTTTCAATATGTCCCATTCTGACAGCATTTAGAATATTATACCTGAAATGTAAAACTCTAACCTTGCAACAAACGCAGGATGTCTTAAATGGTAAAGCTTGTAGCTGGCAGGACTTATATAATTATTTAAAAACAGCATTCAAGTATAGAAAATTCCTTGTAAATGATTTTAACTTTTGAATGGACACTAGAATTAAGCACATATTGTTATCAAATCCATACTAATAGGCAGTTGAGTCAAGTAGTCAATAAACTTTAACACATAACGCATAAATAGTCCAGTCATTTTAGCCAAAATACAAGCAAAATCTCGGAATTCAACATAATAAGCTGTAAGTTCGTTAGAACTTTTATTTTGACATCCTAAAAATTGTCTCAAAACCTACCGACTGTAGGGTGTCCGCAACTATAAAATCCTAGGGGTCAAAGGTCAAAAAATTGACTTTTTGCATGTTTTTCGCAAATATCTCGGTTCCTATCAGGTTTTCGCTATTTTTATCTATAAATATTGTAGAGGAATAAATTCTCTACAACTTTTGTTTTGAAACTTTTTCTGTACGTTGAACTGTTTTTCAGATAGAGGGCAGTGAGCGCGCAGTGTTTTTCTATGTCGAGTATTATTCAAGCTCAATCGGTAGTCTCGATCAAATATGTGTCCTTTAATGTTTAAAAATTGTTAATAAATATATAATTATAAATCATTTTTATTTTTTATTAACTTTTTCATTATATTTTATAACTTTCGTCATTATTAAATATCTTTCTATTCAATCAAACTTATGTGACGTATACGGGTAATTAAAAAAAGACAATTTTTTTTAAATGTTATTTATAATTGTATCTTATACTTTTAGCTTACAAGGATTATTTTGCTTAGTTTTTCTTAAATAAAAAAATAATCATAAGCTAAATTGTACATACTACATATAATGGATACAATGAAAACAATTATTATTTCTAAATGTGCAAAAAATCTTCTCTCAAATTATTCTTAAAGTACACATCTTTATAAAGTATTTCCTAGTTTGCTTTAAAGTGATTATTTAAGTCATTTTATAAGTAATTATTTATAATCTTGGAAAAAAATATTTTTTTTTTAATTTTCAGGCGATCTTTATTATTATTACTTTTTTTAAAAATCAATATTCAACAAACTCCGTAATTAAATAACTCTTGACAATAAGTATCATCAGTCTTTTTTTTTCTTTTTTTGTTATAATAAGGAAAAAGTTTTATAAAGCATGAATTATAAAATCTTTTTAAGAATTAATTTTTTGTTTAGCATCTTTTGCAACTGTAAGAGTGGTTGTGGTTCGCGATGTGGATGCAGGAAAGCGGGGTTACAGTGCTCTCTAGCTTGTGGCCAGTGTAATGGGCAAGCTTGTCTCAATGCTTCACCATATCAAAGTGATGTCAATGAAGATGGTATATTTGATCCCGAAATTATGGAGGACCTGGAAACAAATGTCATTGAAGACGAAAATGAGGATGAATCCGAAATTTTACAGCAACCAGAAGACGAAGAAGAAGAAGAAGATGAAGAAAATTAAAATTAGAAGTTGTAGCTCTCGTGATCAATCTATTTCTTTAACTTCAACGATCGTAAATTAAATGTGTAGAACGATATTTTCAAATAAAAACAGGTATTAAAAATAAATTTTTGTTCTTTTTGTTATTTAGGAAGTAATTAGTATAAATTTGACTAAAATTAAAATATAATGAATATGTTTATTTCCCTCAATCATTTTTTACTTACACCAGCAGGTAAGTGTAATAAAATTGATAGAAACTTAATTAATGAGAAAAGTTATAAAATATAATGAAAAAGTTAATAAAACATAAAAATGATTTATAATTATATATTTATTAACAATTTTTAAACATTAAAGGACACATATTTGATCGAGACTACCGATTGAGCTTGAATAATACTCGACATAGAAAAACACTGCGCGCTCACTGCCCTCTATCTGAAAAACAGTTCAACGTACAGAAAAAGTTTCAAAACAAAAGTTGTAGAGAATTTATTCCTCTACAATATTTATAATAGATAAAAATAGCGAAAACCTGATAGGAACCGAGATATTTGCGAAAAACATGCAAAAAGTCAATTTTTTGACCTTTGATCCCTAGGATTTTATAGTTGCGGACACCCTACAGTCGGTAGGTTTTGAGACAATTTTTAGGATGTCAAAATAAAAGTTTTTACGAACTTACAGCTTATTATGTTGAATTCCGAGGTTAAACCCCTAAAATGACTGGACTAAAAATAATAAATGTATATACGGATCTAGGCTTTCCAACTCCAGCAGACGACATTAGGTCATTGCTGTAGTTTATTTGGAAAAAAAGGATGTTTTTGTTTTCCATTAATGAGAGTAGGTAAGTCTGTTCAACCGAAAATTGAAAATAAACATTATTATTATTGCTCTGGCGGGACTCTATAACGGTATCGGATAAATTTTTTCGTTCGTTCGGCTATTAAGTTTTTAATTCGGTTTCGGTCTCGGTGCTAAATTGCAAAATTTTTTATTTAAATTCGCTCGTTTAGGGATATTTTTATTAGTTTATTTTGGAAATTTAGAACACCTTGGAACTGCCACGTACCTAATTGTCAAAATTGGGACTGGTTCTAAATTTTTGGTTAAACTTTAGATCTTTTTCAAAATTCTTGTGTCCGTTTTTAGTCCCTTTTGAGAATTTTGTCTTGTTTGTGTCAGTTTTGTTGTATTAATTATTCTAGTTGTTTTTAATTGTCCCTTTTGACTGTTTATAAATTAGTTTAACTAGTGTCTTTTTACAATTTTTTGCCTTTTGCCAATTAATTTTCAGGAATATTTAAAAGAGCCTCAAAAAGAGCCAAAAATAAAAAGCTTATATAAATAAAAAAAAATTATTATTATTATTTAAAAAAAAAAAAAGAAAATTCTTGTTAATTATTTGGTTGATTTTTCATTGGGGACTCTTCTTGGAACTGCCACTTATCTGTAGATATAGGCACACTTTTTAAATTAAATTTAGGATAACTTCGACTTTGGCATTAAAACTTTATTTCTAAATTATTGTGAAAATTTTTACATTTACGTTTTACCTTTGTTTTTTATTCTTTTGTGTTTTTGTGTGCATGTCTAGTTTTAGTTTTCATACCTTTTGTCAAGTTTCGTTTTTGTATTGTTTGAGCCTTTTGCGACCTTTTAGATCTAGTTTAATTAGAGCCCTTGTTTTCTGTTTTCAGAGCCACTTTTTACATATTTTCTTTTTTTTTTTCTATATTAAGAGTCATTTTATAACGTGTTTAATACAGAATCATATATACATAAAATAAAATTATTATTCGCATTATTTCGCACTTCTCACCTTTTCCCTATCTTCTCATCTCCCAAACTCCCTAAATCTCCGTGTTATAGAATCTGGGGCCTGTAAATATATATATGACAAAAGTGAAACAACGGAACTAGATGAGGCGGAGGTAGAAAAGTCGACCAAGTTTAGTTTTGATTTTGGCGGGAGTCGCCTGAGCGCTTTATTTTCGGGTGAAATCTTGTTGAATCCATTATTATTTATTTGACGTCCTGAATTCAATGATGTAGCTCTAACAAAAAAAAAATATTTTGTTTGGTTACTATAACAGGGACTCAAATAAGTTTTATAGGTGCCATCTCGTAGTATCCATTCCGGTGTAAAATTAATTATTATTATTATTCTATTATTTTTCTTCTTCCTGGAATATGGAACGGGTAAATAGATGTAATTGAGTGAGTTACATTCAAGCAGTAGAGATTTCCTTAATTTTGGTCTTGGAAAGTTCATTTGGCCGACTAAAGTCTTAAACCTTTATTTCTTTTCAATAAGAAATTAGTATCTTTCCAGAAATTTAGAACTAACACTATCAAACATGCAGTTCCATATCATGGCTTAAAGGGGACCAACAGGATGAGAGCTTAAAACAGCTTTTGACTGAACTGCAAGTTGAATCAACGATATGAAAAATAGTGTTTTTGAGAAATCGCGTTTAAAATTTAAATTTCTTTAATTTTATCGGTAAATAATTATTTTACCTTTATTCGTCAATTCTGGGACTAGAAATAGGCAAATAATATTATCATTATCTGGACAGTTATTAATAGAAGATCATAAAACTACACGCACCTACCAATTTTTTTCTCTGTTGTAATTATGAACATTTTCTTGAGAGGACTAAAAAAGGAACATAAATTTACGTCTGCAGACGCATGCAAAGGTTCACTTAAGTTTCCATAAGTTTTGTAATTGCTTGAATTTAAACTTAATATTTTATAAGTGCGTCTAGATTGCTTGTTATACCTGCCCTGATCGTTCCCCTCAAGAAATATTTGCCGAGATATTTACATGGCGCATAATGCAACAGACACATAATTTTTTATCCATAGGATTTCTCTGTTGCCGAATTCTTCATTTTGATAACTTGAGAAGCTGAGAAGTTCGTAGCTCTTTTCTCCAAGGTCCAGAGAACTTTGAAACACATTTTTCGAAAAATAAACTGCTACCTTTTTCTTTACCGATAAAATTCATCCGAGCTTTATTCTATTATGATGAAAATAGAAAATGCCCTTCAAGTTTCCAAAATGTTTTACAAAATGCATCCTCTATACAGTGATGGGAATTATATGTTTGTAGAAAAACTAGGAAAAAATTTGGAACGTTTGCTCGATACTCGCTGGAGTACTCATCACGATTCAGTTAAAGTCATGAAGGAAAACGATGAAAAAATTGCGAGCATTTTGGAAGTTATGCATGATCCATCCGAAGTAAACTTTGATGCTATAGATCAGCAACAAGCTTATTCCCTCCAGCTATATGTGATTTATCTTTTATATCTACATTCAATTTTGTGATATGATACTGGTGGAAGTAAATTTAGGCCAAATAAGATCTACAGTTTCCAAGAATGACTTTGGATAAAGGATTCACCCAAATAAAACATTAAATGAGTTTTAAGTGACAGAATGAACTACGATCATAGATAATGAAAAATGTAACATTTCAATTCCAAATTTTTAAAAGTAAATATGAAAAAAGGTCACAAACTAGGTACTATTCCTTTTGCAATTTCAAATTTAGAAAGGAAGATATATTAGCAGAGAACTATGGCTTTTAGTACCCAAAACCAAAGATAATAGGGAATACTGTAGGAATAATGCCCTCTTTAATTTCAATATAAAAAATATAACCTCAAATAAGAAAAAAACTGCTGACTCCCAAAACGCGAAATTAAGAAATATTAAATTAAAAAATTCATCATATATAATAATCCGAATTCCCGAAAGGTGAAATAGAAATAAATATTTAAAAACTCGATTATTGCCACATTTGATATTCGCAATTATCAAATAATTCAAACTAGGAGGAAGAAATTTCATTCATTCCACGAAATTTCGTCCGGTACGTTCGGTTCGACCATAATGGATTCTTTTGAAACTTATCTTATAGAGTATATGTAATATCCTGATTTCAGCGTACTCTCCTCCGCACTTCGCAAGATAGGTAAATTCAAAGTGTAATGTAACTGTAATGTTACCTTTAAAGTTATCTTTAGGAGGCCAAAAGAGCAGGAAGTTATCACCTAGACGAACCAAAAATTGTATGGCAGGGGGGTGGACAATATCAACCGTTTAGGGGTTTCACGGTGATTAAGAAAAAATCTAGTTTTTCACAAATCGCCCTGTATCTTAAAAACTAGAGGGCATACGGTCACATTAAAGAGCTCATTGTATGCAAAACTATATGGCCTTTCCAAGGACTGCTAAAGAATTATGGTTGTCTAAACTAAAAATGTTGCCTTTTCTTATCTTTAATTTAACCTCTGTTATTTTTGCAAAAAGGTCGTTAACATATCTTTTTTTTTTATAAAAACTGTAAACTGTAGATCCCTTTGGGTTTATTTTGGACCAAACCATATTAGATTTGAATCAAATTTTCAGTATTTGTATGGAATACGAAAATAGCTTACATTTTTATTTTGTTAACATTTTTTTAAATATTTTTTTTAAATTATATTATTTACTATTGAAATTGAGGATCTGTGTAGAACGTTTTTTGTATTTTTATTTGGAAACCATAAACCCTATCTATCCATGTTCCAAAAATTGCGGTGTATGCGGCATTGTTAAGGAGATATGAACTTTTAAAGTCATCGTATAGTCAAAGTAACCCAATATGGGGGCAAGACTCTTATCTTCAAAATGAAGCCGTTCACCACCGCAATTTTCGGCACATGAATAGATAGGTTCCAAAATAAAAATACAAAAAAAGAAAACAGCATTACAGATGCTCAATTTCAATAGTAGACACTGACATGTATATAAATGGACTGACTGATCTCCTACATCATGTGGCACCTGTTTTGATTTTAGAAAGTATGCTCTCACTGTCAGTACTACCAACTGTCGTAAACTGGCACTTTCTTTAAATTATTTGGGAATTTACTTATATGCGTGTCAGTGGGATTTACTCAATTTACCGAATTTACAACAAAAGTATTTGGGAGTATTTCTATTGTTAAATTTTAATTATGAGTTGAAGGAAGTGTTTCTCAAAAAACTGGTTTCAAAATACCGTTGAACCTCAAGAAATTTCGCGTTCCCAATCGTTAGAGTTCAGTGGGAAATTATGCTCTCACGTAAAGAGAAAAGAATATGAGAGGTGTGCCATTTGCTTTCATGCAGTTTTGGCTCAACGAGCAGTCCATTTATATACATGTCAGTGATAGTAGATAATACAATATCTTTATAAAAAATATAACGCATTTGGTTTTATTTGGCATTTCAATCAGAAAAATCGGTTGCTCTGTTCTCGAGATATATTTTTTTGAAAATGACGTTTCATAGTAAAATTACCTTGCTGGGAATTGGGCATGGTAAGGGAAAATAAAATAATATGGTTGAGTTATTTTCGTATTCCTTACAAATCCTTTTAAATAATAATATATCAGAAAAAAATACAGTTAGCTAATATCCTACAACACAATTTTGCGAAATGATGATATTGCTCTGTGGGTCTCAAAAAAAAATTTCTGTCAGGAAACGTCCAATGTGTCTCCGAAGAAGAATCTTAGAAAATTTAAGAGACAGACTATATAAAACCAAAAGTAAAATTGAAAGTATAGCCATAGTCGAGCAAAATGAAGATTCTTCTGAAGATATATGTAAATTTAAAAACTCAGTGAAAAGGCGAAAAATAACAAGTTTGGACATTCTGCGCAAACAAAAATAGTAAATTAGGTCTCAAAACTATAATGTGTAAACATAAAAAACATGAACAGTATATGTATCTATATCCCATTCGCCTTTATTTTATTGAGGCCAGCCCCTTCCTTTAACTCGTACACGAATTTGTCTGTCTGTATATTTATATATTTCTTTTTTACTATTTTCGACACTCTCGTAGACCCACTTTTCGTAATCACAGCGAGCTGAAATTTTGCACACAGGTTCATCTCGCGTGACAATTCAATCTATGAAAGTTTGAACCGGAAATTTCCATGGAAACGGAAAATCGGGAAAAATCATTTGAAAATTTGGTACAAATTTGATTAGTGATTAATCCGTTTCAGGAAAAATGCAGAGTTTTCCGATTTTTCCGAAAAAAATTTGCGGAATTTTCTGACTTTTCCGGAAAATTTTCCGGTAAAAAAGTTTTCTTAATTATGCAGGATCAAGTTCCCTATCAACTGGCATCATTACTTTCTCTCCGACAATGGTGAAAACTTGCAGACAAAATTGAGGAAAATTCATGTAAAACGCTTTTCCGGAGTTTTTCCGACCAAGGAAGCGTTTGAGTGTTTTGCAACCTAAGACAAAGTTGTAAAGCGAAATGAGTTGCATAAAGTTGCTTTTGTGGAAAACTCCATGGAAAACCCGGAAAATCGGGAAAATCTTCAGAAAAATTTTCATCGATATGAAGTAAAAAACGAGTTTTCAAACAAAACTGAGGCCAAGCCGCATGAAAAAGTAGAAAATAAACTTTTCTTCACACACACAGAGGTGGACTCAGATTTTATTCGCTGACAATCACCGATATATTTCAGTATGATCAATCAGAGGTAATAAGTGATTTTATTCATGAAGAGAAAGAACATTCAAGAGAAATGTCCCAATCAAAAAATCTGAGTCCACCTCTGTGTGTGAAGAAAAATTTATTTTCTACTTTTTCATCCGGCTTGGTCTCAGTTTTGTTTGAAAACTCATTTTTTACTTATTTTATTCTTTTTAAAATAAAAATTTCAGGATTTTTCAAGGAACACAGTACGCTGCAGGTCTCCAAAAATCTGTCACCACTTCCAACGCCTAAACGTATAACGTTGTAGTTGCGAAACATATATTCCTTAGAAGGCCTCAATTTTGAGGCATGATTGCGTTAAACTTTCTTTTTTGTGGAAAAAATTTATCATTTAATTATCATTTATCATATACATTTTACATATATGTATACATATATCCAGAAGAATATTGTGTGCTTTCATATTATAATCAGATAAAATATCTTCATCTTCATTTCAGAAAGCACCCCTTTTCTAAATGCGGCAATAAATTCCCAATTTTAAAATATCGTGGTCTGATTTAAAGCGTTAAACCATAAAATCACCCTCCGATAAAAAGGGTGGTTAAGAAAACTCAATATTACAACCAGGCCATTATTGTCTAAATGTCTTTTGTATCGGTTATACACTTTATTCGTATACATTATATAAGTACCCATCTACATATGTAGGCATAAAGATATGCGTAGGAGTTCTGGTAATAATACTCATACGTAGGATGTATATAGGGTTATATGGTGGCTTTACTATTATATTCAAGCAGAAATGTTCATTAACTTACTCAGTAACTCAATATATAATGGAAATGGAAACTCGTTAATCATAAAATTTCACACTTATCCAAATTTAAGACATTGGACAAGAAGCGTGAATCAGTTAAGTGCCAAAAGCCTCTTAGTACCTATTACTAAATTCTGTAACAAGTCAAGAGCCCAGTCAGAACGAAGAAGATTATGATAAATCATGAACACTCAGGATTGAAATTTCTAAAAATTTCTTCCCAACTTCCAAAAGTCATGCAATTGCTTTATCATTTTTAATCAATTTCGTATAAAATCGCAGTTGAAAATCTTTTTCGCAACAAAAAAAAAACTACCTGCCAAATTTTTCGGACAAGTCTCCAGAGGATATTGAAATAAAAAGAACGAAAACTTTTAATCGGGAAGATAGTTTTCCATTTCTCAAGGTCATGGGATCCAATGAACAAAATGAAAATTTCAAATATTCAACGTTATTTGAGAGACGATCAGGCGTTTCGCGCCTTTTTCAACAGACTGTTCGGACTTTCACAACAGACCCAGCCAGCAGCTTAACGGATACCAGTTACAATCTGAAATTGAAAGAAATACCGACACTTGGCTAGTGACCAGCCCACGGACATGCCCGAAACGATTAGCAGGTAATTATTCTTAGCAAAAAAGATTTTTAAACGTGATTTTATCCAAAATTGATTAAAAATTGTAGAATTTCATCGCGACAAACGATACTCGGAAAATGCTATAGCGCAGGTATATCGTACTATATCAATATAAACACATATTGTTAGATAAAACAAGAGAAAAAGTTATAATTCGTCTAAGACCAATACATACCCGAGATGAATATAAAAGTTAAATTAAGTGAAAGCCAAAAGTGTTGTATGGGAACACCAAGAAGGAGTTGCCTAATTTAGTTCATTTTTAAATATCAGTTACTATTTTTATACAAACTCTGTGTACAAAATTTCAGCTCTCTACGGCGACACAATCTCATCCAGTGTCCTATTAGTATATAGTGAAGAACCAAAACTTTATTTGAGAACACCAAGAACGGGTTGCCCGATATGGTCCATTTTTGAACCTGTTTTTGCAATTTTAATGAAAACGCCGTATACAGTATTTGAGTTTACCACGTCGACGCGTTCTCAGGAAGTTTTCTAATATACTTAGTGAATGAACAAAATTTTGTATGGCAACACAAAGAAAGGGCTGTCCGATTTTGTCAATTTGTGAAATTATATTAACAATTTTTATGACAACCCTGTATATAAAATTTCAGTTGTCTACAATGACGCGTTCTCAGGCAGTGTGTCCATATATATAGTGAAAACCCAATTTTTTTTTTATGGCAACTCCATGAAGGAGTTACCCGATTTGCCCCATTATCAAGCTTAAATTTACTTTTTTTTAAAGCACGTATGCGAAATTTCAGCTGCCTAAGTAGAGGCGTTTTCGAGTTATCACCAAGCCATAGACAGAAGGACGGGCGGACAGACGGACACACGTATAGAAAGACATGCAAAAATCAAAATAACTTTAAATATTATGCGTGGGTATCTAATCCATTCTGCTGCATTCATCGGCATTATTTGTATGAGTTACAAACGAAATGATAAACTTAGTAACCCTATAAATTTAATCTAGGGTGTAAAAAATAATAATAAAGAAACACTCAACAGAAACTCCCGCCTGCTGTAAAAATGCTTAATATATTCCAACTGCATGGCAAGTGCACCTTTTCGAGAATTTTAAAGGTATTTACGGATAAGTATTTTAAATTCATCATTAAAAAATCGCCTTGTCTGCGCACCAAGCCGAATCAATTAACTCTACTTTCAGGTTTTTTTAGCATCGCCGCAATTGATTGACCTCTAATTTTTTATATTTATAACAAATCTCCCTAATTATTAGCTTTAACACTACTAAATATCAAAATCGTTTGCCCACGCAATACCTAATAAAGAATTTATTTCAGTGATTAACTGCATACTCTAAAGTAAATCGTTGCAAAAATGTAAATCTAACTCATACATATAAATGTATGGTATATAGGGTCTTTTCTTAATCACCCTGTAACTCTGAAATAGTTCAGATGGCCATCCTGCTGTACAACTTATTGTGTGCCCAGGTAAATTCTATCACTTCCTTCCATTTGGAAATTTTTTGTAGCGAGATAATAACATATAACTGTTTAATTTTTAAAAAGTACAATAATTGATCAATTACAGTTAAAGTTCCATAATAAAAAGTACTTGTGAGTTATTAACAATTTATTTCAGTTTTAGTGTTAGAATATGATAAATACGAATAATATTTAGAAAGCTCCACTCATACCCTTGTCAACGTATTTGTTCATATTCATCATCTAACCATAGCAGTGAAAACATTAACTAAATTGATTGAACGGAAAATAAATTGTAATTCTGCCAAGTGCAGCCAAAATGTCCAAAAATATGGAGGAATAAAAGGATTGGAAATTGGAATACAGAAATAGAAGAGGGCATTTAATTCTTGCAGAAACATTTGTAGATATATAATTACATCTGATGAAAGAAAAGCCGACGAAAGGGTATGTTTCAATTTAGACAATTAGTTGGTGAGTACATTACGAATATTTACAAAAAATATAAAAAGCTTTCTATATAATTCAGTGGAAAATGGGTGGAAAGATATTTTTGTCGTGCCCCTAAGAAATCGAACAACGAAAACCAAATAATTAATAACTATAAAACTTTCTTCGAATAAATGACGCAGAACTGACCTATCCTAATATTTCCAAAAAAACTAACCCGAACCGAATGATAATTTGATATCGCGATAGCTGATAATTAAAAGGAGCTCGCCACACCAGTCATTGGTCATTTTATGTCCGATACTCGGAAGTACACTTTCTTTGATCACAACGCGGATGTAAACAAACGACCCAGCTTTGTCGTTTGTTCCATCGGATGCAGCACCTGAGTCGCTTAGTTGTAAACAATCGCCTTACATAATAATTACCATGGGAGGTTAATTATTATCGTATTCGCAAATTTTTCCGCTAAGCGCTCATCGCATCCAGCTGTTGGACTAATCAACAAAACAACTGACAGTTGCAGAACGATACCATGCGAGGTTATTGTTTAGCAATAGCTGATTATTTCGCTAAAATGCCCTTAGCTGGTGGAATAATCATCCGTATATTAGGCCATAACATTTTTTGTACTCTACACATACATATTATGCTAAGGATACCAACGAAACCCTATTACCAAGCCTCCGCTGTCAGTCCGTCCGTCTGTCCGCGGGCTGTAGCTTCATGAACGGTATTAGGTAGACAGTTGAAATTTTCACAGAGTGTGTATTTCTTTTGCCGCTATAACAACAAATAATAAAAATAAAATTAAATTAAAAATTTAAGGGGGCCCCCATATAAAAAAAGAGTTTTCCTCAGTGTTTTTTGCTTGACTCGATAATCGCTGTATCTCTCGAACCGTAATAGGTAGATACCACTACTACTACTATAACAACAAATAATGAAATAAAATAAAGTTAAAAATTAAAGGGGGTCCCCATACATTAAACTTTTGTATTTGCTCGATCTAAATAGTACATAGTGTTAAATATTGTACGATAGTACGGATCCCTTCGTGTGCAAATCCGACTCGTACTTGGCCGATCTTTTAAACATATCCGCATCTCAATCTAACTTTAATGACAAAATGTAATTTGTTGATAGGATTAAATGCATGAAAATTGATTTGTAAATTCTGTACAACGAAATATGTTTTTATGATACTGCCTAATAAATAACATTGGTGCTGATTGTCATGTAGCGGCGCCCCCTTTAACTATACATATTTATAATATATAATAAGAAATATAACTATATAATAGGTATATATTCTTTAATTAATGTAATCTACCCGATTATATGTATATATGGTATCTATTGTATTGTTAACGATGTATTATCAATCAAAGTTGCAAAGTTTAAGGGGGACCAACAGGGTGAGCGCTTAAGAAAGTCTCAATTATTCAGGTTTTTTCAAACGAATACCTACGTTATACTATTAAAAACAGTTTTCTTTTTTTTTCAAAAATAACAAAAGTACTCTCGTGACGGTCTGCTCGAAAAAGCACCCACTCTAGTTCTCAACCTCCATGGTTGTGAGGGAAAAAACTACGATGTTATCATTTTTCAATAATATATGTATAAATGTATGTAGATTCAGGTAGCCATTTCTTTTAAATTTCTTTTACCAAAATGGCAACCAACAGTTTTTTACTTTATTTTTGAAAATTTTAACTAAAATAAATGCAAATAATTATTGCTTGATTTTACCTTAATTCGTTGATTCCGGGACTAGACAAAGCCAAATCATATTATCATTACCTGGACAATGATTAATAACAGGATCATAAAACTACACGCGCCTACCTACTTTTTTTCCAGTTATAATTAACAAATTCCTATAAGTAGACAACTGACACACATATATAATACCGACTGCTTAACTTTCTATTTCGCGTGGTCACAATTTTGTCTCTCAAAAAGAGTTCTTACGTTGGTGCCAATATTAAAATAATCATTGGCGAGAAGTTGAAATAATGAGCGCTAGAAAAGTGATTTTAATAAAACCGTTCGAATTTCTTCTGTGTATATAGTGAATATATTGATTTTGATAAAACACTTTTAAACCTTAAATAATTAATTTCGACGAACCTACATATTTATGTGTTGTTTCAGTTCTTTCTCAGTTGGTACTTGGTGCTTAGACCGAAAAAGTCAGCAATATAGAAGCGGGCCAACTTTTTGCAGTGTATTTCCAAAGATAAGCTAATATTAAGAAGATTGGACACAGCCAAACAAAATTGGAAATTTTTCGTGTTTTTAGACCGAAACAGGTAATGCCATATACTTTCGTCTTTTGCATTCCTCTCAAATGAAATTCTCATTTTTCCTGAAAATATCAGAGAATCCAGCATGAGTTTCCCAAACTTAATCTCTTCAGAGCAAAACGAATGTAAACAGAAGCACGTGCTACTCAAATAGCGTAGAAATTACATTAACAAACATTGGTTATGTTATAAAAAACATTGGATATTTCTCACAATATTTCAGAGAAAACCGGTTTTACAAAAAAGCCGGGAGCATTTTATGAGAGTAAAACGTGAAAACACTCGGCAAATGGGCAATGACCTAGGCAATTGCTCAAGAACAAAACAACAATTCTAAATTCAGCGAAAATTTCTTTCATTCCATGTCACTGCACGCAATTTGAAGAATATGACACTCAGTGAACGTTGCAAACAAAAAAATGCAAGAAATTTTCGTTTGAGTGTAATTTTAATTTACATTAGCAGATAGGAATTTCACTTCAACTTAATCGATTGTTTGTTGTTTTTTTTTTGTTTGGTGTTTTTTTTTTATAGCCAAGCAATTTATTGCTATTTCTTTATTAATTTCTCAATTATTGGTCGATTTAATTTAATTTAATTTAATGCTTAGCTGAATGAAAATATATTATAAATTGTAGCCAGTCTTGTGTTTAGTAGCAAACAGTTGTTTTATTTAATTTCAATCAAGTTCATTTAATCAAAGCTTCCCTTTAAGGTTTCTAATTTTGGTGTAGTGGTACAAGAGCCGCCGCACTCTCATCAAAAGCCAAATGTTACACCTTGATTTCTTAACAATTCATTAAGAACAAAATTGTTCTTGAACATTGGTGACCCCGACGTGATTCAGGTGAAACACTTGAATCGCAGTTCAACAATCATCTTGAAACCATAATAGACCAGCTAGCGAAGGAGAAGGTAGTTGTGGGAAAGGAGCTGCTAAAGGTACTAAAAAACTACAAAAAGGGCGGAGATGACAGAAAAACTAAGGAGTATTACGAAGAAAGATTGAAACGATGGAATCATTCTGGTCTGCCTTCTACTCGAATGGCAGTAAAATTAGAGCCCTACCTAAAGCTCCTTAGGAGCATGAGTACTTTGCAAAGGCGTAATACGAAGTAATACATAATGTATACGATTCATGTAAGACCCATTTTGAGGAGCAATTACAGTTAACAGAACAGTCTGCTCCGTTGTTGTCTGAAGCCTCAGCAGATATAATAAAAATTATTAGGAGACAAAAGGGGATCATACAATCTTTACGCCGTCTTACTGATAACACATACGATTCAGATGACCATCCCGAACCGTATTACCACATTAGACTCCAGACCTTAAACTAATACTGCGTCAAAATAAAAGAGTATAATCACTCCATTTGGGAGCTAGCAGATGAGCGGAGCATAGTAGGCTATAAAATTGAAGACAATATTCAAATTCTTGAAATTTCTACAAACAAGATTTCAATCAGTGGAAGCCCTGGGTAACAAACTAAGGCATACAGAGGACATTCAGAGAAAATTCAACATTCCCAGATCATCAAAGGAGCAACCACACAGAAAAGAATAAGTGTACAAATGTAATCTGCATTAAATGGCTTCTTTGCGAAATTGGAGGAATTCGTTCTTCCATATATAATCTCATCTTAACCGACACAACTTATTAACACCTCAAACTGGTCTATTCCACACAATATTCAGCTAGCAGACCCTGCATTTAACCAGCCAGAACGTATCGATATCTGACTAGGTGCTGAATTCTACCTCTAGCTACTGTCAATTGGCCAAATAAGATTGAAGAATGATGGACCAATCCTACAAAATTCACTGTTGGGATGGATAGTTTCAGGAAAGGTCAATGTAACAAGGCCAGCTACAGCAACATGCAGCATCTGTAGTGAAGACGAGAGCATAAACAAAGAATTGAAAAATTTTGGAAACGGGAAGAGCCTATGGAAGTCAAGTCTAATCGCACTCCAGTAGAGAAGCGCTGTCAAGATCATTTCACTCAAACAACTAAAAGGAGTTCCAATGGACGCTACTTAGTAAAGCTACCATTTTCTGATGCCCCAAGTAAACTGGGAGAATCCAAAGACATGACCATCAGACGATTCTTCGCACTAGAAAAAAGATTAGCTAAGAGTCCCACTTTACGATGTCAATATACAGAGTTTATGAACGAGTATCTAAGGGCAAAACATATGGAACCCATCAATCTTGAGACTATTGAGCTACCATATTATTTCCCGCCTCACCACAGCATACTGAAACCAGAAAGCGCGACGACACCACAAAGAGTCGTGTGTAATGCATCTGCAAAGACGTCTGGATATTGCTGATATTCAAAAAATGTATCTGCATAATAGATAACGAAGATAGAAAATACCACATCATAGTTTAGAGAAATCATCCAAATGAGGCTCTTAGATACTATCAAATATGCACAGTTACATATGGAACGTCTTCAGCTCCATATTTAGCAACAAAGTGCTTGCAAAGTTGTTCCTGGAACGACACGAAAACTATTCACTAGGATCTCAGGTCTTACAAACCGACTTTTATGTTGACGATGTTATGATGGGATCCAACAGCATGATAGAAATCCTGGAAATGTAAGAGCAACTTACAAAATTGGTTCGCTAAGGGGATCAATTATAGTGCGCCTACTGTGCGCCAAATCCAGGGTAGCTCCACTAAAGAAGGCAACAATCCCGCGTCTAAAACAATGTACTGCTAACCTAGCTGCACAGCTTACCACCCGAGTAAAGCTAATTCTTGGAGTTAAAGACACACTGACAGACTACTGGACAGATTCCGAGATAGTGCTAGCATGGATAAATGCAGAATCTATATCCTTTTATACTTTTGTGCCAAACTGGATATCATCAATCCAATCATTATCCATAGTTCAACAATGCCGTCATGTTAGTTCTAAGGAAAATCCTGCTGATGTCCTCTCCAGACGAATTTCTCCAGAAAAATTGGCAACCTGAAATATCTCATTCTACGGACCACTATTCTTACACGGAAGTGAATCAATATGGCTTCCGTCATATGTAAAAGAGAGGCAAGTTAATCTGGAATAAAATTGCATAACTTTATCGGCTACAACAAATGCTGAATCTAGGAACAATGTATTAGAGAATCCTATTCTTGGCATCAACCACGAAAATTCATTCCGTAAGTTGCAGCGCATCATCGCCTATATAATTCGATTCGTGAATAATACTAGAAGACTAAATAGTCGAGGAATAAAGAGTCGCACATTAACGACAGGAGAGTTGAACGAAGCACCTTATTTTATAATAAAAAATATGCAATCAGCAGAATTTAAAGAAGACATCAGCCATATTCGTCAATATAATGAAACGAACAAAAATTGTTCACAAAGCACTTTGACTCCATTACTTGATGAGAAGGGCCTTGTTCGTGTCGGAAGACTAGAAACATCCATGCTATTTCATGACGGACGCCATCCGATGCTGCTGCAATACCCTCATCAATTCACTAAGCTATTAATGAATGACATTTAAATGTTCAACAACTATTTTGTTCTTAATGAATTCTTAATTAGTCAAGGTGTCACACTGTCGTGTCCCCAAATACAATCTCGCGTAACTTCTGATATAAAACTTTATTTAACGGGACTAAATAGAGTACAATTTGAACTTTATCACTAATAACTTATACTGGTAATCGCTAAAACACAACTGAGCAACCCGATCCACTCGCAAAGTCGGGTCACCTGTTAAAATCATTACAGGCGGAAGCGACTCTGTCCCAGTGACCAGTGCAATACCTTGCAATTAATCGCAAAGCATTACATCAGTCACTGCCGTCAGCTGGAGACCCCAGTACTGTTAGTAAGGAAACAGTAAGCCCAGCTGAGTATTCCACTACGCAAAGTGGATTACTTAACCATGACTCAATGCCTAATTACAAACAGCGGTGAATGCGACAGTTTTTTAATAAACAATTCGTAATCGCCAAGCATTAAACTGTGCGAAGTAAAACGCTTAGTACCGAAAACTGCTTAGTAACATGTTTTATACCTAATTCAATTTTTTTTTCAAATAAACACCCGTTCTTTTTTCTAGCAATCATTAAACTAAATTTATAACCTGAATATAATATTTGTATAAGTCTAATTACTCAGAGTGATTCCGTTTATTTAAAGGTTGCCACTGTTCTATCCAATATAACACTTAGTATAACAAAAATGTCTAACCCTACAACGGTTGTTACTACGCTAGCTATACTAGCTGTTTTCCGACTATCGTAGGCAGGTTTGCTGTGGGCAATGTTACTGTGGTAGGCACGATTACTTGGAGGTCATCGTTGGTTTCCTGGTCTTCGGTAGGCTGTCCTGTTGTTACAGTGGGTTTTATTGAACTCCGGGTTACGGGCATATCGACAATCTGCTTGATCTAGCCGGTACTGGTTATTGCTACCGACATTTCCTACGGATCAGGATTCCTGCTACTAGGAAAAAACTGACAATACTTAACAGCCCGGTTATTGAGGTGGCGGCTAGGTAGATGGTGTGGGGCTGACTTTGTTGTCGATGTATTTCCTCTCGCGTGATGGCCCCATTTATTTTTTTATCTCGGCTGCATGATCTCTCCAGGCTTGGTTGGCATTGTCGGCAACTAACATTCGTACCTTACCACTTTGATCACCATCAGCGGTAGGCTTTTAAGTCTATTTATGGTGCTCATGCTCTCCCATGATGGTAATTCCGAAAATGAGGGTTGCCAAAGAGTAATATTTCGCTGAGCGTGGTCCTCTGATGTGATCAATAGGTCGCCGGTCTGAAGGTGGCAGTGCTCTTCGATTGATATCACTCCAGTGGACAATAGTTCTCCAATCACTGTAGGTGTATGGCGGCAGTTTACCTCTAATTTCGTCCTTTCGGCCATCACGAACAACCAGTGATTTCATGTAATCATGCGGACGAGACTATTCCTTTTTGGTAGAAATTTTTCCTTGCATGCCAGCGGGTTGACATTGAAACTTCGAAAAAGGTTGAGCTCACAGTTATCACGAATGGCTGTGCGGATTGTTTCCAACTGTGGGCACAGGAAACGCAAATGACTTCCGAGGGGTGTCAGTTGTTGGCATTTCTCATATTGCTGGTAGTCTAGCAGGACATACTGTCGATCGTGATTACATGCTGCTAGAAATTCGGCTCCAAACTCATGTACATGGTAGCCGTCTTCATCAACTACTGCGGGAATGGTATATACTTTGTGCAGTTCAAAAGCCACTTTTACCGGTTGAGGAATGTCCATTCTGACCATAATGTGTTGCGGACCCTTCATTGCGTTCACCTTAGCGATTCGAGTCAACAAATGGAAGTCTAGAAATCCCTCGGCTAAGTCCAATTGTTTTGTAGCATTCGTCATAATTTCTGTTAGCTGCCGGGCGTGAATAATCATGGGCTCAAGCTTCTCCATGCTCAGTGCGACTAGCATATTCGCATAACCTTCTTGGACATCGCGATGTGAGTTCTCGCAGTTGGAGGGTCATTAGTGTCAATATTTCATTTATCTCTACCCTCCGTCTCAACGTTGTTATCTGCAGGTCTTAGCTTTGCTGAGCGGCGGTGATGGCATTGATTTTATTCCATAGTTCCTCTCGCTCCGCTACTGCCTGAACGCGCGACGCATTGAACAGATTTAACATCAATGTCATCACTGTAGTCTGCTCTTGAAGCAAGGTGAAGGTGCGGTTTTCTTTTCCATCGAGATCCCTCAAACACGAGTAGATATTTTACGAATCTGCAAGATCCATGATTCCGAAAAGTGTCTTTGACAGGGACCCTATACGATCTAAGAAAGATCGCTTCCTTCGACGAGCCGGTTCCGCATGGGTGTGGTCCTTCAACTCATCATCCTGTCTCCTGATCTTCGCCATCCAGCTTCCTATTTCTTTAGTGGCGAGCTCACATCTGTTCCCGAGTTCGGTGTGGTTGATTTTTGTGCAGAGCTGTATAACCAGTCCGGCATTTCTACTTTGGAGAGAATAGTCCAATGCCTAGTATAAATGTTGGATTTTCCTACGTGCTCGAACAATACCCCGGACTGCATTATGGGCCTTATATTGTAGCCAACCTGCCCAGCGTATGACAAAATGATGAACATCAACAAGATTATGTTGACTGCTTCCATATTCAGCTTTTTAACTTATCCAAACTAACTATATGGCAACCTTCTTAATTTTATCCTACCTAGTATAGAAAAAATAAAAGAAACCACTCTGTATATAATTTATTTAGTACGATTTTTATTATTATTTAGTAAAATAAGATAAATCACTGTATAGATTTAGTTAATTGCACTTTCCATCCACTTCCTTATTCTCTCTCTCCCTCTCTCAATATACCGCCTTTCCCTTTTTTTAAATAAGTGTTTTCTTCTTTTTTACACTTTTCCTTCCAATTACTTTTTTTTTCTTTTTTTCTTAACTTTTCTTTTTATTTACCAAATTTTTCAATGTTTTCTACTCTTGCTACTTTAATTTTTTTTTAATTCTCTCTTTTTTTTCAAACCTTTTTTTCTTTTTTACACTATTTACTTAAAATTTTTTTTAATCCTCTCTTTTTTAACCTTACTTTTTTTTACTTTCTTTACTTTAACAATTTTTTTAATTCTCTCTTTTTAACCTTTATTTATTTTTACTTTCTTTTCTTTAATTTTTTTTTTAATTCTCTCCTTTTTAACCTTTATTTTTCATTAGTGTTCCTTTATTTCCAAGTCCGTCTCCTGAACGGATTCCGAGTCGGGCTACTAGGTGTTGTCTTTCGTCCGTTGTTGTACGCTTCTGCTGCTTTACTTTTACCTGTAAGGTGAAACAAAAACAAAAATACTAAATAACAATATTTTGATTGCTCAAAGTCATTCAAATTGTTTTAAACGATTCACCTGAACCCGTTTGAGCTTTCTCTCTATAAGGATAGTTACATTCTCTGGGCTATGACCGTAAATCACTTCATATGGACCCTTGAAGATTGACGACAGTTTTCCCACCCGAGCCGGGTCTCTAACCAGAACTTTTTCACCGGCATGCACCACTATCGCCCTCGCGGACCTATCATAATACTTTTTGGCGGACAATTTACTTTTGATCAAGTTTTGCTTTGCTAGTTCGAATGCCTTTTGCAATTTAAACCGTAACTCATTATGATATTTATCGGCATTGTATAGTGGTTCAGGCTTCCGCTGCAACCTGGTAGGAACTTCCGAGAAAAATCCGAATATAGTTTCCATTGGTGTCAATTTTGTGCCCGAATGCACCGCGTTGTAGTAAGCATGAGCTGCCGTCCGCAGGAATTCGTCCCAATTCCGCGGGTCTTGATCTACAAAACTTCTCAAATAGCTGGTTAACGTGGAATGCTGTCTCTCTACGGCATTTGACTGTAACTTTTTAATTTTCAACATCTTACAGAGAGCCTTCAGCACTTTTCCTGTGAAATTCGCTCCTTGATCAGTAACTGCTGAGAATTTCCTCGAATAGTGCTCGTGCTACAGTATTCGATTCCTAATACGGGATCGCTACGAAGTCAACGAACCTAGTGAGGTCATCCACCATGGATAAAATGGATTTGTTGGCATTGTGACTCAACGGCAATGGTCCCACCAAATCGACGTCCACCTTCTCAAAGGGTTTGCTTGAGATTGCAGTCATCACCAACGGCATCTTTGTAGCTCGACTGTGTTTATTTTTCTGACACTGCGGGCAGCGCCGAATGTACTTCGCTACATGCCTTTTCATCCCATTCCAATGATAGTAGCGCTTTACTCGTGTTAAGGTCTTATCTCTTCCGAGATGTCCTCTAAACCAAGGGTCATGGAAGTCCTTCAAGATCGGCCCAACTTCATCTGGATCTGTGATATGCTCTGGGTTCGTATCACCCATCACCTTGCCTGCTATTACTTCTGCCTCGTCCAGGTCACCCCATTCCTCTTCGGATTCCATAGGAGATGTGTCATTTATTTCAGAATATTTTCTTCGAGCTTGTGCCCGAGTGATTGTGATTGCTTGGCATGGATGCTTTTCGATTTCCTCGTTTTTGGCTTCTTTTATTCTCTGGGGTATTCTGCTTAGAGCATCCGCATTGCCATTTCCTCTTCCTTTTTTATATAGAATCTCGAAATTATACTCTGACAATTTCTGATGAAATTGCGCCATACGTGACGTCGTATCTCTAATCTTGAAAACACCCCGAAGACGTTGGTAGTCAGTAATTACTTTGAAATACCCGCCCAACAGAGAACATTTATAGTTACTTATAGCCTACATTATGGCTAGTAGCTCACGCCTTCCTTCCTGCTCTAGAACTGCAGCTAGGGATTCCCCACTGGCGTCCGTCAGTAACGTGAATTCCTTCGTGATATCCGGATCAGCTAATAATGGAGGCGTAGTGAGAGCCCCTTTTATCAGGGTAAATGATTTATCATATTTGTGTGCCCAATCAAACCTTATCTTTTGCCTTAATAAACTATTAATTGCACTCATGATTAGTGAAAAGTTAGGGACGAATTTCCGATGGTAATTGGCTATAGCCCCAGGAAAGACTGGACCTGTCGCACCGTCTTTGGCCTTGAAAATGACTTTACGACTTCCACTAAACGGTGATCTGGATTTACTCGTTGTTCCGAGCATACATGACCCAGATACATCACTTCTTTTTTCAAAAACTGACATTTAGAAGGTTGTGGTTTCAAGTTATGATCCCGAAAGCGTTGAAATACTTGCCTTAACTTATCGTTGTGTTCGTCTAATTTTTTTGCTAATATCAAGACATCGTCGAGATACACGAAACATTTAACTCCCGGTAACCCTCTTAATATGCCGTTTAAGAGTGATTGAAAAAAAGGAGGCGCTGTCTTTAGACCAAATGGCAATCTTTTATAATGAAAATGATTGAAATTGGTACTACAAGCCATTTTCTCTCTGTCTGCTGGATCGATTAGTACTTGATGATATCCGTTAGCCTAGAATGACCTAGGCGATCCAAAATATGCTCAATTCGCGGAAGTGGGTATGAACAAGGAATAAACACCTTGTTGAGTTCACAGAAGTGTACACACAACCTATACTTGCGGTTCCCAGCTTCATCAGTACCCTTTTTGGGTATCAGGAGTACTGGAAAATTAATGGAATATCACTGTGCTCTATTATGTCGTCCTCTAACAATCTTTCCAGTTGCTTTTTACATTCTTCTCTGTGAGCTTCTGGCATTCGGTACAGCTTTCTATGTATGGGTTCTGTGTTGGCCATTAGAGGTAATTTAAACGTTTTTGTTGGAGTATAACTTAGTTTGTCTCCTGGCAAGTGAAAAATGTCACTATATTCGTAACAGAGGTGAGTCACGGATCTTCTCCCAACAACAGTGATTGTTTCATTAATTTTAGCCGCTGTTGCATTTTATTACACTTTCTTTCACTATCCGCTACTGGTAATACTGAATACCGGTTCAGTCTTTCTAACTTTGGTTTGAAATTTCTTACCTCCGCGGCCTCAGTCCTAGCATTTATGATTCCAACAAAGGCTTGTCCGTTCTTAGGCCTGATTAGTGTATTTCCGCAATACACTCCGGGACATATTTCTTCTGCCATATATAGCATTTCAGTCTCACTATCAACTGGGATTCTCACCAGTTGCTCTGTTCTGGGTTTCAAACGTATTATTAGTCCATTCGTGCTGTTGGGTTCAAGAAGATGTGCTGAAGCTTTCATCCTGGGACTGGACTTCCGTGCGAGGATGCCCTAGTCTGGTTTCCCGTTTAACAGCTACCTTAGCCTCCACATCCCTCTACATCCCTTTAGGCAATGTTATGAACTCATCCTTTACCAGGCGATGGTCTCGTTGACCAGCCTCCATATGAAGGGTTGCGGTCAAGATATTTTCCCGCCTGTGTTCATGTTTCAGCGCCTTTGCATCGCGGGTGGCCTTTACCTCGTTTTCCTGGTGGGATTGTTGTTGGGTAATGTCTTCCGTCCTCTTTTCCACTCTTTCATTTGTCTCGTTTATCTGTATTAGATACCAGTCTATGCTGTCAGAGGCTGCCATCGCTTTACCAAGAATGTCTTTTAGCCCTGTAATTCTTTCTCTAATACGCTGTTTCACTCTTTCTGTTGAGATTTCTCGAGGATTTTCCTTACTAGATTGACTAACGCTTCCTTGACAAGCTTTGGCCAATGTCACTACGTTAATACTTTCTTTTCCTGTTACATACGCAAAAAGAGGCTTCTATTCTTTGTACCTTTATACCTTCCGAATTGACAGTTTTTGGTTAATGCAGTCGATGATAGCTCTGTCTTTAAGAAATTCAATACCCAGTATTCCTTCAGCTGGTATTGAGTCTGTGCCATAAATTACTTTGAACTCGGAAGAATGTTCTTCAGTATCTATACGTAACTTGGATTAACAAACCCCTATGGAATTTCCTTGAGCCCCAAATAAACCCCCAATAGTAATAGTTCGTTGAGGTTGAATAAATGTGTTTTTTCGTACTTTATTGAATTCTATTAAATTATATGTGGACCGGGTATCAACCAAAAGATTTAACTTACCTCTTAACCCTATATCTGCTTCAACTGAGATGCTACAATTATTCAGTAAGCTGAAGTCTACTGAAATATCATCTCCCTTTGGCGATATGTCCCTGGAATTTGTTAATGGAAGGCAGCTGTGGACGAATTCCCCAGCTGCCGCTCCCTGTTTTTCTCCAGTGGCCCAGCGTGTTCTGCTAGGTACTTTCTGAGGCAGTTTTCTGTATAGTGATCACATGTCCTACAGAACCGACAATAGAGCACACCCGATACGGGTTGAATACAATCAATTGAACTACCTACCGCGGTATTTGCGAAACATACCTGCTGCTTCCTACAGCCCGCTACCTCATGACCATAGCCATTGCATTTGGTGCAGTAAGGGGGCTGTGTCCTACATTCTTTCGCAATGTGACCCCGCTGTTCACTTTTGAAGCAATGAATGGCTCTTGGTGGGGTTACCCTGGCTGCCGGCCCTTGGTATCTTATGGGTGATACTGGCCTAGCAGTGTAATATATCGGTTTTTGCGGTCGCTGAACTCTATTGGGGCCGGCCTCACCTACTCCCCATCTGTTTTGCGTACCTAATGAGTTAGACCTCCAACCTGCCTGTACCACTTCTTGGTCTCTTATTTGGAGCCTTCGTGCATCTTTTTCATAGTAGGTAGCTTCCTCTTGTACTCCTTCTAACGATTCGAATTACCGTCCAGTGAGGTATACTTGAGTAGGTTTACTCCTAACGCAAGCTTTAAATGTCGCCACTGCATATGCCTCTAGTTCTGCTATCAATCCTGTATCACCTCCTGGGTATTTCGCCGAGACCGCCGCTTTTATTTGGTCGAGCAATTCCTTTATCCGGTCTGCAAACTCCCTGATATCCTCACAAGGCGTCTTTCTGCATGCCAGCATTTCCGTTCGCAATTCGGTAAACGAGTTTTTTGGTATGTAGGCCGATTTGATTACCTGCTGTAAAGCATCAAAATATTTTGGTTCCTGTGAGCTTACCAAGTAGTACGCATCGTCCGTTAGGAGATACTTTATGCACCTGATAAAAATCTTCTCTTCCTCCTGTGTCAGTCTATCGTGTAGATCCTTACTGCAGCTAAGAAAGCGATACACTTTTTAGTATCAGTTAGGGATTGAGGAATAGGGTTGCTATGATTTGTATCATACAATTTATTTGACATAAGAAAGAATTAATTTATTTAATTTCTGACTTACTATAAGAGTAGTAGTTTTCACAAAGAATGTGTGAATTACATAAGTGGAAATTTATTTTTATTTTTAAGTGTTGCCTCAGTACTCCCCTTCCAGTGTCAATGATATAGTGCAGGAATGACTACGTGTCGGCCTATCCTAGTTGTTTTTTGTGTCGGTGGAGATGTTGTTGTCTTTGCTGAAATCGTTGTGGGTATTGCAGCCTTTTCTCCTGGATCGTCCAATAGGTGAGCTGGTTTAAGTCGATCCAATGAAATAGTCTTACGTTGACCTTTTATGTTAAAGTGAAAGTGTTTCTGCGTCCTTGATAGTACTGGAAATGGGCCATCGAATGGTTGTTGTAGCGAGCGCTTTACCGCGTCATTTCGTATGAAAACATGAGTACAGGTTGCTAGGTCTTTATGTGTGAAAACCTTGTGCATACCATGTCTTCGTGGTTGTTGCGGTTGTAAATCCCTCATGAACTCCTGAAAGTATTGTAGGACTTCTGATTTAAGTTCTACTTCTTCTGTGGAAAAAAAATCTCCAGGTAGCTTTCGAGTTGTTCCATAGACCGATTCAGCGGGTGATGCTTTGATGTCCTCATGCAATGATGTTCGCAGACCCAATAAAACTAGTGGGAGTGTATCTGTCCACTGCACTGTTGTGTGTTGTGGCACTTAATAGCTGCTTTAAGTGTCCGATGAAATCGCTCTATCATGCCATTGGCTTGTGGATGGTAAAGCGATGATCGATTCCTTTTGATTCCCAGTAATTGTGCCAATTCTTTGAAGAGGGACGACTCAAACTGTCGGCCTTGATCAGTGATGATTTCTCTTGGGACTCCAAATTTGGCAATCCATCCAGATACGAAAGTTTTGAAATAGTTTCAGCTCTAATGTCTGCTGTAGGGATAACCTCGGGCCATCTAGTAAAACGATCAATGCAAGTAAGAGCATAGTTGAAGCCGTTAGAGTAGGGTAATGGGCCTACGATGTCCAAGTGCACATGCTGAAATCTTCCTTCCGGAATGGAGAACTCTGCCACTGGAGATTTTGTATGCCGCTGTATTTTGCTTCTCTGACAACTGATATATGTTTGGGCCCAGGTGCGGCTGTCTCTCCTGATGTTTGGCGATACGAATCTCTCAGTCAGGAGATGCATTGTCTTCTTTACACCAGGATGTGACAGGTTGTGTATAGCATTAAAAACCTGTTTACGGTGTGATGCTGGGATATATGGACGATCCTTGGTTGTTGATGTATCACATTATAGTTTTCTTTGTGAGTTAGGAAATGTAATCCTCCTGAGTTGTAAAGATGTCGAAGTAGATAGAAGATTCTGAAGCTCTACATCTTCTTCCTGTTCTTTCGCACAGTCATCATAGTGATGGGTGATGGCAAAGAAATAGCCATCAGTCTTGATAGAGTATCTGCCACAATGTTGTCTCTTCCTGGAATATGTTGGATGTAGGTCGTGAATTGACCTATGAAGCTTAGATGTCTTAGCTGCCTAGGTGACGACTTCTCAGGTTTTTGGCTAAAAGCAAAAGTAAGAGGCTTGTGATCAGTGTATAAAATAAATTGCCTGCCTTCCAACAGATGCTGGAAATGTTTTACTGCAGCATAAGCACCGAGCAGCTCTCGATCATATGCGCTATACTTTGTCTGTGCTGGTGAGAGTTTTTGTGAAAAGAATCCCAGTGTCCAGTTGATGCGAGTTTCGTCGTTCCTTTTGTTGCCAGAATAACAATGATGAAGAGGTGCTTGCATCTTCGCTGCCCCGGGTATGAAACGTCTGTATAAGTTAGTCGTACCCAGGAACTTTCGCAGTTCTCGTACCGTGTCGGGATGCTTGTATTCGATGATAGCCTTCGTTTTTAATGGAAGTGGCCTTGTCCCCTCTTTAGATATGAGGTAACCCAGCAAACTGACAGTTGTTGCCTCAAATGTGCATTTTTATGGATTTATGGTTATTCTATACTCTCGAAAACGCTGAAAAAGCTTCTCCAGATGCTTTTGGTGTTCTTCGAGTGTGCTAGAAGCAATAAGAAAGTCATCAATATAAGAAAATACAAAATCAAGGCCCCGAGTGACTTCGTTTACGAAGCGCTGAAAAGTTTGTGCGGCATTGCACAAACCAAACGTCATCACGTTGAACTCGAAGAGTCCAAATGGAGTCGTTATGGCTGTCTTTGGGATATCATCAAGCTCCACGAGAATTTGATGATATGCTCTTGTCAAATCAATAGTACTAAAAATCGATTTTCCTTCCAGCTGATGAGAAAAATCTTGGATGTGTGGTATAGGATATCGATCTGGTATAGTGACCGTATTCAGACCTCTATAGTCCCCACATGGACGCCAGTCACCGTTGCTCTTCCTGACCATGTGGAGAGGGCTGGACCAACTGCTGCTTGATGGACGACAAATGTCCTGATCGAGCATGTATTGGAACTCCCTCTTTGCAATTTGGAGCTGTTGCTGTGATAGTCGTCTTGGCTTGGCATGAACTGGTGGTCCCTTTGTCTGAATCTGGTGTGTTACACAATGCTTGATTTGAGCTGTTGCATTGGGCCAGGTAATGTCTTCGTACTCTGTCAACAGTGGATGTGCTTAGATGTAGCGCACTATCAGCAGTTGTTGCGTTGAATCCAGTTGCTTGCAGTTTTGTTGTGTTGTCTATTAGCCGATTGTTTTTTACGTCGACTAATAAGTTAAAATGCGCCAGGAAGTCTGTACCGATTATGGGCTCGGTTACACGAGCGACGATAAAAGGCCAGTTGAAGTTCCTTCGTAAACCAAGGTTAAGTTGAACCAATCGCTGCCCGTACGTTGGTATCTCTGTTCCATTGACTGCATATAGAAGACGATTTGCAGGGTGTCTTCGTTTTTCTTCTAAGGTTGGCGGAATTACTGACACCTCAGCTCCGGTGTCAACAAGAAATATTTTGTTTGATGACCTCTCTGTGAAATATAGACGACTAATGTTAGATGCGGGGTAGCTAGTCGTCAATTGAGGCCCGCCATATATTTTCCCTGGTACTTATAAGGCTGTTGACAACGCTTAGCTGCCTCGCAAAACTTCTGATGATACCAACAAAGTGACTGGTTGGTCAATGCCTTCCGTGACGCCGCTGGTGAATGACATCTGTTATTGTTCCAGCTGCAGTTGCGTTGTCGTGATGAACTTCGTCGTCTGAGCTGCCCAATCTTGGTATCCAGAGCGGCTACTTGCTGTTGAAGTACAGCTATGGAAGATTCTGGTGATGTTATAGAGGCGGACAAAATATCTGGAGATGACATAGTTTCAGATATTTAGTCGGCCATTGCTGCTAAGTTGGTAATGTCTTGGCTAGCATTTACCGCCAAGATAGCCTGAATCTGCTGGGGAAGTCGTTGGAGCCATAGGGTTCTAAAACATCAGGCCTGATGCCATCAGATGCGAGCTCTTTCATTTGATTGAGAAGCTGTGTAGGTCGTCTGCCGTCCAGTGAAACTTGGCTAAGAAGTTTCTGTAAGCGCCTCTGCTCGGACTCCTGGTATGCCATCAGGAGCTGGTTTTTCAGCGTCTTGTATTTTTCAGCTGCTGGCGGCCTCCGTACAACATTTCGGACTTCTGTAAGGATGTTGGCATCTAAATTACCAACCAGGGTGTAATACTTCGTCTCATCTTGGGATATGCCAATATTGTGGAATTGAGCTTCCAGTTGTATAAACCACAGGTCAGGGTTCTGCTTCCAGAAAGGTGGAACTCGTACGCTGACCCTTGTTATCCCATCGGGCAACGGAACGTCCTGTTCCGCAGTTGGATCGGGTAGTGGGTTGGCCATCTCTAGATGATAGTTAAGGGGCACCTTACATTTGGAGGTTGGTGACCGCCTTAACATTTCTTTTTTGTCGGGGTCACCACTTTAGTATCAGTTAGGGATTGAGGAATAGGGTTGCTATGATTTGTATCATAGAATTTATTTGACATAAGGAAGAATTAATTTATTTAATTTCTGCCCTACTATAAGAGTAGTATTTTTCACAAAGAATGTGTGAATTACATAAGTGGAAATTTATATTTATTTTTAAGTGTTGCCACAACTTCCTTCGTCAGTTTGGACTACCTTTCGCCAGATAGTATGGGTACATGTTTCTTTCCACTGGCCTTATCTGGTTCTGCTCTGTTCTCACTTTTCCGCTCAGCGCTACTTCCCGCTTCTTTCTTCTGATTCTGATTAGATCCCTTTCTAAATTTTCTTCTGACACTTTATGCTGTTTCCAAAATAACAATTTCCTCGGTTTGAACGCTTTACGTACTCATCTTATTACCCTCTGGAATCGACTTTCTCTGTGTTGCTTGATCGAGTCCCAACTCTTTTTCTAACCCCGCTGTATCATCAGACTCTCTTAACGAGCCTTTAGTGAATCTATTTTGTTTATCAGTCCTTTTTCCTCTTTTTGATTTCTACCAATGCTTGCTCTGCTTCTATTTCACGGCTCTAGATAAGTACGAATGCTGCTGTTACCAATAGGTCTAAAGCTTCGCCCTATGTACTGTTTTTAGCACTATCATTCAGTTTCTTTAACAGTTCTTTCTCTTCCTCTCTTGTCCACAGTTTCCGTAACTCTGCCGTTATATGTTTCCCGATATATTCCCAGTCCTGCTCCTAATTCCGCAATATTGCTTGTCATATCTTCAGCTCCTGTGCTTTTATTTCTAACTCCCTTTCATGGGCCTGAAAACGTGAAAATTCCTCCTTAGTTAAGATATGGCTTCTTCCTGTTGACATTTAGGACTGTGAGACTGTTACACCTCATGCACATATTTCCACCATAAACACTACACTTGTCACTTATCACTTGGCACTCTTAACACAGACATTAGCAGGTACGCGAAATATACTTCTTACCGCCTCTCATTGATTACACCTATCAGCGCCTTTGTATCTTACTGAATTACCTAAAATGAGGAATATTACTCACAACTGTACATACATATGCTCCAACATAAAAAGGCTTTTAATCCACAAAGATTCCTCGTGAGTACTCGAATACTTATTAAATGTATTCCCAATTTAAGTAAAAGCACATAAAATTATAAAATATTTTACGTTATGTGTTTTGAGAGTGTAACAAACTGTATTTTGGCACGATGGCTGTTCTTTACTGACAACTTAAAAAGAATTAAATTTTTTAGATCCACTTAGTGGAATCACTGATACGGCCACCGCGTTCGAGCTATAGGAGTTCACCAAATCCCAACGATACCTCGCAAAACTGGCACGAAACAGAAACACTTATTGTACTGTCCGTTAATAGAACGTACACGCAAATTTGATTAAGTGACTGAAATGAATGCACTGGTAATTTTGGATCAAGATCAGTGGTCTATTTCTTAACAACGAATCAACACTATTCACTTTATTTTAACTTTCAAATAAATACTGCACTTATATTTTTTTATGACTGCCCACTAATTATATTAAGATCAGATGATGTAATGAGGTATTAGGTCATAGATCCACACACACTAGAAAACACTTATTACCACACACTTAGAATATACGATTATTAAGAAAAGCTGTATTGGGATAAATCTCAATATATAAGCTTTGGGTCAGAGAATTTTTATATCACACCGAAAAAACACTTATTGGCAAAAATTGCAATTTAAAATCGTCAATATATATATATGTAACATTAAAAGAATAAAGTCAAATTATGATATAAAATAAATATGCACCAAAAGAGTATAAAATGTAAATATAGATATGAGTAAATATATAATAAAATAGATATATGATAAATATTATATTGTTACAAGTGACTGGTACTCACCGATCTATAACTTGACGCTTGAGGGTTGGCTTTAAGCTAATGTTAAGACCCTTTGTTCTAACCATGGGTTAAAACAATTCTTTATTCCCGTCGAGGCCAGAAATAAAGTGTTAATGTTAGTAAGAGACTATCTCAGTCGAGATCCGAGATAATATTCTTTAAGTCAGTCGAGACCCGGCTTAAATTGTTATCTTATCTTCAGTCGAGACCCGAAATAAGATGCGTTTATTTCCTTCGAGACCAGAAATGATTGTTAGTAGTAGATTATCTCAGTCGAGACCCGAGATAATATTCTTTAAGTCAGTCGAGACCCGGTTTAAAGTGTTATCTTATCTTCAGTCGAGACACGAAATAAGATGCGTTTATTTCCGTCGAGACCAGAAGTGATTGTTAGTAAAAGATTATCTCAGTCGAGACCCGAGAAAATATTCTTTAAGTCAGTCGAGACCCGGCTTAAAGTGTTATCTTATCTTCAGTCGAGACCCGAAATAAAATGCGTTTATTTCCGTCGAGACCAGAAATGATTGTTAGTAAAAGATTATCTCAGTCGAGACCCGAGAAAATATTCTTTAAGTCAGTCGAGACCCGGCTTAAAGTGTTATCTTATCTTCAGTCGAGACCCGAAATAAAATGCGTTTATTTCCGTCGAGACCAGAAATTATTGTTAGTAAATATCTTATCTGCAGTCGAGACCCGAAATAAGATGCGTTTATTTCCGTCGAGACCAGAAATGATTGTTAGTTGTTAAAAGTGAAATATCAGTCGATACCCGATATAAATGTTAGTCCCTAACAGCCAACTTACCCCAAGCGATGCCAGGTACAAAAAGAGATCGAGATCAGTCAGCTTGTCGTTTATATAGCCCTTGCTTGCACACGACACCACTGATGGAGTAGCAGAGGCGCATGATTGCAAGAATTGGCAATGCAGCTGTGATCTTACGGTACTAGCGATAAAATTTGCATAGCAATGAACAAAAATGCATAGCAACAAGAAACTTAGAGATTCACATGCTGCTGTGTTAAATTAAATTATATTTGCAAAAATGTTCTCTCTATCACGTAGAGAAAAAATATCCGTTGGATGGTACTTGTAATAATGGTAATGATAGAGTTGCGAATTGAAAATTTTTTGCATTCCATGTCACTGCACGCAATTTGAAGACTATGACACTCATTGAAAGGTGCAAACAAAAAAATGCAAGAAATTTTCGTTTGAGTGTAATTTGTAATTTAAGTAGATGGGAATTTCACTTCAACTTAATCGATAGTTTGTTGTAAAGGGTGTTCCAATAAGAGGTGTTATTTGGATATTCAAAGAAAAATGCCATTTTTTGAGACAAATGATCAGTTCTTTATTTCATTATAAAGAGGAAGGTATGCCGTTAATAATGGAAAATAACATCAGCCAAAAGACCACCACAACCATGCCTACATGACCATATCCTTTTCATGAAATTTTCCGTAACCAAATCGCAAAGTGGCTGCCCTATGTCCTCGATAGCCTCACGAATTCCATCTTTGAGGTCTTGAATCGACGCTGGGCTGTTGGCGTAGACCTTCTCTTTCACGTGGCCCCAAAGGAAGAAGTCGCAAGGTGTTAAGTCACAAGATCTCGGTGGTCAATTGTGATCACATCTTCGAGAGATAACACGGTCCGGAAACTTTTCCTGTAAAAGATAAATGGTTTCGTTGCTTGTATGGCACGTAGCGCCGTTTTGTTAAAAGTAAATGTTGTCCAGATCAATACCATCCAATTCCGGCCATAAAAAACATTAATCATCTGTCGATAGCGCAATCCATTCACCGTAACTGTTGCTCCAACCTCATTTTCGAAAAAGTAAGGCCCAATGACCCCGCGGGACCATAAACCGCACCAAACAGTCACACGTTGAGGATAGAGAGGCTTTTCAACAATAACACTTGGGTTTTCCGAGCCCCAGATGCGACAATTTTGCTTGTTGACGAAGCCATCGAGGTGGAAATGGGCCTCATCACTCAAGATGAGTTTTTGATGGAATTTCGGAACATTTTCATGCATTTCAAGGACCCAATCAGCAAAGACTCGACGTTGTTGATGATCGGCCGGCTTGAGTTCTTCTGTTAACTGAACTTTATAAGTCTTAAGACCCAAATCTTTATGCAAAATACGGTGTAATGACGTTTGTGGAATGCCTGATTCCAAAGAACGACTTGGAATGGACAAACCTGGGTTTTCTTCAACACTTTCGGCTACAGCAGCAATATTCTCGGCTGTTCTTGAGCGACGTGCACGGGTCTTATTCTTCACATCACTAACTTGTCCCGACAGCTCAAATTTTTCTACCAATTTCTGTATTGCGGTCCGACAAGGTGCTTCACGACGACCCAAAAATGTTCGAGTTTTACGAATCGTCTCTGCCACATTTTCACCATTTTTATAGCGAAGTTTAATAATTTCAATGCGTTGTTGAATCGTGTATCGTTCCATTTTTATTAATGGCGTTGTTTTTTCTTGTCAAATGTAAACGACAGCTCCAAAAGGACATCTACCGAAATAGCGGGCTAATTAAAATAACACCTCTTATTGGAAAACCTTTATACATTGTTGGACCTCTGCCACAATCAAAAGAATATACACATATTTTCACAATTATCGACAGATACACTCGATGGCCAGAAGCATACCGCATTAAGAATACTTCAGCAGAAACAATCATAAAGATATTTTACGAGCGATTCATATGTTATTTTGGCATACCTTTAAGGATAACTACCGACCAGAGAGGTCAATTTGAGTCAAAATTATTTCAACAGTTATCTATGTTTCTCGGTTGTCCCAAAATCCATACAACCTCCTAGCACCCGCAAGCGAATGGAATGATTGAAAAATTCCATCATCAATTAAAATCCGCTATTAGAGAAACGGAAGATACAACTAATTGGTCTTGCCATCTTCCTACAATCCTTTTAGGTATTCGTACTACGGTAAAAGAAGACTTTCAATTCTCTCCAGCGGAGTTAGTGTAAGGTCAAACCTTAAGAGTACCGGGAGAATTCTTTGTTAAAAATAATCAAGCTTCGTCAGATCCACCAGACAACAGATCCAAGAAAGAGTAGTACCGATTGCTATGTTCCAAGATCCTTAAATGATTGTGAATTCGTTTTCATTCGCAACGACAGAATAAAACCTAGTCTTCAACCACCTTATGAAGGACATTTTAAAGTAACTGAAAGAGGAAAGAAAAATTTCACCATTGATGTAAACGGAAAATCGTTGAGAGTTTCGATCGATCGCTTGAAACCTGAATTCATTGAAAATTCAGAAAAACCACCGGAAAGCCAATAAAGAAAGTTACATTTAACTTATGAATACATAAATTTCAATTTGAATATTTTCGTTATTTTTTTTTTCCTTATTATCGTTAAATCTGAGGAGGGCTACATGTACCGTTCTACATATAATTGTAAATAAATAAAATATAAATTGTAGTAAAATAGACCAAAGCTTTAAGATCTTAATTAAGGAGTAGCATAAACGAGAACACTGTAATAATTAAATGTCATTAATATTCAAATGTATTATGGATCTGAGTACACAAAAAGGACTTAATTAGAATTGCCTATATAGACATTTTTCAGATCTAGTTCTGTGCTCTTAAATATAAAAACAAAAAAATAGATTTCATCTCAAAAAAATATATGTTATAAAAATATAATTTAAAATAAAAAATTAAATAAATTAAAAAGATAAAAATAATAATAAAGAAAATAGATTTTTTAAAGAATAATTAACAACTTTTCTTTAATTTATATTATATTCGTTTATGTAAAAGAAACAATAATTTCCTTTCTCTCTTTATGTAAATATGTATATGAAAAAAATTTCATTCAGAAGAACCGATGAGATTGGGATGTGTTTCATGAGTTAGCATCAAAAATCCTCACCACTTTGAACATCGATATTGTACTTGCAGCGTGTTTGTATTAACGGTACTTGCTTCTTCAGCATTTTGCGCCGAAATCAAAGCTCTTTCTTTGATGCGTTTAAGTTTCTCTGGATCACATCTTAAATCGAAGGTAATATTATTCCTTTTAGCATTTTTTTGCTTTGATCCCGCCCTTTTGGGCGCTGATTTGGGATCTACACGATACTTTATATCTTTATTATCTTCTGTGTAAGGTTTGCTGTTACGGACAGCCCTTTTATTTTCTTTTAGCGGACTAACTTTAAAAATTCTTTGTCTTTCTTTTAACTATTCTTGCCTCATTCCAATAATTAAACTAAGCCAACTACAGTTTATTACTATTCGTATTACTTTATTCCGTCGCCACTCCAAATTCTTTTTTAAAAAAATACTCCGGTTCTTTTCACTTAAAATGGCTTCCCCCCCAACCCAAGATATTCTGCTTCATGTAGGCACAATTTCGTGTGTCAAAAAGAGAGCTTAAGTTAGTGCCAATATTGATAAAACCATTGACGAAAGTTGAAAAGTAGTTTTAATACAACCTTTCGAATCTCTGCTGCGTATCAAATTACCTTTGATAAATACTAGATGATTAATTTAAAAACATTTATTTTGACGAAACTAGTTATTTGTTTTTTCTGTTTATAGTATTCTCCAAGTTGGTACCTGGTGTACAGACTGAAAAGAGTGCTATATAAAAGTGAGTCCATTTTCTGTGGTGTACGGAGTCACTCCTCCATATTGTACATGTTGGTGTCTGCATCTAAAGAAATATACTATAATAATATAAATCGATAAATTATTGTTCAAATATGCACCTGAAAATAAACAATAAAAAAATGATTGAAATTGTATAAAAACAAATTGAATTGATACCATACTCACCTCGGTATCTGGGACCTATTCAGCTACAATGAATTAATGGAATTACATCTGAAATAAGGAGAATCAAAATTAAATGAAGTTTACCTTAATTAGAACATAGATATACACAAAACATTGAATTTGAAAACTACGCATTATATGAAATTCGTTCAAGTTTCTAAGCGAACAAATTTCTTGGCGAACCAACAACAACAACACAGGCGAATCAGATCATTGATTTGCGAAGAGATTTGTTGTTTTCGTATAATTAAAACAATTTCAAAATAATCAGGGTAGCCAAAGAACATAATAATAGCACCTCTAGTTCATGATTACAGCCATTACAGGTGAATAACATTCATCTGTGACAGGTCTTGGAAATTTTAGAGAGTGTTAAATCTTCAAATTTTGCACATATTAACATACACAAATTGTTCAAAGAACAAAGTTATATTATAGAAAACAAAGTTACCTGGTAATAAAAACAGATACGCAAAAAAAAAAACGAATTAAAAAACACACCGCGACACTCGCAACTTACAATCTGCGAACTGCCAGACCTTATATTTTCCCGACTCTTGACACATCATTTTCGGGGTACTTTTTTGCGAGGAATTCAACGGCGTTGCCACAAACCAGGTAAATCGCGTAAGTAAAAACATAGTCGCGATTTTGAAGATATTTATTTCCCATAATGATAGGAAAAGAGATGGATTGTGAGAAGGAGATGGGAGATACACCACTTAATGGAAGTTTTCTCTAGTACCTCACTTAAGCACTACGGTGGCTAAACTATGTGACTTACGGCGCTGGACAAGTGGTGCCCCACCTACCGCACAACGTTTCGTTATGCTGCTCCATGAAAGCTTCATGGACACAGATGACATAAAAACCAGCACTTGCATTTTTTTCCACAATTAAATAATTTTTTAGCTCCTAGAAAAGAGCAGTATCGAATCTTTCACTAATCAGGAGCTTCGGACATAGCTTATAATGTCCATTGGTCACAGTATATAGCGAACGAAAGCTCTAATGAAGGTGCTGATCATCAATATTGCGCTCGGGAGGGTAATCACACCGATACTAACCAAACACCCAGCACTGCAGAGATAGTGATAGAGCAACGGTAAGACGAGAGAGCGACCATGAATGGTGGATGAACACACACTAAACTAGACACATAAAGACACATACACAACCACACAGATATGAACGCCCACACATATCACTCGATACAATAGCAGACACAGAAGTATTCAACATTCTACTAAAACATACGCACAAAAAAACAGGTAAAAGAGACCTATACGGAATAGTGGCAAGCCACACCGCTCCGGTCAAAAAAATTAACGACTCAGTCAGTCATAAGCCTTGAATGGTCCAAGTGTATAGTGACACTATATGGATGTATCAGTTGGACCCACGAACAAGGTTGGCCTCCGAAGGGAGCAGCTCTTGAGAAGAATGGGCAACACATACATGCAATCGGTACTCCATAAAAAGTGTAGATACGTGAACGGAACAGAATGCGGGACGAAGACAAATCAAACGCCAATAATCTAACATAAATACAAGAGAACTTTGACGAAAGCCAACATTAATGAATCGTGCGTGTGACAAGCAACAGGTAAAGTTGCAAACCAGGTCACGGTATTTTGATCATTAATTTTATTTTTGAATTGAAATAAATAAGTGTAAAGTAGTGAAAATAGAAGGAAAGCGCAAGAATAATAATAGGAGCATAGGTAATAAAAGTGAAAACAAGGATGGGGGTATGAGAAACATACAAAAATTGAAATAGGGTTCAGCTACAAAATAAAATTCTGACGTATAGTGTAATAGAATTGTTTCAACATTGTACACTGAGGATGTACACAATCAAGCAAACTGAACGTTTGGTAGCGTAGAAAACTTCTGATGAGCTCCGGTGGCTGGAGCGAAACTGGTTATGTAAAGCCAAATAGGGGCCTACACGGCCATTTCCCCGTAACTAAACTCCAAAATTTTTTGTTAAACCATATCATCTTACAACATAGTAAAAATTCGTATTAAGATCTAACGAACTGTCGCAGGCCAGAAACTCCCCATATGGATGGCAGCAAGACCCTAACAAAACTAACAAACTTAACAGGACATGTTACTGCATGAAACACGTCACATAAAAACACGGAACACATCATCTACACCACTTAATGGAAGCTTTCTCTAGTACCTAACTTAAGCACTACGGTGGCTAAACTAAGTGACTTACGGTGCCGGACAAGTGGTGCCCCACCTGCCGTACAACGTTTCGTCATGCTGCTCCATAAAAACTTCATGGACACAGATGACATAAAAACCAGCACTTGTATTTTTTTGCAAAATTAAATAGTATTTACACATAGAAGATAACAACTGTTACTTACAACTTAAATACTTGTTATAAGAAATACTAGGGTTATAAACAACTGTTACGGATAATATGAAATTGTAACCTGTTATATGATATACTAGGCACGATGCTTCGCCCTGCTATAGGGAAGGCCTCAATTTTTTCCTGGAAATTTACTGGAAATTTTTTCTTTAAAATTTTTATGTAATTTTGGAGGCCGACAACATATGTGAAATCATTGTACCTGAAAGTAACTCAGACCAAAGTGGATAAAAATTCTGCCGAAACATTTTCTGTAAATTTCTAAGAACAAATGAATGTGTATTGCTAATCTACGCCGTAAGATGGTATACAAAATTGAAAAATTGAAAATAATAGGCTGTTATTTTATAACAGGTTTTTGGAACTGTTATTTTTAGATAACAAGAACAGTTGTAACAGGTATTCAATTTTACTAGTTACAACCCATCCCTAGAAGGAGACAAATGGAATTTTACGTTCCACAAGAGAGTTTCTATAAAATTACGCTTTGGAATGCAATAGTCGCCATGTTATGGCAAATATCGCAAATTTAAAAATTAAACGAAAAATTTCATTAAAAAATTCAAACTAAAGATGCTAGATAATGGAAAATGTTCTATTGAACAAGCTTATGACAATACATTGTGGTTGCAGGTTTTTCTTAATTTTTTTTCATTAATTTAATCATTTATTAGTTTATAGGAATTGTAAGATAAGTTGGATTAAGAGTTGACAACAAAATCTCTACATGCTTACGCAGTGCAATTTTACATACCATTTCTGTAAAATCCTGTTATAAATTTGTAAATTCATTATCGTTCATTTTTGTAATTTTTTCAGGTCTTTAATAATTAAATAGATTGTAGAGAATTTTTGCCTTTCCCTTTTTGTTAAATTTAAATCGAATTTATTTATACCGTATCTGAACTGAATGAAGGTTAATTATAGTTTGCTTAGCATTTATTAATTTACATTAAATCGCAGTTGTGCGCGACATTCAAATGAATTTATTACCTTTCTGAAACTTAATTATTTTAAATATAGTTGAATTAAAGTTGAATTAAAGTAGAATTATCATCATTATATTGATTTTTTTTTTCAATTTTTGTTGCCAAAATTCTTGTTAATATTAAATAGGATACTCCAATGTTCTTATTCCGCTACACACACCATTCCTAAAAAATTAGATTTGCATAAAGTTTTATAAAAGCTTGCAATAACTTTTATTCTACAATTATGACAGAGATTCATAGATATTTATATAAACGTAGTATTCTTAATATATTAAATTGAAATATTCATAATACTAATCAGACTTTATCTAAGCATCTTTTGCTATAGAAAAAGTCTATCAGTTACAAAACTGCAATGCGTTTATACAAAAGCTGGAGGTGGGAATACACACCTAGATGAACAAGAAATTGTATGCCAGGGGTGGGGGCATTTCAATCCGTTTCCGAGTTACAGGGTAATTATGAAAAAAGCTTGTTTTTCACGAAGCACCCTGTATCTTAAAAATTACAAGGCGTACTGTCACAGTAGTTAAGAGGTCATTGTATGCAAAACTTCATGGGCTTTCCAACGAGTGCACAATCAGCCTCGTAGTCCACTATCCGCAGGAGTTATGGGAGTCTAAACTAAAAATATCTGATCTATTTTGGTTGAAAAATTTAAATAATCACGTCCACCAACAGCAGTTTACAACCAGCTATTTTGAGTGGAGGATTCTCATTGTAAGGCCTGCAATGCAATCCCTTACATACATCCAGTAGCTCATGAAATGAGACGTATACATACAGTTGACAACCGAATAAATATAACCTTTAAACCCATCAATAGGCTCAACCACATTTACACCAAAACGAATGACAAAATAAAACCTCCTGGGAAAAATGGCGTTATTTACAATATAAATTGTGACGACTGTCCCACAGCATACATTGGGCAAACATCCAAAAAAATCAAGACCAGCCTATCGCAACATGCAAAACAGGGCATATATTCAAATTTGATGATGCCATGATGATTACCAATGAAATAAGCAGAGCTAAAAGAGAAACCAAAGAAGCCTGCCACATTAATATAAATAAACACAACGTAATTAATATTTGGCTAGACAAAGAGACCATCCATAATGAATATCACCATATTCTTAATTCTATAAACACATGAAATACTCACATTACCACCACACACACTCAGCTTTTATCTCATTATAAAGTACACACATACAAAACTAACATCTTTTACGAATATCATAATACTGATGCTGATCGATTCACCCACAACCCATAATCTTTTTAGTCTAGTCAATAGCTTAAGTATGCCTTGTCAGTAGTCAGTTTTCTCGGGTAATTTTGTTTAATTTTAAATTTATTTGTAAAAATTTTAGTACAATAATATTTTATTTTATTTGATGTTTCTAATATGTGTTATGTAAAATTAAATTTATTATAATCTTAAGGTAATTTGTTGTAGTTTCAAAATTGTCTTGACATGACTGTACACATTTTTATAGCCCCAAGAAGAGGACTCGAAAAACCCGCGGGTAGAAAAATTGGTAGTATATATTTTAATAAAAGACGTCATAAAAAACCACTCTTTTATTTTAATTTTTCACCTGGACATAGATCGGATACAATCCCAAAATAATCGCCAATAAATCTCTTAAATGTATTACTGCAGGGCATATATTTAATTAAGTACTAAGTCCAGAAAATGTTTTCACACTCATTTTGAGGTATGTGGGTGTGTAATAAAGTTTAGAGGATGGTAGATGAAAAATACTAATTACCTTGTTTAGTAGCAGCGCTTTATTTAAAAATGAAAGACTTGTTTTTTATGCTCACATAATTTGCTCTGGTTGCGCTTGGTATGGTGTTCTTGATTGACTGCTGATTGACTTCTTTAATGGGCGATACAAATGTGCAGATTGATTAGAATCTGATTACAGGGTCGCATCTCAATGATATATGTAGAAGAAAACGTGTGTCCTATCTTTTCCACACATGTTTGCTGATCCTGCTTATGTTTGGGACATCTGAAGTCTCACCTTTTTCTAGTTATGGTGGGAAGTTCCCGCGATGAGTCCATGTCTGTGGTATTCTCCATTTCGTTTGGTGCCTCTCAACTTCCACTTTTCTGACGGAAGTATATGCTATAGACTTTTGGAGCTTAAGAAAGCCTAAACAGAAACTGCAAGAACTCCAACAACTACATCTGGCTCTGTTCCATCAAGACTTTGAGTCGAAACTAGTCTGGAGATGCTACTTGAGACTCCAGCTATTGTCCAGGAACAACAAAGTAATGTTACTTTGGGTTGCTGGACACGAAGGGGTGGCAGAAATAAAAAAGCAGACGAACTGGCTAATCCGGAGCCGATAGTTCGTATACTGGTCCCTACCCGCCATTTGTTTACCAAAAAGGAGGCAAACTGCGTAAATGCGAAAACAGGCACTGGGTATGAAGTAGGTCCTAGCAGACAGTCGCTCAGGCTGTTTACTAACGCAGTCACTGGACATGGCCTCTTCCATTATTTTTTTATGAATATAGGCAAATCCGACGATTATGTAGAGAGGAAGATGAAGCCTCGAAGCATTATATAGGTGAGCATCTAGCGTAGTATAGAATTGATTTCGTGTACTCGTTCGATTCTATAGTTGATTCCCCTGGGAATGCTATCGTTGACAAACGGAGACACATGTTTAATTCACTAAACAACACTCGCTTGGGGCTGAGCGAATCGGGTATTTTTAATGCTTCTAAAACACAATGTTGTTTGTTATTACATAAACGTACTCCAACACCCCCTAAACCTATTTCTTTCGATGGAAAAGATATCTCGAGTTCACCATTTCTTAATATCTTAGACATTGAAATATCCAACAGTCTTAGTTTGCCCGATCATATTTTTAGCATTGCTAAAAACGCGATGAAATGACCTTTTGCAATGATGCAAGAAATATTTTACTCCATCAGACTTGGCGCAAATCTACAAAATCTCATATTAGGCCTAGATTAGAATATAATTCCCATATTTGGGTGGGGTTGGACGCACTGTATTGTCAGCGTTAGACAAAGTCCAAAATCAGGCCTCTTATTAGCGATGAATTCAAGCAACTCTTGATTTTCTAGAGTATCGGGGCAATGTAGGATGCCTATCTCTTTTTATTTCTACTTCAAGGGCTATTGTTCTGATGAAATATCTAGACTGATCCCATGTAGAATTCTTCCTATGCGCACCCCACGAGCTGTAGCCCAAGCTCACCATCATATCCTTGAAGTCATATTCGGCCGTACCATGAAATTCCGCGAATCCTTTCTAAGCGGAACAGTACGAATGTGGAACAGTTTTCTATCCTATGTTTCCCGCTCGGCTATAAACCTTAAACATTCAAGTGCAATGCACACAGTCACCTCCTTGGATCAATCCAATCCTCAATTCCCTACCACTTCGTTTCCTCCTTCCAAGGCTATGCTACGGCATCATGGGGTATCATAGGGTAACATCATAAGGTCATGTGCCCACAAAAAAAAGCAGCAGGCAGCTACAATAAACATATTTCTTTCCTTCTTGCCTTTCTGGGAAAAATGCATTCATAACTGGGTTTTTTATGAGCCAGAATAAATTTTTTGAGTAAATTAGCAAGCATGCCCATACCAACACTAAATTATAAGATAGAAATTGGTTGTACTTACCGCGACTCACTTTCGATTCTTGCCTGCTCTAGGATCAGTTTGTGTGCAACCGTTAATTTAAAGTCTTATACAAATATAGTACGACCAGTGGAATTAATTATATAGAAAAGTGGGTGATACTTAGTTTTAAAATTAGTTAAATATTGTAATTGTACAGTTATTAGGTATTTCCAATATAGTAGTGTAGTTCGATAGTGAAGTTGAGTTAGAACAATAGAGTTCTTGTGTAGTGTGATAGACTGGTATGTTCAGCATGCCCTGGTATGTTGCGCGCTATAAACAAGCATTAATTGAGTTTGTAATTTTTTATGACTCCTTCTCTGCAAATGTTGTGGAGAAAGAAAGAATATTAGTCCTTCTGCAGGGACAGGTATGTTACGACCCAAGGAGTTCAATCTTGCTAGTGTTGACACATCTCGTTACAGTAGTAGGCGAACCTAGAGCACAAAACCCCTGAGTGTTTACTCACACCTATTTATCTCATCTGTTTGTTAGTGCCCAGTCTAAGGAGTGTTTAATTATTCTCTTGGATATAAATAAAGAATAAAATATAACCTGTATAAAAACAATATTTTTTTTATCTTATATAATGTAATAAAAGTAAGTAATCTTGTAAGCCGTCCAAAACTAATTGTTACCAATTTTATAAATGTAAAACTGCCTGTACTTTCTAAACTAAATCTTGTCTAAAAGTTTTCGTATTAAAACAGTTTCCAAACTTATAACAGCCTCAGAAAATTTCCAAATACACCTTACAATTTGGCAATCTGCAGCAGTTTCCTTATTTTGTCGATTTTCAGAATTATATCCCTTACTTTAGCATGGTAAAAAATACATCACGAAAAGTCAACATATACTCAAAAAATTTGCAAATAATGAAAAAACGAAAATATTATATAGCAATTGCTAATTGTAAATATCACTTAAAATTCCGATTCATCATTTCTGTAATTCAATTGTACGCACGCATTATTTAACATGCATACGTCAACTTTGCGGACCCTTCTCTTCGCTTATTTCTAAGATAAATTATGGGCTATAAATTATATCTTTTCTCTAATACACTGAATGGAACAAGGACAAGTGGAAGGAACACCATCTGTTGGCAACTAATAATTTCATACTAAGTGAAAACAACTCAGAGCTTCGCACAATTGCAACAAGGGGCTGACATCAAAATGATTCAGCTCATTTGTTTGAAAAAATTGAACTGCTTATTTTGAAATTTACATGCATTAACCTGTCATTTAAGCATCTTTGTGTGAGGCTTATTTAAGGGCTTTAAAAAAAAATAAATAAATGAGGCAATTCTTCTGAAATGTTTTTTAAATGGATAATTTTCTACCTTATGGTAATTGGCTATTTCTTCGGAGCCATAAGCGGCAATAAGTAGAAACACATACATTTCAATTAAATAACACAATTTTCAATTATAAAATGTACACATGTGGCGTAATAAGCATGTTTTATGGCAAAAACTGGATGTAAATATTTTCCAAGCTATATGTATAAAGTAGAAATTCGTATGTGGTCGTGCTAATCGTGTCTTATTTTGTCTTATGGAGAAGTAACAAGTGATTAATATCATCAACATTCCGCTACTTAAATTATTATACACGTAGTTGTGTCAAGTATTCAACCTTCAGTTAAATCTTGAAATCGTAGAAAATAAAAATAAAACGCCTTGCTTGAGTGAAATAATTAACTGAGCAAATTTATTATTAGGCATATGCCTTAAATAAGAAAAATATATTTACAAATTTTACTCCCTAAGCCTTTTGTGGTGCCCACCGGTCAGTCTCATTGACCCATGTTATGTTGCCTAAAATTGCATTGTGCCGATCAGTGCAATTGCAATGACCGATAAGTGCAATGTATAGAAGAATTTTTACATGGGTAAACGAGCTTGAAAATATTTTGTGTAAAATAATTTAGCCTAATTACAAAGAACGTTTACAAAAGAAATGTTGAAATTATTATTCAGGCGTGAACGGTGTAGGTTGGTATTACTCTATCAAAGTGTCGCATGATTGAGTCTTTAAGAGATGAATGTGCTTCTTGACTGGATCATGTTGGGGTTAAGCTCTTTCTTTAATAGGTTCTGTCTGTTGTTTGTGGTAGGCCCTAATGCTGGTCCAGTATCTCCAGATCAATATTGCCAAGATGCATATCATTAGCGTTGTTGTTGTTGCGGTGGGTATATTCAGAGTCTTCTTAAGCATGGCAGGATGTAATTCAGTTATCATACTGTAGTCCAATATTTGTTCATTAGGACCTATTAGCCGACCTAGTTGCAGCATTGATGTGTTGTGTAATTCTTCAATGTCAATGTCGTCATTCACGCCGAATACACTGGTGAGAAGTGTCCCTAAAAGGCCTCTTCTTTTCCAAGTTTTGGGTTCTAGATGACGAATCTCTTCAATTGCCCTCAGTAGATTTTGTTTTCTAATGGATAGATACTGGAAAAATACTAGGCAGTGCGTTATGTCGGTGAGCTTCTCAGTGAGATCACACATTTTTTTTATTTAGGTCCAGGTGGCATATATATTTTTCTGGTCAGTGAAGATTTCAGCTATTGGAAGTGTGACTTGGAGTCTTAAGTTTCCTCGTTTATCTTGACCATTACCGAGATTTGTCACGTAGAATTCTAACTCGGGCTATAATATGGTTTAATCTTGTGCGAAAGCTATAGTCAACCGGTTAAACAGTAGAACGGTTGAGTGGAATAATCTTGATGCCCAAGTGCAAAGTGCAATCCATGTTCTTTTGCTTTTGGTGGGTAGTGTTAGACTCAAATCAGGTTTACGCTTTGTGGCCTCTGTAGTAATTCGGTAAAAATGCTGTGATTTTTACCATAATAATTCTGGTTCTGCTTGCATGGTATTGTACGATTCGTCCTAGAGACCATTTTTGAGGCGGTAACTGATCTTCTTTGACTAGAACTAATTTTCCGACCGATGGGTTTTTTCTCTCTGTTTTCTACTTACTTCTTTGCTGTAATAAGGATAGGTATTCTTGTGACCATCTATGCCAAATAACCTGGTGCAATTTTGTGATTAATTTCCATCTTTGGTGGATTTGTTTGGCATCGATTAAAAAATGGCGCGGAGTCAATGGTTCTAAGTCTCTTGAGTCACTTGATTGTTGCCCTATTGGCCTCGAGTTTAAGCATGCCTCTACTTTGTATAATACTGTGGTAAACTCCTCAAAGGTCGCCAGGGTCTCTCCCAGCATACTTTAACGTGCCCTATGACAGACTTAACACCAGCTTCCCATAAACCGCCAAAAAGGGGCCTGGAAACAGGAATGAACTTCCACTCTGTTACGTTATTGACTTTGTCCCGTTATCGCTGTATATTCGCTTGCAGTGTCCCAGACGGGCTACAAATCTTCTATAAGCCGCTAGGAAGGTATCTGTGCTGACTAGTGATGAACAGCTTTTGTTACCATACAGGCAAATAGCGCTATGTGGTCTTTGATTGATTTAGTGCGTCTGCCCTTTGACATATTGGTAAGAAATTGGCCGGCATAATCAATTTCGCAGTTTGAGCAGAGCGTTGAAGGATTTATATGTGTTCTTTTGCCGATATCTTACGCATATTATATAATTACGGTTTCTATCCTGTACCTACAATCTTCTACTGTCAATTATCCAGAATTGCGACCTTATGTAATTTAAGGTTGGTTGTGTGCCACCATGTAGGATCTGTTGGTGAGCATGGCAAATGATGAGATTTGTTATGTGGTGTTTCTGGGGAAGAAGCATTTGATGTTTGGCGTCTATTGGCAGTGCCGAGTTCATCAATTTTTCCGCCGCTAGAATTCCATCTTCGGCTAAAAATGGATGCAAAGTGGCTAGTTTTTGCTGAACGAATTTATTTCCTCGGAGAATTCTTCTCGCTGCACAAACTTGATAATGTGATTTTTTGCGCCTTACAGTTCGTGAGAAGATAGATAGTCAAAAATCCGTGGCGCTTTTAGCACCTTGCAGTTCTTGATGAATAGGAAACAGTATGCAATAATTCTCGATTGCCTTGTATAATTTGAGCTGGTGAATATTTCGTCCGATGGAGTGGTCACCTTAAAAACTGAAACTGTTTGTTTTTCTTCCTCAGTGGTGTCGAAATTGGGCTGGTTTCAAGGCCAAGCATCTGGAAGTTGAGTTAGTCAAAGTGGAACCTTTTACCAAAGGTTGTAGGAAGCAAGCATTGTTGAACTAACTCCTCTGGAGGCCATATCTGCAGGATTCTCATGAGATGATATGCGTCTTCATACGCTTTTGTCAAGGAGGCTTTGTATTTCACTAACTTTGTTAGTTACAAAAGTCTTCCAGTTGTTCGGATTTTAAGCTATCCATGCTAGTGCAATTTTTGAATCGCACCAAGCGAATATTTTAGGAGAATTTACTCACAAAGAAGCTGAGCAAGCACCACAGCGCCTCAGAGGTCTAGAGTGATTTTTTGTCTCAGAGGTGCTACCTTGGTTCTCGCGATTAATAGCGTAGTATGTATTTTTCCGAAGGAATCAATTGTACGGGTGTACATTACGGCTGAAAATGCCCTTTCAGAGGCATCGCAAAGTCCATGAAGTTAAATTTCTTGACCTGTACGTTGTCTAAACCACCTAGGAATTTTTATTGATTGCAATAGTTGCATTTCTGCTTCCAACTTTTTCCAGGATTTTATAGTTTCTTCAGGAGGCAGCTAATCCCAGCCTGTTTCTGTTTTCCAAAAGAGAGCTAGCCAACCTATGTGATCGAAAATTGTCGCAATTCTCGACAATATTACTTGTGTCATTAGCTTAGCATCGGGGGTATTTATTTTTAGTTTAAACTGGAATTCGTCTTATTTGGAGTTCCAGTATATTCCCAGCATTTTTATTGTGTCCTTGTCTCCTATTTCTAGAATTCCTTTTTCTATTAGGTCCTCTGAAATTATTTTCAACAGTTCTTAATTATTCGATGTCCATTTCCGGAGATTGAAACATCCTTTCTTTAACAAGAAATCTAATTGTTTTTGTAGCTGGTATGCCCCGGCTTGGGCGTCAGTACCTGCTAGCATATCGTCTACGTAGTAATCTTTAAGCGGCACGCTACTGGTAATTTATTGCCTTTATCTTTCGCGAGTTGATTAAGGACCTTGACTGGGAGATATATTGCAGGTGCTGTGCTATAAGTGACAGTGTTCAACACATATTGTTGGACAGGCGCTGTTGGTTGCTGCCGCCTGAGTATACGTTGATAGTTTCTATCTTTTGGCGCTATTTCGATGTGTCTAAACATTTTTTCAATATCTGCTGTAAATACATATCAGTGCTTTCGCCACTTTAGCAGAATTTCGTTGAGATCTTGTTGTATTTTTCGCTCGATATGCAATAAATCGTTAAGGCTTAGTCCAGATGACGCGTCGAACACTACGATCAATTTTGTAGTTGTTCTGTCCTCCTTAAATACTGCGCAGTCAGGTAAATAGTATACATTGGCTTTATGTCTAGTATATGGTTCTGCTGGACTCATGTGAACAAAAATCAAGTATTTCATTAAATTTGTAGTATTCGGTCATCAAGCTTAATTACAAAGAACATTTACAATAAGAAAAGTTGAAATTATTGTTCAGACGTGGGCAAGTTGAGACCACTGACTTATAATAATGGACTGAGCGTATTGCTAGTTTCCTATAGGAAAGAATGTCACAAATTTCAAAATTCTCTCTTTCGCCCTATGGCAGAGTTGGAGCTACCAGCACAAAATGTTGCTTACTGAACGTTTACTTATGCCATTGGATGTTTTTATGTTGGCTGCAGATACAATAACCGAAGAAATAACAAGTTAAAGATAGTATTTACCATGCTCCGTATCTCTTGCCCATATGCAGGATTCAGTTAAGAATAGCTTTTTTAAATTAAAGTCGGAATTAGTTTATTTTCTTATAAGAGTGCTTGTAAGCGATTGAAATATCACTTGGGCACAAGAAAATATTTGTTTTTAATTTAATTCGATTTAAAATTTCATCTGATTGGTTGAGTTTTACATAATTTTATGTAGTAAACGTTTTAAAGAGTGTTCTAATGGTGATGTACAGATCACATTTTTTTTGTGCCCCCTGAAATAGCAAATCGTTCAGCCCATATATAAGTCAGTGGTTAAGACGGACATATGGTGTTGAGAGTAATTTGCAGAATGTTTCGTTAGCATTCCACATTAATTATAAGAATTTTTAAACAATTTCAGATTGAAATTGAAAACTAGCCAAAAAGCAGTACCATACCTCACAGCAAACGGGTATTAAGTCCAAAATTTCAATTTTTCCGTTTTTTGTCTCACCTGGATTTGAAATTCGCGTTCTATTTAGTGGTCTACTACATAAAACGATTGGAAGTAAAATAACGAAAATAGTATTTTATGAACAGCATTAAGTCCACTTTGCTTCTGGAGCAAAACAGTATTTTCTTTATATCATACATATATATTAGGTCCAACATAATACATAAATCACCCAGGGCAAAACCATATTATGTAAAAAAAAGTATTAAGTCCCACATAATACAATTCAGACAAACTATTAAGTCCACGATCAGCACGTGAGCCAAGGAAACAGTGCAAGTCTCTACACGTTTTTACAGGTTTTTAACACACGTATTAGTTAAGTTCACTGTCTGATAAGTTGTGATGCACTTGCTATTATTGATTGCAAAATAAAATTCGTTTTTTGTTTAACTAAAGTGGTTTGTGTTTATTTGTAAGTGACTTAATGCAAAAGCAATATTACCTAAAAATGGGAAAAATACAGGGTGCACCAAAAATGCAGACTTTTTAGTGGAATGTGTCTCAAGCCAACGTAAGTCTTCTTACGTATTATCATTTCTTGTAATACATTAGTACAGTGGCGCAACCAGCATGCTTAGCGTAATATAATTATTATTTTTTTTCTGTTCTCAAGTTGTTCCTGTTGATGAGAATTATCTACTTATGTTAAATGATGAAAATAGCCGGACCAAAATTGATTCATTGGAAACCGTAAAAAGTTGAGATGTGAAGACCCCCTCACCTCGTTTGTTGGATCTATCTTATAACTTTCCTAATTTGCCAGTTAATACAATTGAAGTACAAATAAATACACCTGCCACGGGAGATTTTGCTGAAGCCATCAGTTCAACAAGTGGTACCTTAGTTAGTAAACCAGCAATGTCGCCTATTCCGTCTACAATTAATATATACGAAGATGAAATAGACCCATTCGAAGATTCTGCAAGCTCTTTTGTCCGTAGCATTAACTCCAGTAGTGACAGAGATTCTGAATCCACACATGATGAGGAGAAAGAAGAGTCCCTAGAAACAGACAAACAGAAGAGAAAGTGGTGTACGTACTGAAAACTCTTCGCAAAAAGAAGGTGAATCATTTACAGGTATGTAATATGTTGTCATAATTCCTGAGATAAAAGCGCCGACATGTCGTCCCCATTCAATTTTCAGGTAAATTATCATTATGCATTATCTTATTTTTATTGTTAATGTAAACTTCTGAAGCATAAACAAATGAATACAGATACAGGTAGGAAATTCACGGAAAGGAGGCAAAACCAGCAAATGTAATTCAAACAATAGTTAAGTAGGTTTGCACCAATTGTACTCACACCTAAGTATATCGGCTTATGATGGGTAACTTGTGTTACTAGCACTTCGATGACATCTGTGTGCATTTTCGAGCAAATTGGCAAAGGAACACAATTTGAGACCTTATATCTCGATAATAAAGGGTTAAACTGGAATTTTCAACTTTCGTTTTTGTTTTATTTGCGGAATTCAAAAATGCAATCGAAATGTATCCTTAGGACCAAAAGACATTTTTAAAATATTTCCTTTTCAAGGACTTTGGCTATGCCACAGGATACCTTGACTAATGCTACGTAACTTTTATTATTAGGACTTTTTCGTTATCTCCGCACATTTCGAGAAAAATGCCCAGGGAACACGTTTCGTGGGATACCCTGTATAAAAGCTTTTCTAAGACTTTGGATATGAAACATAATAAACTTATTGGGCGAAAGTCAGCTGGTGATTCAAGAGAAGAGTTCTTTGCATTAGGAAGGACTGTTGCAATCGTCCAAGCAAGATGACGTAAAGCATGACTATGCATAATTAATTTACGAATAAAAAGAAATATAGTACAATCTTAATGGACCTAGGTTGAATAATGTCGGGACCAAATATGTCAGACTTGATTGAATTACAGCATCCACAAGTTCATTTTAGTTGGCCCCACGAAAGTAGAAACAGTTGGTATTGATATTAGATGAGAAATATCTTATCGGAATACCAGCTGATAAATGAGAAGCAGCCAACTGATTGTCACTGTGGGCAGAGTTGACAGACGTGAGAAATATGTTTAAGACCTGAGATTCTCGTCAAATTTAGGGCTGAAATATTGTCGTTTTGCTCGCCTAATTTCTGAAGTCACCTTGTTGCGGACAGCTTTATATCAAAATCGTGTCTGCTCGGTCTGAGTACGCCTCCACCGTTGGTACAGGTATTCACGCTCAGCTATAAGAGATTGAACACGAGGTGAAAATCACGGACAACCCCTGCAAACAGGCTTGTATTTACTTTTAATAGGTACATATTTTGCACAGAGGTAATCAATAAGAAAGGAGAGATCTCAACTTGATTGTTTACCGAATCACACAGAAATATGTCATCCCAAGGTTGGTCAAAATATTCCTCGAATAAAGAACGTTCATCAATGCTGTTAAACTCACGATATGAGTACACGAGAGAAGAAGGTTTTTGATTAACAGGTTTATTATAACTTAGGAAGAGAATGTCGTGATCCATTGTGCTGGGTGGACCAAGTTGACTATGCGATAGTACCTTATATCTCTATCAGTAACCAAAAGAAGATCTATTAACTGGCTGCATTAAATAAGTTGGAAAATTGTTAGTGACACTTAGGTCTAGAGTAAGTAAGAAATGTAAGAACCAATCTCTTTGATTATCTTGGCGACACAAATTTACGTTAAAATCTCCTAGGATGACATTTGGATACATCTGAGATATACGTGACATGAAAATTTTCAAATTCCATAGCGTTATTGACATCAAAGCATCTAGGCGGGCAGTATACTGCGCACATTTTCGTTTCGTGACTTAACCTCTATACTAATAAAGTCTATGGGAGACTCCTTTGACGAGAGAACAAGCATCGCTTTAAGGTCGTCCGTTACGTAAATTGCCGCACTACCACCCAATCGATTATTCCTGTCGTTACGAAATAACGTGTATCCAGGGATTTCTAAGAAAAGTTACAATAAGTCAGAATTTAACCACTTTCCGTCTATCAAAATCGCATGCATATTAGAACCAGAAAAAATATAGCGAAACTCATCAATCTTATTTCGGATACTCGTAGCATTCAAAGTACAAATAATTTTCAACATGGTCCTGTCCAGATTTGTAAAGCTACCCACAGTCAAGCATCTTGCGGCAACTCTTGCAAAATCGCTTAAGAGCACATTGATTAACATATAAACAAATAAAAGTTATGACTTTCATTCAAACAGAAAACAATAATAATAAAAAAAAAAAAATGCAAAAATTAAAAGTATTTAGAGCTATAAAAAAAATAAGATAGAAATTACAACAGTGCGAGTAGAACAAAAATAATAAAAGAGCTGGATATTTACAACCAGAGTCCACAATCCATAATTCTAAGTAAAGACATTATCAGCTCTAATGAAATGGTGAGTATTAGTTCGCAGGTTGAATTTAATTTCCTATAACGCTTGGCAGTTGCTCATGATTAATAATTTTAACATCGTGGTCATCTTTGTTCAGCTTAATGTAGATCAGGCCGCTTTTGGTTCTCGCAGAAAAGATGTTCCCCAGTTTGCGAGACCTTAACGCCTCACGGAGAATTGTTGTTGAGCGATGCCAAACTTTAATTAATGTAGAAAAGGCTTGCTGAAGAGAAATCTTCGAACTGCGATAATTGCATACCGTTTCGCCTGCAAAAGGCAGAAAGAAAAACGTTTTGCTCGGTGCTGCTATGGCTTGATTTAGGCGAATTTGTTTTGATACGGAAAGCTCCAGATTAGTCTGATATGGGATGTTCAATCACATTAGCAATGTTTTTAACAATATTCATCACATTCCCTCGGGGTTGGTTTGGTATAGCCGTAATAATACAATCGCTCAAGCGGAGCATAATATTATTGTCTTCTTTAAGTTCGGTCATCATTTTTTCACAAGGCACAATTTTGTCGATGGCTTTTTCAATTTTTGTTGATATCCCCACCTCGAGCTGCTGTAGGAGGCCGTTGATTTTACTTTCGAGACGGGCTTTCATTGATTTTGTCTGCATGTTGTTGGATGCAGCGGGAGAGATATCTGCTGTAGCTAAGCCCACCGGGAAATGGAAGCATTCCGGATGAATTCAGAAAACATTCTATGAAATGGATGGAAGCAATACGATCTGATACCCAGTTAATTTCATTTAATGCATTAATGTTCTACGACGGGAAGGCATATAAAGTGGATACTCGTACATCCTACCTCTGCATGACCAGTATGGTGAAAGGAAGCCTTCCTTATTAATTCTTTGGAAGGTGAAAAGAAGCATTACTTTTAAATTCTTTGGAAGGTAAGAGAGTAACCCTTTTAAATTCAGTGGAAGCATTGGTTCTGCTATTTCAGAATAGTCAACGGAACCATTAAGCATGAATTTTCCGGAAGGTTGGAAGGAACCATTCAATTTATACTCTCAGGAAGGTGGAGGGAAGCACCCCAAGGAACAATTTTAGCAGCCATATTGTTGCGAAAATTGGATCTGTGTTTTAAAAGGTCAAAATTGTTTTATAAAAGTTACAAAATTTGCTGTTTGGTTTTTTACACTAAAATGTTTTATAATGCAGTGTTAAGAATGCTTTCCGAACTAGGTATAAAACTGTTCGGCTTCGAGAGGTACTTCGTTATATAATGGTTTTATAGTGGCCTGCAATGCCATTTATCTGAACCCTATTAAAACACTTTGGATGCTATTAAGTTGAATAAAGCTTTCATAAAGCCTCGGAAAATTGCATTGAGAGACATTACAAAATAGTTTATTATCAACAGCAAATCAGTAGCAAAAGCAGCAGTTACAAAACACGTTAGGTATCCTGAATCACGATTGGAACCTTTTTAAAACTTGGGAACTATTTTGTTTTAAACAGTTTCTGAAAAACCATAGCAATATCTATAAAACTATTTCGCGTCATATCATATTCTAGCAAGTGGAGAATTTGGTAGAAAAGTGGAAAGTAATTTGCGAATTATTCAGAGAGAGCCAATTACTTCGGATATTGCTACACAAAGTTTTGCCTCATGTTCCGTTCTCTCTCGGAGTTTTACTACAACGCATAACTCTCCCAATTATTCTGATTATAATTCCCGAAGTGATTTCGAAATTTTTTCTTGATGATGAAGTTTTAGAAATAAGAGATAACTGGTCTGTAAAATTTGAAGACGTTAAGGAAAATAATTTAAACGATGATTGCGGTATGATGATATGAAAAATGAAAACGTTCAACAAGAAATTGAATCTCATTTAAGGAGTTTCTTTCGGGATATTAATGAATCAAAAATAATTTCTTTAAATATCCATTGAAGTATTGGCAGTATACAAGAGCTCTAAAGAAGAATTTTGGACTTTTCTTTTAATATCCATGAAATATTCCTATTTATCCTAGCGTAATTGCTATTTACAGTGGAAAGAGCAAGCCTGGCGATTAAATACATTTCTGTATTAATTTGTTGATGAATTGAAGGAATTTATGGAAAATGGCATCGATATCAATGGAAAGAAAGAAAAACGTTGTACTATTACAACTACTAGAATATATTAGAATATAAATTTAAAGCAATATATAAATCACGCCATTTTTCGGAAGCATAAATTTAATATTTTCTTAATCTATATATTTGGCGCATATATGAATTTTTTGCTAAAAAAAGGAATTAACGGTCAATTCTGACAATTTTAAAAATTCTTTAAGAGTAAAATATCAAATTATCTAATAATCCAAATTATACTGGATCTTAAGTAATGTTCTAAATTTTCACAAATTCACAGGCGCGTTGCACTATTTCGAACTATATTTAAAAATTTGATTGGCAATAAATTTAATTTCATATAGTTGGCGTAAATTTTATTTTTGACAATTTCAATACATTCTAATATATTTGCCATATACGATTAAAGTTATAAAGAGAAATACTTGTTCATTTATAGGATGATATCGCATACCAGCAAAATTATTTGTATACATATTTTACATGAAGAGAAAAGAATCACATAAAAAGAATCACATAAAAAGTATAATTGCCACGTATAACAGACACATTTAAACCTCTGAAATATATGTATACGTTAATTTGGAGAACGTTTTCACAGCAATAATAAATCAGCTTCTAGAATGTTTACGCAACACGCTTTAACAAAAAACTTGTTTTATAAGATGTTTTATATGTGTGTTTCCCGGAGGAACTTAAGTATCGTATTATGGTTTTATAAAGTGGTTCCCGTTGCTTTATACAGTGTGCCCAAATCGGCTTTATAGAGGATTTATAGAAACTGCAAGAACGTTATCAATACTAACCTTATTAAAAGCTGTGAGAATAGAGAATAGAATCCGGGGCGGAATGGGGTAGCTAAATTTTGATTACAAGTTGCGAGACATTGAAAGAAATAAAACCATTATTTATGAATTTTTACGTTTATTTACATCTTTCTCTATATAAAGGGTTTTCCAATAACAGGTGTTATTTTAATTAGCCCGCTATTTCGGTAGATGTTACTTTTGGAGCTGTGATATTTTGACATTTGACAAGTAGAAACTACGCCATTAATAAAAATGGAACGATACATGATTCACCAACGCATTCAATTATTAAAATTCACTATAAAAATGGTAAAAAGTGGCAAAGACGGTTCGTAAAACTCGAACATTTTTGGGTCGTCGTGAAGCACCTTGTCTGACCGCAATACAGAAATTGGTAGAAAAATTCGAGCTGTCGGGACAAGTTAGTGATGTGAAGAATAAAACCCGTGCACGTCGCTCAAGAACAGCCGAGAGTATTGCTGCTGTAGCCGAAAGTGTTGAAGAAAACCCAGGTTTGTCCATTCCTCGTCGTTCTTTGGAATTAGGCATTCCACAAACGTCATTACACCGTATTTTGCATAAAGATTTGGGTCTTAAGGCTTATAAAGTTCAGTTAAAACAAGAACTCAAGCCGGCCGATCATCAACAACGTCCAGACTTTGCTGATTGGGACCTTGAAATGCATGAAAATGATCCGGAATTCCATCGAAAACTCATCTTGAGTGATGAGGCCCATTTCCACCTCGATGGCTTCGTCAACAAGCAAAATTGTCACATCTGGGGCTCGGAAAACCCAAGAGTTATTGTTGAAAAGCCTCTCTATCCTCAACGTGTGACTGTTCAGTGCGGTTTATGGTCCCGCGGGGTCATTGGACCTTACTTTTTCGAAAATGAGACTGGAGCAACAGTTACGGTGAATAGATTGCGCTATCGACAGATAATTAATGATTTTTATGGCCGGAATTGGATGATATTGATCTGGACAACGTTTACTTTCAACAAGACGGCGCTAATATGTGCCATACACGCAACGAAACCATTGATCTTTTTCGGGAAAAGTTTCCGGACCGTGTTATCTCTCGAAGAGGTGATCACAATTGGCCATTGAGATCTTGTGACTTAACACCTTGCGACTTCTTCCTTTGGGGCCACGTGAAAGAGAAGGTCTACGCCAACAGCCCAGCGTCGATTCAAGACCTCAAAGATGGTATTCGTGAGGCTATCGAGGACATAGGGCAGCCACTTTGCGATTTGGTTATGGAAAATTTAATTTCATGAAAAGGATATGGTCCTGTAGGCGTGGTCGTGGTGGTCATTTGGATGATGTTATTTTCCATTATTAACGACATACCTTCCTCTTTATAATGAAATAAAGATCCGATCATTTATCTCAAAAAATGGCATTTTTCTTTGAAGATCAAAATAACACCTCTTATTGGAAAGCCCTTTATAAACGAAAGTTAAACTTATGTAAATTAAAAATTACTGTTTAAAATCAGTGTCCGGAGAAAAGAGAAAATTTCCCATTCTGCCCCACCCAATGGAAAATGCACCCAGGGCACAATGGGGTACCAATTATTGGCACAGTTCACAGGTTGGAATACTGTCATAGTGGTCACTGTCTAGACCAGCATACGCCATATGCGCCCATTTTTTGCAAATGGCACAAGAACACCAGCCTTCACTGTACTTGAAGTATAAATCGTTGCAATACAAGCAGGCCGCGTCTTCTTCTTCAGAGATTTCTTCAGATTCAGTTACGATTCTTTTTGTTTCTTTGGCCAACTTTTCATTCCTTTGGGTTTGTTTTTTTGCAGTTTTTGTTTCATTTTTTCTTCTCTCGCTTGCTTGATATTTTGTTTTGTTTTAATAGATTCATCCAATTGAGTCTTGTAAGGTGTGGCAGTAAGAATTGCCGTTTTTCCACGCTTCGTTGTTACTATTTTCATTCCAGGTTTCACTTTGGCAACGGGATAATGGCTTTGGGGACGTGATTGAAAAATTTCTGTCGGCAATAGCGCGGGCAGAGGAATCGGGCATCCAAGAACATCCGGGTTTGGCATTGATATAAATGTTCACTGGGGCGGTGCAAGATTCTCGTCATTCGTACGTACGGAAGAATTATGCTGGATAGAAGGTAGATTAATAGCAACAGGTGTCGGAAGAATTTGATGTGTTTCGGTAGATGGCAGAGTATCTATGGGTGTTTCCTCAGCAAGCAGAGCATCTATGGCTGTTTCAGTGCCTGGAAGAGCATTGACAATTGAAGTAGAAGGATTTTCAAGTGTTTCAATAGATGACAGAGCGGTGGCTGGTGCAGTCGGATCTTACAGTGTTGTTCTCTCAGCATGGTTCTCCAAGGGAATATCCGTTGTTGCTCTGGAAGAAAGTCATCACCAGATACCAGTTTTTTCAAAGCCTTTAATGGCTGTTCTCATATTTGCTGCATTGGCCACTTTTGCGACCTGAGCCACTTCCTAATTTCATCCTCATAGTACAAGCTTAAAGGTTTCATGAAGGCAACGTCTAATGGCTGCAGTTTGTGAGAGCAGTGGGGAGGGAAGCACAACATTATTATACCATTGTCACGAGCAATATCAATTACGGCGAAGTTCTTTGTGTGTGACGCATGCTCATCAAGAAGTAAGAGAACACGATGTTCCTTCGTCTCTTTGGAAAACAGAATGAAGTGATGAAACAATTTGGAAAAAATGTCCGTGGTCATCCATCCAGAGTCGCTAACTTCAGCCCAGCCCCGTGGCGGGAGACTGATTTCAAATTCGCGTTGTTTTTTCTTCCGCGGAAATATAAGCATTGGGGGCATGTGTTGATGGTGGCACTGCATACCGATTAGATGCCGCCACATAGCCAATTTTTCCACAGTTGACCGCATCAGCAGCTTGATTCATAGCATCCATAGACCAGGACTGCCGGCTGGTTTTCCTGATATAGGTACGTACCATCTGCAGATGAAATAAAAACTGCCTTTTAATCTGAGATGTATAAATATTATCAGGGGTGAAATGGGGTATAGCCCATTGTGCCCCGACTTAACGTTCGTTGAAACACGATTATTATGGCCGTTATATTTGTTAGACTTGAGTTATCATTAGAGTTTTAATCAGTTAAAAGTATGTTGAAACAAACATGTAATGTAAATTTCCGAATAAAGAATAGTATATGGTGTAATTACCTTGGTGCAGCAGAGCGAAAATTAGAATTTAGAACCTTTTTCTCCGGCCTGCGGTAAAATCACAACTCAACAGTTTCTCTCACTGACAGCGACCACTCTGTATAGCGCAGCACAGCGAACTGTAACCTGTGCACGAAGATGGCGCGTCTCTGTCGTCCATAGCGAGTTGAATTGTTCATTGGGACTCTTCCTGTTTTCACTGAGAGGTAAAGGCAAGTACTTTTCCTCCTTTCTTAGAAAGGTGTAGAAAATAAACACGTCTATTCGAATCTCGTACTTAAATGAAAATAATGCACAAATCAGAATATTTCCATCTGCACGCACGCACCTTTCTTCCTTCATTGTTCTTAGAAAAACAATGAATTTAAATAACTGATTTTCGACCTGCACGCACTCCCTCGAACTAGCCTCTGCAAATATTACTCTTTTCGATAAAACACGAATTAAGATATTTATTCATTACCTCTGCTTTCTCAAAAATACGACTCATCAACACATTACGCCTGCCTTCCTAAACCAGGTCAACGTAAGGTATGTTCATGTACTCGTTACTAAGCCTTCCAGGTAAACAGTAAACCTTATTTAAGTCAGGCATTGCCATTTATCCTGGTAGCAGCTGCCAACATTCTGCTTACTAACACTTATGGTGGGAATTGGATTGTTTATTTCAGTAGATGTGACTGACAGAATTTTCTCTCTCTTTCTTTTTTGGTTTGTTTGACATAGTAAATGTGTTGTTATACTATCGCAGGTCGAGAAAAAATGGAAGTATCAGCTTCTCACAAAGGCTTGAAAAGTAATGCGGCACAGAACTTGGTAAAACTTAAAAACAGCAAGATATGGATATCTAGAAACGTTAATTCAATTATTGAGAGTTAAAACCGAACGATGTACTGCAAAATAAAAATTAAATCCGATCACTTGGATAGCAATTCCAATTGGTGATATGAGTATAATACTGATTGGATATTAGAACATTTATTTAAAAATGCGGGTGCCGAAATAAATCACGTCTACTCTCTAGTAATCATCAGACATTGAATCAGTATTTTTTATTTGGCCAGTCAACCTCAGATCTTGGATACAGGGTGACTCAAATTGTAATGTTTTCACTGTGGACGTGTTTTTAATTTTCTGATTACTCGGGATCCGGTTATTCGATTTTTTTGGTCGATATTTCAAATTGAAGGTTTAAATGTGGCTTTCCAAAGAAATAAAAAATAAAATAAAAAATATTAACAAAAAAACAAATTTTATTAATGTTGGATTTTTGACCCTCTCCAGAAGATAAAACTTTCCCTAAAAAATATTTTGTTGAAATGCTCTAACATTAATACATATAATATGAAACATATGCGGATGTTCAGCTCTTAGTTTAGCAGATACAATTTTTTGTTTATCGTGGCTGCAAAATTTCATATGCAAATTTTAGAATTTACTCAAAAAAAAATTGTTTATTGCTTTTAGATACTGTTGAAACGATGAATTGTAATGAATTTCCTTCCTTATGCTCTTGAGTCTCACAAGCCCTTTGCTGGTTAATTCAGGTGAATATTTGTATATTTTTTGCTTCACTAGAGCCTCCTTTGTGGACTGTATCAACTTTTGGGTTATACAAAGGTAAATGAAAATAATAGACTACTTGACCACTTTGCCTCTATGAACTGATGCTCTTTATTCAATCAAACTCTTGTACAGACTGAGACTGTTATAGATATCCCAAGCAAACTCGAGCCGGTTAATCGTTAACTGTGCATCGAGCAACAAAAACTATCACAAATTGTCGGGTTTGCTTGGTGTACATATACATTTTATAGGTAATTTACTTTAGCTATGAATAAATGCAATATATGTAAAAAAAAGGCGTTGTGAATGACATCGAGATCGGTAGATACATAAAATTCAGAAATTCAGCAAAACAGAATAATTATCAGAATGCAAAAAAAAAAAACTCAAGTTTACAATTCTTCTAGTACATACAAGTATAATTTTTATTTAGGATGATCGCTGACAAAATTGACGACAGGATTGCAAATTCTTCAAGAAGAAATCCTCTGCTATTCTTGAGTTACAAAAAGGTGGCAGCAACATATCGGCCTCCCAAGGGCGAGTTATCGACCTTCACAGCGTAGAGTCGTCTGAAATAATACAAGATAACGGGAGGAGGAGTGTATTTATTTTGATTATGTTGTGATTAATGATTCGTGGTTGGATTTACGGAAGATTCGGGGCGAGGTATTGGCAAAAGGCAAAGCTTCGTCACAGGTCTCTTGAGTATTGCGCCTTTAGTTTTAATAGTAGCGACGCGAACTAGACCGTCAGCCCCTGGGTGCGTAGTGATCACTCGTCCTAGCAACCATTTCGCAGGTGGCAGTTTCTCGTCTTTAATGAGAACGAGGTCTCCGACTTCTAGGTTAGCTACCTTACGATTCCACTTCGGCCGTTGCTGTAAACGAGTGCAGTACTCCATCGACCATCTTTGCCAGAAATTATGAACAATCCGTTGACACTGCTGCCACCTCGTCAGGAGGTTTTCCTTCATATTCAGTAGACATGGTTCGGGAACTGATATTGGAGGCTCACCGATTAAAAAATGCCCTGGCGTTAGGGCTTCGCAATCCTCTGGCTCGTTGCTTAAGGGACTCAAAGGCCTAGAATTTAAGGTAGCTTCAATTTGACAGAGAACGGTGGCGAGCTCCTCAAATGTTAATGTGGATGTTCCCATCAAACGTTTGAGATGTCCTTTGGTGGATTTTATCCCGGCCTCCCACAAGCCACCAAAATGAGGTGATGACGGTGGGATGAAATGCCATGTTGTGTTCTCCTCGACAAAACATGAGGATATTTGATCTGGCAAGGAACCTTGCGCTGTTCTCGCTGATCGTTTGAGTTCTGTGTCGGCACCCAGAAAATTTGTACCACAGTCGCTGTAGAGATATAAGCACTTTCCTCGACGACCCACAAAACGTTTGAAGGCAGCTATGAAGGCATGGGATGTGTAATCGGAGACAGGCTCTAAATGAATTGCCTTTGTCACCAAACAAACGAATAGGCATATATACCCTTTAAAAATTACTCGACCGCGACCCTTAGAGGCGCGCAGACTAATGGGACCGGCAAAGTCCACTCCGCTATGCAGAAAAGCTCTGCTTGGGTTAATCCTTGGTTCTGGCAAGTTACCCATTAATTGACTTTGGGCCTTTGCGTTGTATCGAATACAGGTGAGGCATTTACCAACTTGCCGCTTGACAAGGTTCCTTGCATGCAGTATCCAGTATCTCCTTCGAATGTGAGCAAGAGTGGCTTGGATACCTCCGTGTAGAGTGACGACATGTGCATTATCTACCAGTAATGTTGATAGTGGACTGGTACTTGATAAAATGATTTGATGTTTTGTACACATAGGAAGATTTGCTGAGTGCAGTCGGCCGCCAACTCGGAGAACCTGATCGTTATCCAAATATGGGTTGAGGTTTACTAATCTACTTGTTCTTTTAACCGGACGCTTTTGGGTCAGTCTTTCTATTTCTGTCGGGAAGTCCATGGCTTGCGCTACCTTGCATAATATTATGATGGCTTTGTTCGATTCTGCTGCAGTAAGATAGCCAGTCTTACGTTTTGCCTTACCACTCCGGCAATTATGGATAAACCTCAAACAAACAGCTGTCACTCGGGTTAGCTTTATTTGGGATGAAAAACGATTCAACAGCTCGAAATCTGACGAAATTGTGGACATATAGCACGGCTTAATCTTCTTTTGCTCCACGTCGGTGTCTAGCAGCTCAATTAACGTAGACGAAGACCATTCGACCTTGGGTTTAATCAGCCAACTCGGGCCTTGCCACCAAAGACGGTGCTCGGCTAACTGAGACGGACGTACTCCTCGTGTTGCACAATCGGCTGGATTTTCGGCTGAAGTCACATGATGCCACTGACTGGAATTTAGCACTTCTTGAATTTGACTGACTCTGTTAGCCACATAAGTTTTCCAACGTGAAGGATGGCTACGAATCCATGCCAACACGATGGTTGAGTCAGACCAGGCATATGTGGAGGCATCAGAAACGTCCATTATCTTCTTCGCATTTGCCAAAAGCTGAGACAGCAGCACAGCTGCACATAGTTCCAGTCGAGGAAGAGACACTTGCTTAACTGGTGCCACTCGGGACTTAGCTGTCAGCAAAGATACCGAAACCTCACCATCAGATGATATCACGCGTGAATATACAGCTGCCGCAAATGCTTTACTTGAAGCGTCCGCAAATCCGTGAAGTTCGAACCGAAAATTAGACTGGGTCCAGTGTATCCATCTAGGGAGTTTAATTTTTGATATTTCCACTAATTCTTCTCGAAACTGAATCCACTCAGTTTTCAATGGATGCGGTAATCGTTCGTCCCAACTTAGTCCTAACAGCCATAGATTTTGGAAAAACAGTTTGGCCAGTACAGTACTGGGAGCTAGCCACCCCAATGGGTCAAACAGCCGTGCAGAATCTGATAGCAACGATCTTTTTGTGGGTGGTGAACAAAGTTCAGGAAGTTGAATATTAAATCCAAACTGATCTCCCGTAGGACTCCAGTAAACTCCAAGGGTTTTCACTACTTCTTCTTCTCCGAAAACCAGAAGGACAGGCTTTTCACGCTTTTCTAGTGGAATATTGCTTAAAAGCTCTTCGGAGTTGGAACTCCATTTACGTAAGTCGAAGCTTCCTTTTTTCAATAACGAAATCAAGTCACCTTGAAGTTTTAAAGCAGTAGAGACATCATCACATCCAAACATCACATCATCCACGTAGCAATGATCTCGCAAAATTATAGCCGCTTCAGGAAACTCAGATTGGTATAGATGCGCAAGCTCACGTAAGGTTCTTAAAGCTAGGTAGGGAGCTGCTGAAGTTCCATAAGTTACTGTTAGTAGTCGATATTCACGAACCGGATCTGCAGACCTCTCTCGCCACAGAATACGCTGAAAGTCGGTGTCTTTGTTTGAGATGAGAATTTGTCGATACATTTTTGTAATATCCCCTGTCAAAACAAACCGATGCTTCCGCCAGTGTAAAAGAATCGATGACAAATCATTTTGTAGTTTCGGGCCTGGAGCTAATAACTCATTTAGGGATTCGCCATTTGAACTCTTTGCAGAACCGTCAAAGACAACACGAAACTTCCTTGCAGTACAAACAGCATGATGCGGGAGATAGTATGAAGTAGGAGCATCTGAATGACCTTCAATCAATTCCATGTGACCTAAACGCATATATTCCGCCATGAACTCCGAGTATTCCTCCTTAAGTTGCGGATTCTGCGAAAATCTTTTTTCCAAATTATACAAACGTTTGAGGGCACCTTCCTTCGAGGAACCAAGAAGTGGGTAAGGTAGGCCGTTTATAACATTGCGAAATGGAAGATTAACAATAAAGCGACCTTGATCGTTCCGAGCATACGTTTTTAAGAAAAATTCTTCACAAGCTTCATCAACTGGAGACATAATATTTACTTTAGGTGGCTCCTCTATTTCCCAGAATTTTCTTAACTGAATGTCTATGTTTACATTGTTGGCAGTATCAGCAGTGGTCACGTGAGAGTTCATTTGCGGGGTATGAAACAAATGAGGGCAACATCCGGATAATATCCATCCAAAATGGGTTTTCTGAGCAATTGGTGCATTGTCAGATATTACTCTTATGCCTTCTTGTATGATACGTGAGAATACGTCAGCACTAAGGAGCAGGTCTACCTTTCCCGGCTGAAAACATGTGGGATCTGCTAAGTCCAAATCGCAGAACATCTCTCGAATAGCTGGCGAGATATTTTGAGAAGGCAGTAGATTTGTCAGCTTGGGTATTGCTAGAGCATCAACAGTAATCCTCGGTGAATGCGAATTCCTTGGGCGTACTTGGAGAGTTACTGTATATTGAACAGAAGCAGCGTGGGCACCACCTATTCCACAGATAGAAATTTTGGATGGTCTTTTTGGAAGATTCAGCAATTGGACAGCTGACTCAGTGATCAAAGATCCTTCCGAGCCTTGATCTATTAAGGCTCGCAATAGATGCACACCTCTAATCGTTTCCACACAAACAATGGCAGTAGCAAGCATTGTGCAACTATCTCTTTGGGTTGAGCTTAAGCTGACATGGGTTTGTACTGGGCTAGCTTCTAATACTTGACTTAATACCGGCGGGTTACTTGAGCCTGTACTGACATCAACTTCATGAACAGGTGTGTCGGTTAGGGCAGAGTTGTGCAGCAGGGTGTGATGTCGTCTATCACATTTACGGCATTTAGTTCTTTGTTTACATTTATTTACAAAGTGCCCTGGCACCATGCAGTTCAGACACAGACGGTTACTTAAAACGAAATTGCGACGTTTCTCTATTGATAGATTCCTAAACCTTTCACACTGAAATAGGAAGTGATGTCCTGTACAACATGGGCAAGATGGGTCTGCGGCGGCATGAAATGTTCGAACTGTGCGGGCAACCTTGGTGTTGACTCGATTATATACATGATCTTGTTTGCCTTTGGTATTTTTAATGATTTCCAAGGTTCGAAAACGGTTTTCCAAATATTTCTTGAGATCGGGCAGAGTGGATAGTTCTGTGGTGCCTTCAAGAGACTGTTCCCACAGCTTACGGCTTTCAATATCTAATTTCTGAACAGTTAGGAAAACAATTAGTGGTCCCCAAGAGTCAGTTTCAACCTCTAAATTTTTTAAAGCAACTAACGTCTCCGTTGTTGTGTCTAAAAGCCTTCGGATACCGGTGGCAGATTCTTGCACTAGATTGGGCTGAGAAATAAGTGTATTCAAAAGGGCGTTAACTATGGCGCGCTTATTTTCATAACGATCTGATAGGCTTTTCCAAGCTTGATCATAATTGGCGTCCGCAATCTGCACTTGACGTAAAAGCTGGGCTGGCTCACCACTCAAGTTTGACTTGAGATAATGTAACTTTTGAACCTTTGATAGTTTAGAATTTTGATGAATTAGCGAAACATATAAATCTCTAAATGGTATCCACTCTTCATAACTTCCACTAAATTTAGGGATTTCAATTCGTGGAAGCTTAATATTGGTGTTATTTTCCGAATTATCACTGACTTGATTCGTTTCTGAGTGCGATATATTTACTACAGAAGGCGGCGTTGGGGTAAGTCTTGTCAACTGCATGGAAATTTCACCATGAATTTCGAAATACAATTCTTCGAACGAGGTAAATATATCCTCTATGAAATATGGTTTAGAACTTTGGAAATTTGACCATTTATCATTAAGAGCGTCTAATCTTGCAGCATATTGGGCAAGGGTTCGTTGGGCTGGAGGCAAATTTTGAATATTCGATTTAAATTTACCAAGCTTTTCATAGGCATCCGCTTGCAGTTCTAAAAGCTTATTCATTTTTAGAGAAAAAATCACACTAAGGAGGAAATCAAAGTCCAACAATTAAAAAAACAAATTGATAGAAAATTAAATGAAAATGTCTACCCAAACAGTTCAATTTAATCTAATTTCATTTTATCACTGCACAACTTAAATGCTGTTTATGTCCGTTATAGAAACCGGTTTTGTCCATTACCACCGATAAAATTACGTCGCATGTGCGCAAATATTTCTCTTGTTATTAAAAAAAAATTAAAAAAAAGGGCTGTCACCATCTGTTATCTATATCACTCTTCACTGTCTGCTACAATTCAGCGCGTATAAATAGTTTTTTTTTGTTTTTTTTTTTTTTTTTTTTAATATGTTGTATGTAGGTATATGTAGATATATTTTAAGTATCCGCAATGTAAAGACTCAAGATCGCTTGATATTTAATATTTTCTTCACTGGTTAGTAATAAATTATGTATAGGAAAATCTACATACCGAATTCCACAATTTTCTGACTAATTTCTGAGGCCTTCCAATTAATCTCTCAAAACGAACTCATCCAGGTAATCTAAATACAAATTAATCCATGCGCTGATATATGCAAAACTAATCCATATACTGATTAGTCCGTTAATCCGGCTCGAAGGACCAATGTTGAAACGATGAATTGTAATGAATTTCCTTCCTTATGCTCTTGAGTCTCACAAGCCCTTTGCTGGTTAATTCAGGTGAATATTTGTATATTTTTTGCTTCACTAGAGCCTCCTTTGTGGACTGTATCAACTTTTGGGTTATACAAAGGTAAATGAAAATAATAGACTACTTGACCACTTTGCCTCTATGAACTGATGCTCTTTATTCAATCAAACTCTTGTACAGACTGAGACTGTTATAGATATCCCAAGCAAACTCGAGCCGGTTAATCGTTAACTGTGCATCGAGCAACAAAAACTATCACAAATTGTCGGGTTTGCTTGGTGTACATATACATTTTATAGGTAATTTACTTTAGCTATGAATAAATGCAATATATGTAAAAAAAAGGCGTTGTGAATGACATCGAGATCGGTAGATACATAAAATTCAGAAATTCAGCAAAACAGAATAATTATCAGAATGCAAAAAAAAAAAACTCAAGTTTACAATTCTTCTAGTACATACAAGTATAATTTTTATTTAGGATGATCGCTGACAAAATTGACGACAGGATTGCAAATTCTTCAAGAAGAAATCCTCTGCTATTCTTGAGTTACAAAAAGGTGGCAGCAACAGATACTGAATGAAATATGCGTCTAAAAAATATTATAATAATAGTTCTATTTTATTATTTCATTAATTTTATAACTTTATTTTTACTACAAATCGGGATTCTTAAACATTAACAATATTGTCATCTACAGGAATAAAACTGTGGGTGGTGCTATTGACTTGACACGATTATATCTATTTCTAATATTTCCTTCATATTAACTATTTTGCAATCTAAATTGAACTATGTACCTCTGTCTGGACTTATATTGAAATTATATCATAATAACTATTACATAACACTATAATCCAGAAAATTTTTATTTCACTTATTTCAAATGTTCACAAATATCATTCAACCCAATTTTTTATTCCACTATCATAAGATAACTATAATATACATAAGTATTTGTCTCTTTTACTGTGAATAAACCTCTTTAAGCCCTAAGACTTGGGTAAACGTATAGATTTCATTTTGTGGAAATACTGTACAGAGAGAAGCATGGAACTATATTTAGTAAAAATCAAGCAGAGATACATTAGCAGACATTGGTATTCTACGTAAAGAGTTAAGAGATGTCAGACGTCAACTGATCTCTTAACTTTTGTGCAGATTCTTTTTTAAGAACAAACGAAAATATCTGTCAAATATCTCTAAACATAAGAGCTCCTCACCGAGGTACGCTTAAATCGATTATCGTGATAGTTTCAGAAATTGTTTTGTTTTAAAATACCGACATGTTGGATAAAAATGCCGTAAAATAAGTACATATTTATATAATTCGTATATATTATACTGGGTGTCCGCCGGGAAGGTATACTACTTTGTTTTGCCGCCATTTTGGTAAACATTTGTCTTGACAGTTCATATTTGGGAGTCGTGAAGTAGGCACGTGGCATATTAATTATGGAAAAATATTCGATAACGTAACGTGTTTTAATCGTTAAAACATTTTATCAAAATCAATCATCGATTACTGTGACGATGAGAAAGTTACGTGAAATTTTTGGGAGAAACAACGTGCCAACTAAACGCACTATTTATCGTGTAGTGAATGATTTCGAAGAAAGAGGGTCTGTAGGTGATAGGCCCAAGCATGGACCACAACGTACTGCAAGATCGGCTGAAAACATTACTGCTACTCAAGAAAGTGTTCAAAACAATCCATCAACCTCAATTCGACGCCGTGCTCAGGAGCTTGGTCTTCAAAGAACAACTTTGGCCACAATTTTGCACAAGGATTTGCATTTGTTTCCATTTAAGATTCAGTTGACACAAGAGCTTCTTCCACAAGACCATTTACGCCGCCGTACATATGCCAATAGGATGTTACAGCTCGCACATGACAACCCCGATTTTCATGAAAAAATGAGTGACGAGGCACATTTTCATTTGAATGGATATGTGAATAAACAGAATAGTCGCTTCTGGGCAGTGGAAAACCCTCAAATTATTCATCAGTCACCTTTTCATCCATTAAAAGTGACAGTCTGGTGTGCAATTTGGTCAGGAGGTATCATTGGACCTTACTTCTATGAAAATGAAAACGGCGTAACGGTAACTGTGAATGGGGAGCGATATCGTGATATGATTGAAAACTTTTTAACGCCACAACTGCATGCTTTGGGCTTGATTAACATGTGGTATCAACAAGACGGTGCCACATCGCATACAGCCAGGATTACAATGGAATTACTGCGAGACCTCTTTCCACAACAAGTTATTTCAAGAAATGGTGATGTTGATTGGCCTCCACGGTCGCCTGATTTGACTGCTCCGGACTTCTTTTTGTGGGGATATCTGAAAAGCAAGGTTTATGCAAACAAACAAGAAACGCTTGAGCAACTCAAACAAAATATTCGTGATGAAATTAATGAAATACCGCGTGAAATGTGTGAGAATGTAATGAAAAATGTGCTCAAAAGGCTCACATTTGTGAGGCTAACAGAGGCGGACATTTATCTGATATTGTATTCCATACATAATTGCCGACATTAAATAAAACATTTATCAATATAAGATCCATTCTCTTTCATTTAATCAAAAATTATAAACAAACAAAGTGGTATACCTTCCCGGCGAACACCCGATATAAATATGTACAATTTTGTGAAATATAAAATAATTATACAATTTGAGCCATGTACAGAGGATAGTTCTGAGCTATATCAGAGACGAGTTGAATCACTTTGCAATTTCTGAGCCTATATAGAATTTCAGAATGCTAAAATCGTTTGCATTTAAAGTGATAGAAATTACATAGCCTTACGATAATCTTCATTACTCGACAATATTATCGTCACTTTGGTAACAATTAATTTTTTTGCAACACGTTTATACGAAAATCCTGTTGGACGTAACGACGCGACGGCTGTGGAACTCTTTACCTGTGATTTAGGTATTAAAATAATAATTCAATTATCATTACGTGCTGTGAATTTATCATACAATTATTATTCATATCGATAATTGTCACTTGATTAAAGACGCACAGAATTATTTCTACGTGTGGGTTGGTCATATTGCCATCATCGCCTCGCCAAAAACATTTCTTCTTCTTCTTCTTCTTCCTTCTTGAAAAGTAAACGTCTTTAATAGCTGGGCTGACTAAAAGTTTCTCTAAATCCTCTTAACCTGTTAAAGTTAATATTTCTCCACAAAAATTTATGTAGAGTACTAATTCTACTAAAATCTCTTACTTGCTAAATTTAAGATGTTAAGAGATTTCTCGTATGTAGAATCGGGGGGTATATGTAGTTATGGATGCCCAAACTTTTAAGATTTAATCAGAGTTGTAGCAATGTTTATTTTGCAATGAAACTTTTCTTGTGTATATCACTGAGAAAGAAAAAATTATTTTTAACTTTTTAGTGCAATTTATTTACGAAAGTTATTTATTTTAAACCTTATGTGAGCGACGTGGTGTAAATGTACCAATCGTAAATGTTTTAACGGAAATTCACATGAAATGCGCAATATATCGAAGTGAGCTTCCAGTTGTATTTCAAATTAATCAAAATAACACATTTAATCTAAAAAAGAAACAGTACGATTACTTTATCAGAAATATTCTATTTTTGGCTCTAAAGCTATTACCCCTTATAGCAAGAAATTAAGTAGATAATAAGATAAAGAAGATAAAGAAGATAAATAAGACAAAGTCAAAGGGAATAGTTTTTACATTAATGTTTATTGAATTATACTTTAATTATGAAAAAAACAAGAAATATAATGTACAATAACAACATTTTACAATGGAACTTGAGTGCTGGGCACAAACAGGACGATTGCACACATTACATGTCTCTCGAGTTTTTCGGCGTAAGTAACATGTGCCATCGAGCTCTTGACGTTTGCTGGTACTTTCCTGTACTGTACGGTACCGGAGCAATGCAAAGTCCTTTCCAGTATACATTTAATCGCAGGCTTAGTCGGTAAGTGTTGCAAAAAGTGACGATTTTGTGATCGTTTCCCAATGGATGGCATTGCCAGCATTTCTCCCACCCTCAGGAAGATACCGCGACTATCGGTGCTCCTTACAGTTATCGGGTTATTCTCGGAAAAAATTATGTAGGCTGTAAGGCTAGCTATATCTATCATATTATAAAAAAAGGCTATGGCCATCGTTTTGTCCTCCACTTTGTAAAATAATGTGTGACCATTTGATTCATGTAGTCAACGTCACCCTTTACACTTTGAAGTAGTTTATAATTTGTGGTTTATTTTTTGAGACTGCTTCGTCTGTGTAGTCCATTGTTAATAAGAGTATTACACTGTTTTTTTTTTTTTTTTGAACGTATGAGCAAATATTGGTTTTGTCTGTACTAAATCCAAACAGCTACGACAGTGGTTCCCGTGATTTATTAGCAAATATTTGTGGGAGTATATATATCTAATTTTTTCTCCAGTGTGACCACCATAGTGAGATTCTATGACATCAAAAGTAGAACTAGCGGCAGTATCGTAAAAAAGTTACCCACATTCCATAGCGATATTTCTTCCACTGTTTTTATACGTATGGCACTAACCCTTGACAATACTCACTTAAATTACTTTTTTTTTTGTGCCACATAGTGGATAGCAATTTTTTGCATCACACACCCACATATCTTATGTTGTATTTTTTAGACTTAGACGGAATCTGTTATGTGAATTTTCTGCGTCCTCGATTGCAAAACCTCCTATGTTATCTTGCGCTGAAGTTGTAGTTTCTGTGGTACATTTGTACCACGTCGCTCATAATTGGAGAATTTCATAAACGCTCTTTTAAGGTATTTGGAAAGCTCCACTGATACCTTTAATTTGAAATATCGCACAAAAGAATTAATATCCCCATCCCAAGTAATCGGAATATTGAAAAACATGTCCACAGTGAAAAAATTAAAATTTAAGTCACCTTGTATCTAAACAAAAAAATGCAGGTCCAATATTTTTTAATACTTAACTAATTCTGAAAGCTTCATTGAAATCGGAAGGAGTCAGGTCCAAAATTAAAAATATTGATCGTTTTGGTACGACCTTGAATGCAACTAACTGCTAACTGAACTGCGAGTATTGCATATAACAGCATAGAACTTACGTAAAATGAAAGTATGTACATCACACAAAAATTCTCTACAAACTTCAATTATGGAAAATTTTCATCATTTACGTTCTATTTAAATCATGGTGGCCCAACGGGTGTGGTAAAAAATTTTAAATCACGGTAGTAATGTGATAATCTCGATCCCCGAAAATGAGGGATTTTTTTTGTCCGACTCCCATATTATGTGGCTCTAACTGAGATGAAGACAACCTCACACAGGATTTAATCTCACACCGGCAATTAAGACATGAGAAGGATATGGACTTCTGGGGAAAGATCTTAATCTTCAGGATATCATACATAATTGCAGAATCGAAACTCTTCCATGAATTAAAAGTGAATATATGGGCGGAATTGGATAAGGCGTTTGTGGCTTAATGATTAGGGGACAGAAGTACAATGTATTTTTGAAACAGGTCGTTAAGAGGTAAAAATGTCATGATAAAATTAGTAGTAGAAGTACACCTCACACTTAAAAAAATGTTCAAAGAAATTTACTATAAAATACAGAGCCATCGCAGTTGCCTGCTATAGTCGGAGTGCACTACCTTTAGTTGTAAAATTTAATTATTTGGTTAGTAAAACTACTACACAAAAGTAAGTAAACGCCCCTTTTAAGTAAAATTACTTAACTAAGAAGAATTTTGCTAAATATAGCAATTTATCTTTCATCTACGTTCGTAATTTTACTGCATACGTGATCTCTCCATTAAACCATCTATTTTTACTGAAGTTTGGAAACTATACTAAATGGTAGAAATCTTACTTCGGTTCACAAGGGCGAAAAAAAAATCCTGTTCAGCATATTCTTGCTTTTGACTTTTTGTTGTTAAGTCAAACACCTTGCAGCAATTTTTCGCACGCACTAGATTTGGTATTAAACGTAAAGCAATCTTTTAACGAACAACAGCGAGAAAAATAAATAACGAACAAAAGCAGCACAGCAAAAATCGCTTGTTCCACTGTTGCTAGGATTTTTCTAATATAGCACTTATAATCTTTTTTTATTTCTCCCAGATCTGAAGCATAGTTAGAGAAGCCTGGAGAAAGGTATCTATTTAAACTCTGCCACATAGCTGTTGCCCAAGTGGATCTAATTATAATAACATTTGGTGGACTTAAAAATTAGGAAATTTTGCTCACATTCCTTTTTTCACTTCTAGTATTGTTTTCTATAATGTCGGAATATTAGTCAACTTCAATGCTTACATAGACATTAGATCATGCAGTGCCGTGGGTTTTTGAAAGTTGCTACAAATAGCACAATAAAATTACTACTTAGAATTCTACAGTTTTTTGTGTGTTTTAATATTAATACTTATAAAGGATTATTCAGATGCTAGAGTATTATTACAGCGGTAACCGCGTATTTTTACCATGGCATTTTGTAAATTTACTGATTAAAATTAAATTTTCTGGACATTTAGTAAAAATCAACCGAAAACAGTAGTAAAATTACCAATTATAATAGAATTTTTTTAAAAAAAAGTAATTTCGCCATTGATTTTCATGATTAATGTAATTTTACTGTACGGAACTATACCTTTTCAGTTTCAATATGGGAATAGTAAACTTCAAAATGGAATAGTAAACTTCAACTTAAGAATAGTAAATTTCAATATGAGAATAGTAAATTTTAATTTGAGAATAGTAAATTTTAATTTGAGAATAGTAAATTTTAATTTGAGAGTAGTAAATTTCAATTTGAGAATTTTATTTTTTAATTTAAAAAAAAATAATTTAATACAAGTAGGTATTAGAAAATAAGTTAAGAGCAGCAGGAACTGATAACTTTTTTGATAATTCTCTTTTAGTATAAGCTTTCACAACAGACCACATATTTTCAATGGGGTTAAACATTGGACTATAGGGTCCAAGTCTCAGTATCTTGTTTTCATGGAATTCCTGCTTCAGTAAAACTTCTTCAACTTTACTGTGACAAGGTGCATTGTCAATTACCATAACAACTGGTTCAACATGTCTAATCATTTCTTGGCGAAGGCAGGCTTCCATCCACGCTTTTGCATTTTATTTTTTGAACGAACCTCTTCTTATTTCATAATATATAAATCCAATTGTGCTTATGCATACGTGAACATTAGCACCTTTTGAGCCGGTTGCTATAGTGGTGCATTTTGTTACTTTAATGATCTACCCTGCGTTCTTGAAATATGAATGTTTAAATTAGTTTCATCCATAAACAAAATAGGTTTATTTTGGGACTAAAATTCCAAAAGACATTCAACAAACTGTTTTCGTTTTTGTTTGTTCTTTGCGCTGTTTCCCTATTCGGGTTCATGCCTTACGTATTTCAGCGTGTAGCAGAGAGAATCTAGGTGTTTTGAAAGGGTTGTTTTTGAAATAGAAACGTTAAATTTTTCTCGAAATGCAGCAATGAGTTCCGCCAATATAATGCGACAATTTCTTTCAATCATTTCTACGAAATAATCTAAATGAATTTAAGTAATTTTTTCAAATCTTTTCCCTCCTCGTTTGTCTGAAGTTTCACCCTGTGACATACAACGATATGCTGTTGACTGAGAAATATTAAGTTGGTGTGCAAGTTGTTTCCAGTCTCCATTCATATTTGACACAGTAAGTAACTGGGTTTTTTTTAGATGATTTTTCTAATTTTTTAATTTTTATAGCTATTTTTGACAGCTATCAATTTTAATATAAAAACAAAATTGTAATTATTCTCTAAAATGTAAAGATTTTTTGAAAACCATCGCAAGTATTACTATTTTTATTTAGATTTCAGCATTTCCCATAGCGAAATTTACTATTCTAGTATTGAAATTTACTATTCTCAAGTTGAAGTTTACTATTCTACTTTGCAGTTTACTATTCCAATATTGAGGTTTATTATTCTCATTTTGAAACTGAAAAGGTATAGTAATTTTACATAAGAATATTTTAGAGTGGACACTGGACTCGAACGAATTTTTAAAATGGGTCATAGAAGGAATAACAGAATTTTTATATTATATTTAACGATTCTAAATTATAAATTATTGAATACAAGAGAAAAGTCGTTTACAAAATATCAGCATTTTAAAAATGAAATTGTTATATGACAACTATGTATAAAGGTGTTGCCGGATTTAGCTAATTACTATGAAACAACGAGTTCAACGAGCTCTTGAGCTATCGTACTGAACTGACAAATGGGCGGGAGGTTTGATTACAAGACTTATGTAAAATGGCTCGTGTTTAGGTATTTAGAGGAAGCTGCTGATGAGTGGGATATTTTATAAACAATTTCTCTGTTGTTTTTATCTCGTTCTTTTGAGTGTCTTCTACGGGGAAAGATTTATTTTTAATTATGTTCCCTTTGGTTCCCAGTTGTTTTTTGGACATGCGCATGTTAAGACATGATATTTGTTTTAACTGGTTTTTTTGGTAAGAAAAGAAAAATTTTCCCTCTCAAATATTTCTTAATTATTAAAAAAAACTTACAGAGCTTATTATATATATTTGATTATGATATTAAATAATATGAAATTATGAATCCCTCGTTTCAGGATTCAGGTCTGACCAATAAGAAATATAGATTAAATTGTATACAAAGTGGTCGCGTTTGAGAGTGGCGCGCAGTAGTGTGTTGATAAGTGATGAGTGAGTGAGGACATATAATATTTTGTGAATATTTTAATTTATTATGTTTTTTTGTTATATAATAATTTTGGTTTCAATCTCTGGTACAGTTTTGATTATTTTCCATGCATTTTTTCTCGCGCCATTTTGAACATGAGCTGTGCAAGTCTAAAAAAAGGGTGTTGCTGACGTGCATTTAATATTGGACTAGTAGTTTTTATATAGTTTGCCACGGTGTAATATTTATCTTTTATTTAAACAGTGTTAGATATTAAACATTTTTTCTCAACATAAATAAAAGAAGACTAGAAAATATTGAATAACAAAGATAAGTTCCCCTACTAATTGTTCTTGGATCCTTTTTAACTATTTAATAAATCTGGCTGTAACCACGTACACGTCGAACTATATTACCAAAGGATAAAATTAAAATTCTTGGTTAGTTTTGTATTTAAGATATTTTGAACTGAGGTGTCAATGCCATATAGATTTGTCTCTGTAAATTCTTTGTTTATGGAATGGTTTGTAATTTACGTGCCTTAAAATTTGGTTTCAGAAGATCTTAGAGGTGGGATAGTATTGACTAAAAATCCTACTGACTGACCTAGCGGGTTGAGCACATGAACCTGAGATGGAGTTGTCCTTCCTTACATTGTATGTGTAGTTCCGTAATTATCTCTATTCCGTATTAATTCTTCTTTAACCGATAAGAAAGTGCAGTTTCTTTAAAACACCCAGTTGACGTCAAAAAGTCTACAATCAAGGTAAAAGAGCGTTGAAAGTCTTTGAAGATAATTGTGAATGTGTCAACAACTCAGGTGGCTCATTATTGAAGGAAAAACTGTTTTTTAATTTTTGATATATACCGAATTATCGACACAAATCAGAGTTAATCAAAATCAATTGTGGTTTTTGTTTCATTTTTTCCATTACGTGAACATGTTATCAAATTTTTGTTGATGTAAAACACCCTAAAATACTCAGAATATTATTGAATACACATAAATTCTTCCCTAGTAGTTCAAGACATGTGGTGTTTCTTGGTCAATTCGCAAAAGTTGCTTTAAAAGGATATATACCAACATATATCTCCACACTCCAACACATATATACATATTTGTTTACATAAATCGCCCTCAAGTGTTGCCTTCACTCCAAATTTATAAAACATCAATAAATTCTTTTTAAGAATCAGCAAATTTTTATTTTATTACGTGTTTTTTTATGATATCCTTTTGCTTTCATGCGTCGACTTTTATAAAAATTTATTAAGAGTACGACGGATGAATTTAAATTTTCAGCTTTCGTGTGCACATTAGAAATCCATTCTTCAATCAATTGAATTGGTTTTTTGTTCTTGTTTTTTTTTTTTTTTACAAAACTTTTAAAGGAGAAACATTACTGGACGAACTTTTTAAATTGTTTCTTAAAACTCTCAAAGTAGCTGGTATTAAGCCCACTTTAGGTGTAACTATGATTATTGAGTTCAGGTTATGAGAGTCCAGATGGCAACATATAATAAATAATTGAATTTAGATTAATATAAAGAGATTATAAAATGTTTGAAACTACAAAAAGGAACGAAAATAGTGTTCAATATCTTAGTTAAAGCATGATATAAAAAATAATTTTAAATCACAACAACTAAAAAGTTCAAAGAAACTCAAACTGAAATTAGTTTATTGAAAAAAACGAATTTAGGCCGAATATTCAGAAGGGACACGGGAAATATTTTCGAAAAACAAATATTTCAAAATGAAAAAAAACTAAAAATGGTTTCAAAAATATAACAAAAAACCCAAAACTTATCTGGTTTAATAGTTAAACCTTTGTCTATTTTGTAGACTTTCTACGCTAATTTAGGCTCTTCTCTTCAAAACTGCCGAAATATGGACACATAGATTTGATTTTAACTTTCTTTTTTCTATTCGCTTTTTTTTTCAATTTCAAACCTTTTATTCCACACAAAATCGAAGAAAATTGACTGCTCACATGCCAAAACCAAGATGGTTATTGTTTTTACCTTGTTTTGCATCTGCTGGAAAAATTAATTTCACCATTTTTATGCATTTTCTTAAGTGTTTCTTTCTGTTTTATAGAAATTACAAAAAATAATTTTTATTTCCTAATTTTTCTCACTTTGCTTTGGCCAGAAAACTTCTTAATAGTGTAGACGGAACGTTGAGAGTATGGTTTGAATAGGAAAGCTAAGCTCCATTAAATCCTCACCTCTGGTGGGAGAGGATACAATAGATTGGAGTGGGTACTTAATTAAGGTAAGCAGTTTGAAGATTTGGATCAAAAATTGAATTGAATTCTTTTTATAACTGGTTTATTTGATTCAGTTATTTAATCAATAGATTAATTCTTATGCATTTCAACATGTATTTTAGTTCGCTTACTTTACTGGGCATTTCGTTGGAGTTTTATTTGATTTTAAAGTGATTATTTACAAACAAAAAATTTAATTTTGACAACTGCGGTCGCATACAGTGGGGGTTCAAGAAAATGCATATATGTGAAAGAAGTGAAGTTGGGAAATTTGTTACCATATTGCTGTTTGTGGAAAAAGAGCACTTCTTAAACTTGAGGTCTTATACCTCTCAAACCGCAAATATTATATGAAAAAAAGCTAAATTTTCACGATGTACATATAAAAATGTCGTAGACCATATAGAAGTAAATTTTAGAGTTTTATTGAATTTTATAATGACCTTCATAAAAACGCTGCAAATAATTATTATGGTCCCCGCCATCAAAAGTGAGCTATCAGGGACACCAGAAGGAAATTTTTGTATCCTTGTGTATATTCCAAATGGTAAAAGAGCTTTCGAAGGGCATTGTCAGTACTTAATTAATTTTGATATTATTGAATTACTATTTTTAACCAAAATTGATATATATTATTTTTATACGGCAACATAAACAACTTTAGAATGAAATGAAAATATTTTATTTTCTTTATAATTACCAAATGTTTATATTATTTTTTGAATTGATTAAAGGCTTAGACAAGTATTTTAAAGAAATACGACATAAAACGTGTTTGAGTTATGAAATATATCTGACTCTTTAGAAAATGCATAAAATAACTTAATTGAAATGGAAAAATTAGAAAATTGTGCTCAGGTTAAACTAATAAAGCGAAATTCAAAACTGAATTTTCAGTTAGTTTGAAAGCTCACATTTTGTGGCGCCGACTACAACTTTGGCTCTTGCTAGTCGAAGAGCTTTCGGTGAAGTGGATGGTGTTGGATGAATAGTACCATAGATGGCACAAGAACTAGATATAGCATGAGCAAAGTATGCAGAATGTGAAATGGGTAGTGATTTCGCAATGGCTCACATGTTTTAGAGCGTGCGAAGAGCAAGTGTTTCTTTAACAGCAGTTTTGTATACATTTCAACGATCTCATCATCACTGCAGATAAAATTTGTATACTTACTATGCAAATTACAGTTTAAAATTACTTTTAAAAGTTCTGTGACGAAATTTATTTATAATGAATAATTTGTTTGTAAGATTGAAAGAAAAGAAAATATTATGAACTCATAAATATTTACTAAAATTACAGGAAAATACAATAGCAATTTTAAAATCTCAAAAGTTAAGTTTTTTTACTAGCAATGCCCTCTGACAGTTCTTTTACCAATGGGAACATATACAATGGTACAAGCTTATAAATTTCCCTCTGGTGACCTTGACAGCTCATTTTTCGTGGCACGAACTATAGTTCTTGTGCCACCTATGATAGTACACATGTGTCGGTACACAACTCTAGAATAAACTCATTTAAGTTTTCTTGAATCACTTCATTACTGAATCCCGAAATCTTCTCTTATGCCAATCTGAAAACCAGGGCCCATAAACATTAGAAAAATCTTCATATTGGTTACTCTCCCCAATGCATCGCCTCGAATCTACTCATCATTTGTTCTGAGAAAATAATCCGTTATCCATAATTCCTAATTTGAGCTAAATCGATAAAGACTATTAAAGTCATTTATTTCTTCATTGCTAGTGAAAATGTCTGTGTACATTGCCATTTTTACATTGAGACCGCTAAAGAGACAAATTTCAATCTCTGCGATTTGTCTAGTTTTATTTTAAATACAAAGCCAAGCAAAAGCCATATAAAAGGAGATTTGAGACTGAGATAAAGCTGGTCGAAAAATATCATATAAAGAATTTCAAGAGATTCTCCACTCATGAGAAATCTTCGTCATACAATTTACTATAGTCCTTCGTATTGTGGGGTTGGTTACACTCATAAAAGTAAGTATTTAATCAAAATAAATTATTTTGCAACTATTTTTATGAATGAAATACATGCAGAGAGAAATAGGTAAATTTTCTGTTGACGGATTTGACAAATAAAATAAATAAATTTTTTAGTTGGGAATAACAATTACATAGTTGAGTAAGTGATCGTTAACTACTCATCTATTCATTTAATAAGTACGTATTTGGTAGGTAAGTTAATAAGTTGTTATTTATAGTAACTATACAGGGTATCTTTCCCAGACTAATATGACTATATTTTTCCAAGTTAAAAATTGTATGGGAGTGCGGGGGGGGCGGAGCAAAATATCACCCTATCGAGTAACAGTATGATTAGTAAAATACTCTATTTTCTCATTAAACACCCCATATCTTCAAAAGTACACCCCGTTTGGGCCATTTTAAATGGCATTGTATGCAGAACTTCATAGCCTTTCCAATAACTGTTCAACCAGACTCCGTAACCATCCCCCCTCTAGAGTTATGATGCTTCAAATTCAAAATTTTTTTTTTTTTTTTCATTTTGCCGTTTTTTTTTTACATACCTCCACTAACACACACTTTTTTTACAAAATTTTGAAAGCCCAGAGTCTCCTCTTTAATTTAACCTATAAAACTTATGTTGTTCTCCTCTTTAATTTAACCTATAAGTTATTAGCTTTTAACCTATTCAGGTCACAAATAATTTGTTCCTATAGTAACTGAAACACGTCTTTTGAAAAAATATCGTCTAATTTTGGTATGACCTGAAAAGGTTAAGAGCTCATTACTGTCACAGATAGAACTTAAATGTAATAGATTAAATCAAAGAGGAGAGTCTGGGCTTTCGAAATTTTGTAACAAAAATTTATATTAATGGGGGCATTTTTAAAAAAATATAATGAAAAAACAAGCATATTTTAATAATCACCCTGTAACTCCACAGGGTGACATTTTGCTCCCACCCCTGCCGTAAATTTTTTTACTTGCCTAGACGAGAGCAAACATTTGGAAAAATTTAGTCATATTAGTCTGGGACACCCTGTGTAATAAAACACAAGATTAATTTATTATTTGTTTTTATTTAATTATAGAATATCATTACGGTTGGCCTGTCGTCCAGGTCGGCCATCTGCGATTTTTTTAGTTTTGACCACTAGCGCCATCAATATTCAAGCGCGAAAAAGCATTTCTCAGTAACAGCGAATTTTTCGTGACTTTGCAGATTGGGAGCGTGGACGCAAAGTATGTGCTGTGCACTCACTAGTTTGAAATTCCAAAATGGGTTTTTTAGCAGCATTGAATACGGCCAGAAAGTGAGGAGAAAATATCCAATCATCAAGGTAAGCATTGTGAATGTGTTGTGTGACTCATGCTTGAAAACAAACCGAGAGAAAAATTCAATCCTATAACATGTTTGGTTGTGGTATCATTTAATGCGGCAATGACGTTTGTTGTCAAGGTTAGCCACTATGTGCAGTCAGAACGTCCAGCACTAATGCCAACGAAGTCCGCCAATAAAATAGGACAACAATTAGCACATTGCAAGAGAGAAGCGCATTTGAAGTGCGTCAATATAACGACATTCGCCGGAAATGCGATTTACAATAATGTACCATTAAAATTTTTCTTTCATTCAATTAATTTTTCCAGGTCATTTTCAATCATTTCATCACATTTTTCATCGACTGGCCAACCTCGACAGCATTTCACATTAATTTTTAAATACCTATATTTTTTTCACTTTTCACCCAATCAATCTGCAAGGTTTAGTAGAAGTGTTCCTTTTTCCTAAACCATTGCAAAATTGTGCTTCTTCCTTAAACAGAAGTTATGGGAAAATATCAGAATGGTGTGCAACCCTGACGACACTCCCCTATATATTGTATATACTTACATGTGTATATATAAAAATTGGGTATTCACATGCAAATGCATCACAGAAAATTATCCAGTTAATGTGTTTCCAGGTTTAGAAAAAAAAAACACTGAATTGGACATATCTTAAATACTTTGTAATGCAAGCCTATGTTCAAATATGACCATGTTAACAAAAACTTCTAGTCCATTTATACTTTTTCGTATTTAGTTGCGTTTTACTATTATATTATATTGATTATGAAATAACCAAAAGAGGGTTATTCCATTACAAATCGACCAATAATCACAAAATGTTTGACATGGTCATCACAAGTTTTTTTACACATACTTGGAGGGTTTATGAAAACAAAAATACAAATTAAAAGCTACAATTCTACAATATTCTACTATTTGTAGTTTATTTTATCAAAATCGATAATTTGTTATATGACATGCGCAAATAGTTACTTCTGAATACACTCAGAAGCCATAAAAAAATACTTTCTATGAATTACCTGATTTTTACGAACAAAAATTTGTATTTTGGTTAATTGCATCTGGCAATTTGAATAAAACTCTAATTCCAATTTTTTTCTTGCTCAATATTTATGAATATCGTATCGGCATTGCAACCCATTTCACATGAAATGCATTACCAATCCATGTTCTAACCTCAAAAACCCTAAACAGCTGAAGAAATAGCATAACAGTTGAAGATGAGTTGCAAATTCGACAAATACATACATTAAAATATTCAACATCATCATATACAAAGGATAGGTGTCATAAATCAACTTGTCTGAATTGAATATTTAAAATTATTGTAAAAGTCCCCATTCGCAAATCCTGATTTCTATATTTCATTGTACTTGTCGTTAAGCATTACTTAGTTTCCCCAAAATCGAAGGAAATTTATTGTGATGCGCATAATGTCAGATCATGATATCACTCAATCCGTTACGACTTCTTTTTCTGTTTAACCACAGTCACTCCTTTTCATAAACGCACGCATTTCCTGACGTCGAGAGCATCATTTAACCCCAAATTGGATTAGTCTCCCCTTGTATTTCCTTAAGTCACCCTCATCACAACGTACACATGTTCCACTTTGTCTGTAAACAAGAGATTCCACCAACAAAACGATACATGTGTCAAAAAGAAATCCTCCTGTTGTTATCAAGGCTCCCTCGCCAAGGCGTATACATCTTGTTCTACAGGGGCGGCCACACCACTCTCCCCTCTTACAATGCGCTTCAATTGAATTAATTTCTGGGCATCTTTCATCCACAAAGCATCGTCCAAATTAAGTGGAGGAGTCAAAATGTTTAGCTCATGTTAAATTGAGCGTTGCGCTTGATGTCGACATTGACTTTAGCGAGGGTGATATAGAAAAGGGGTGTTAAGCGCCGGAACTAAGTGAACAGTTACTCAGTAAATTATACAAGAGCTACTTAATGCTATCTCTACATATTCCTTAAACCATTTCGCTGGTATTCTCGCTATTTGATTAATAACGAACTGAGGGCCTTATACACAAGGAGTCAGATTTGATATTGTTTTGTTTTAATTAAGGGTGGAATTTAAATGGAACAGTTTTATGCATTTTCTGAAAATATGATTGAATTGCCCCAAAAGAGAAACCATTATGCGGTGGCTTTGATTAAGTCACTCTGAGAAATTCGCATTTGAAATTTTAATTTCACAGATTTGTTGCATGAGTTATATCTAGACAGCAGTAGCAAATAATAGTTAATAATTATAAACATTGGTATTATTATGTTTATCCAGATCAGTTCAATCGAGCAGGGGATCGAAAAATATTTGATTTTGTGTTCACGGACTTACATTTTTGATGGATATATGCAAAATGAGAGGAAATATTCTGACGCGACGATATAAATTAATTGTAGAATTGCATAATATGCAAATTGGAAATATCATAAGGAATTGATGGAAAAAACTGGTTAGCTGGAATAAAAGTCAGGTTGTCTTTATTAGTGATGGCGAACGTGTGTCAAAATTCGGTTGAAAAAACTTAGTTTAACTTGGGTGTCGTGTCACATCCTTAGAACATATAACTAAAGGAAGCACTAGACTCGAAAAACTGCGAATTTTTTAATATGTGTTAAAATTTTGTTTATGTATTCGTTATATTAACAGAAGTTTTAAATCTGAAATATTTTTGAATAGGCACTTGGCTTAAAAATAAAACAAAATTAAATATTTTGAACACTTATCTTAATATTTTCGTTTTTCTTCCCTCTTTTCACTTTATTTACACGTATTTGAGGAAAAGAAATTTTCTTGTTTTATTTCAGGATTTCAACTTACCTGAAAAGTGTCTTTCCGGGATTATATCAGAGCACCCCAAAGCACAATTCATTGTTGATATATTCACACGGTTATGAATTTTAGTCCAAGTAGCCTAAGTGCTGGCAACCAAAATACTTCCGTCATTTCATAAACAAAATTTTCCATCTTATCATACTCTCTTAACATTGTTGATAACTTACCGGTTAACTTACGTGATTTCATAAAGTCTGATTTTTGGTGTAGCAGGTGAGAATTATATTTCATGATAAAGTGGTGACAGAAAACCACAAAGCCACGGAAAATTTTGTATAACTTACGTCTTCCACGATACCTTGAGAACGCTTCCGCTTAAAATACACACGGGCTTTAGAAAAAAGTAAATTTAGTTTTCAAAATGAGACCAATCGGAAGACTCCTTCGCAAGGTCGCCATACAAAAATTTTGTTTTTCGCTATATAATAGGGCACTGTCTAAAAACGGGTAGACGTAGAGAGCTGAAATGTGGTACAAAGTATTTGCATAGCAATGGCAGACGCTAGTTCAAAAATGGACCAAATCGCGCAACACCTTCCTAGTGCTGCCATACAAAACTTTGGGTTTTCACTATATTTTGAATACTGCCTGAGAACGAGTCAACGCAGAGAGCTGAAACTTGGTACGTGGTGTTCATAGCAATGATAAATACTAGTCAAAAAATAGATTAAATCGGCCATGTCCTTCTTGGTGTTGTTATATAAAACTTTGGTTTTTACTATATATTTGAAGGCTGCCTGAGAGCGCATCGATGGACAGCTCTGAAATTTTGCACAAAGTATACTAATAAAAAATAATCAAAAGACTTAAAAATTAAATAAATCGGGCAACCAGTTTCTGATATTGCCGTATAAAACAAGAAAGGGTTGGCGATTTTGTGGTCCGTTTTTGTACTTGTATTAGAAATTTTTGGGAACCCCTAAAAATGTTGAAATAAAAATGTCGCCAAGCATAATCGGTCGCCTTTTTTGTCGCTAAACAAAATCTGCAAAATGTCACCAAATTTTTAATCCAGAATTATAAATTCTCCAATAGGGAATATCGTCCACAGGGATACCCAATTTCGTTTAAAATTTCGCTAAAAATATGGCCAATATGTAGGGCTAGATGAAACAATTAAAACTCATCTAATTTTGCAAATTCATGATTTTATTAGATTTTTAAAGGAATTTTAGAATTTAATTTAAATTTTAATAAATAAAAAGAGATTACTCTTTTGGACTTTTTACCGGGTTAAACTTAATTTTCTTCAAGAAAGAATTTTTTGGGATATCTCCGGTATATAGCAAAAGCTAAAAAAATGTTCTAATTTGTTATTTCATCACACAATCCATTAATTTTTTGGTGACAAGTTTCAAGTCTTGGTTTGACTCATCAACAGGTCCCAAATAGCGAAATTGGGTGATTAGAAAAACAAATGAAAAAATGAAAAAAGAAGAAAGAAATGAAAAGTTTAAGAAAAATAGAAAAAAACAATTTTTTTATTTATTAAAAAAATTTAAAAAATTTTAAAGAAACAGATTCATTCGAAGCGAATCGAACCTGTATACGCCACGCAGTGGGCTGAAAAATGAAGAAGAAGAAGCGTTTCGTGTCAGCAGAAAACCTTCCACTCATCGGTGCAGCTTGGTTTTCTGCCTGCTGCAGACGCTTGAAAATAGATCAAACCGATCTATTCTCATATAAACTCAGAATAAATTCTGGGTGTGAATTATATGAGGAAAAAACACTCCTATACAAGCCCAGGAGGAAAAATAAATAAAAAGAGATTACTCTTTTGGACTTTTTACCGGGTTAAACTTAATTTTCTTCAAGAAAGAATTTTTTGGGATATCTCCGGTATATAGCAAAAGCTAAAAAATGTTCTAATTTGTTATTTCATCACACAACCCATTAATTTTTGGTGACAAGTTTCAAGTCTTGGTTTGACTCATCAACAGGTCCCAAATAGCGAAATTGGGTGATTAGAAAAACAAATGAAAAAATGAAAAAAGAAGAAAGAAATGAAAAGTTTAAGAAAAATAGAAAAAAACAATTTTTTTTATTTATTAAAAAAATTTTAAAAATTTTAAAGAAACAGATTCATTCGAAGCGAATCGAACCTGTATACGCCACGCAGTGGGCTGAAAAATGAAGAAGAAAAAGGAAGAAGAAGAAGCGTTTCGTGTCAGCAGAAAACCTTCCAGTCATCGGTGCAGCTTGGTTTTCTGCCTGCTGCAGACGCTTGAAAATAGATCAAACCGATCTCTTCTCATATAAACTCAGAATAAATTCTGGGTGTGAATTATATGAGGAAAAAACACTCCTATACAAGCCCAGGAGGAAAACTAAATAAAAAGAGATTACTCTTTTGGACTTTTTACCGGGTTAAACTTAATTTTCTTCAAGAAAGAATTTTTTGGGATATCTCCGGTATATAGCAAAAGCTAAAAAATGTTCTAATTTGTTATTTCATCACACAACCCATTAATTTTTGGTGACAAGTTTCAAGTCTTGGTTTGACTCATCAACAGGTCCCAAATAGCGAAATTGGGTGATTAGAAAAACAAATGAAAAAATGAAAAAAGAGGAAAGAAATGAAAAGTTTAAGAAAAATAGAAAAAAACAATTTTTTTATTTATTAAAAAATTTTTAAAAATTTTAAAGAAACAGATTCATTCGAAGCGAATCGAACCTGTATACGCCACGCAGTGGGCTGAAAAATGAAGAAGAAAAAGGAAGAAGAAGAAGCGTTTCGTGTCAGCAAAAAACCTTCCACTCATCGGTGCAGCTTGGTTTTCTGCCTGCTGCAGACGCTTGAAAATAGATCAAACCGATCTCTTCTCATATAAACTCAGAATAAATTCTGGGTGTGAATTATATGAGGAAAAAACACTCCTATACAAGCCCAGGAGGAAAAATAAATAAAAAGAGATTACTCTTTTGGACTTTTTACCGGGTTAAACTTAATTTTCTTCAAGAAAGAATTTTTTGGGATATCTCCGGTATATAGCAAAAGCTAAAAAATGTTCTAATTTGTTATTTCATCACACAACCCATTAATTTTTGGTGACAAGTTTCAAGTCTTGGTTTGACTCATCAACAGGTCCCAAATATCGAAATTGGGTGATTAGAAAAACAAATGAAAAAACGAAAAAAGAAGAAAGAAATGAAAAGTTTAAGAAAAATAGAAAAAAACAATTTTTTTATTTATTAAAAAAATTTAAAAAATTTTAAAGAAACAGATTCATTCGAAGCGAATCGAACCTGTATACGCCACGCAGTGGGCTGAAAAATGAAGAAGAAAAAGGAAGAAGAAGAAGCGTTTCGTGTCAGCAGAAAACCTTCCACTCATCGGTGCAGCTTGGTTTTCTGCCTGCTGCAGACGCTTGAAAATAGATCAAACCGATCTCTTCTCATATAAACTCAGAATAAATTCTGGGTGTGAATTATATGAGGAAAAAACACTCCTATACAAGCCCAGGAGGAAAAATAAATAAAAAGAGATTACTCTTTATATGAGAATTTATATGAGATTTTTTTAATAAATAAAAAAATTGTTTTTTTCTATTTTTCTTAAACTTTTCATTTCTTTCTTCTTTTTTCATTTTTTCATTTGTTTTTCTAATCACCCAATTTCGCTATTTGGGACCTGTTGATGAGTCAAACCAAGACTTGAAACTTGTCACCAAAAAATTAATGGATTGTGTGATGAAATAACAAATTAGAACATTTTTTTAGCTTTTGCTATATACCGGAGATATCCCAAAAAATTCTTTCTTGAAGAAAATTAAATTTTAATGAAAATTTTTAAATTTATGCTAATGCACTATTGTAAGCAAATCCCTTCAAATGTATATAGTTTCGAGTTTTCAAACTTCTTATCCAAAACGGCTTTTATTCTTTTTCTAAATATTTCTCCTGTTATTTTAAAATTTCTCCCCCTGCACTTTTTCAACTTTTGCTTTTACTATTAAGTAGTTATGCTATAAGTATTCTATTAATTCATGCAATCCAATATGAGGTTTTCCAACAATGATTTGAAATTTGCGATGCCAAGCGTTCATGTTATTTTGTGTCTTGGGCAAATTATAAGCAAGATGATCGGCTATTGACAAAAAAAAACTGGTGAATATAAAGGTGAATACGATTTCAATGTTTGAAACTGCGATCTTTTTCTGGATGATCCGCAAATATAAGGTCTGTTCGCGTACTAGCTTGAAAGTACAAACTTGTAAAACTTTTTGTATGTTTTAACTCGAAGGCGTTCGCGTGCTCGAAAATCGAGAGAGAAATAGTTGAGGTCACTTTTCACCACCGTTCAATTTATTACTTGATTTAACTCGAGAAAAATCGTCGAGTAAAAACTTCGAAAGTGTCAGTTTTGATAGATCGTCGCCGATTTTCAGTTATTTTTAAAGTTGTCAGTTATTTTTCAAGTTTTTAGTTTTAAAAAACTGAAAAAACCTGTTACTCCTCCTCCAGTAGAAGTAGAATGTTCTCCAAGAACATTTCAATGTATTAACAAGTAAAAAAGCTAGAATTGGTCTAAGACCAATTCTTGTGATACCCTAGATGAATGCCCGTATTAAATTTCGTATGGTCACCGATCTATTCAAGTTTGATTTCGAAGTGGTTTTTCGCATATATTTCTAGAACGGTTTGTCGCACAGAAAAAATGATTATAACCAATTTTATAGGATTTCGTATTCTGCAGAAGTTTTTAGTACAATAAAAATGTCTTAGACTGATCGTTTTCAAAGTATACGTAAAAAACCTAAATTTTTATATGGCAACACCAAGAAGGAGTTGTCCGATTTAGTCCATTTTTGACATTTTTTTTACTAATGTAGTAAAAACATCATGTACGAAATTTCAGCTCTCTACGTCGACGCGTTCTCAGGCAGTGTCCAAATATATAGCGAAAAACGAAATTTTTATATGGCAACCCCAAGAGGGAGTTGACCGATTTGTCTCATTTTCGAACTTAATTTTACTTTTTTTTTTAAAGTCCGTGTACAAAATTTCAGCTCTCTAAATATACGCGTTCTCGAGTTACCGTGCGCACAGACGGACAGACGGACGGACGGACGGACATGCAAAACTCAAAATAACTTTTAATATTATGAATGGGTGTCCAATCCATTTTGCTCTACCATTATTATTTCGAGGTGTTACAAACGGAATGACAAACTTAGTATACCCTATAGATTTCATCTAGGGTATAAAAATGGTAAATTAAATTTGTTTATTGTACTATGTCCTAGGAAAATTTCACGTCGTTATTATAGATCCCGAATATTTGGAAGCTTTTACAAGTTTTTACTCGAAGCCGTTCGCGTACTTCGTGAGTGTCACTCTCAATTTCTCTCTTTATCATACATTTTGACGTTTTTCATGCTTTTACTTGAAGAATTACGCGAACAGACCTATAATTCTTCTCAAACCATGTGATTACATTTGAGAATAAGAAAATTTCATTATTAACATCGAAAACAGTTAAGTTAATGCCGACAAAAACAGGGGCGGATCGAGGATTCTTGTGATGGGGACGCCACTATCGTTTAAAAACGGTATAAGCTGGAAATAGATCAAAAGTTCGATGACACTCGCCACCACTCGCAAATATGGAATGCAAAAAATTTATCATTTAAAAGATTCAGGTCGAACAGATAAGCTACCACTCTCAACGAAGAATGTTGCTCAACCTTCAACTTTTGCTACTCGTGAAAGTCAAATAAGGCGTTAAATTATTTATATAGTTTTTGTTTGTAAATGGTGGAAGTGTGAAGCTTCCGAATCATCATTTCGGTTAGTAAAAGTAGCGAAATACATTTCGTTCACATTCACGAATTCATCATAAACTGTAACTTTCCAAAGCACAGGAATTAAAGTACTACGTACTTTACATCTATATAAAATAGCAGTCACAGAACAGATGCAATGCAGACCTTGTAAGTATATATAACTTCATGGAAAAGTTAAGAAAGACTAATAAGCGAAGCTCAAAAGATACTCTATGATTCAAAGCACAGCATAGTAGGAAGGACATAGGGAAAGGAGCGAAAGGTATCCAACATTGAGGCGGCGCTCGAGTGAGTCGTAATGGCAAGTTATTTCCAAATTGGCAATTAACTTGCAGGCTCTAAAAGCTAAAGCTGTGCGGCCAGTCCCGGCCCAGATAAGAGAATTGTATTCCATTCTAAGTCTGATGTAGGACTTCTAGAGGAGCGCTAGATTCGATGGGCTGAAACATTTCTTACACCTCTTCAGAAATTCAAGACATTTCGACGCTACTTTGGCAACAGAAAAGAAGTGATCTGTCCAGCTTTACTTACAGGAAATATTAATGGCAACAATGCATAAAGACGGTGTACCGTAAATCTGTGCTCCATGAAAAGAAATGAGACTGAAGAGTTATGACAGCTTTGAGACTTAGATGCCTTCAATTCGCTTCACCCCAAGCAAGGATATTATCACAGTCGTGAATCAGTGATCTAACCATGCAAACTCGTTTGACAGATGTGGCATTCTCTCAGGAGTACCCAAGAGTGGTAAATCAGTAGGCGAAATCCAGGGTACAAAACTATGGATAGGATTCAAAGTAATGGAAAGCAGATCATTAAAGAAAATTAAAGAGAGTGATGGAGAAATAACAGAGCCCTGGGGAACATCGATATTTATAAGGTGAGGTTTTGGTGAAACGCCACCTAGTACGACCAGTATTAGGTGATCAGATAAAAACTAAAAGGCCTGCCAGACTATATCAAAGAACTTTCAAATATCTAGGGCAACGATTTTTGACTCACCAAAATTGTGAAGACTACGGTTCCAACGTTCCGTAAGAAAAGTCAAAAAGTCTTCAGATGAGCGTCCAGTCCGGAAGCCACATTGGCGATCATTGATGAACTGTTTGCTTCCTAGATTCTTCACTAAGTTAGAGTTAATAATAGATTCAAAGACCTTTGAAATCGAAGGGTTTGCAGTTGGTCGATAATTTGAAAGATTGCTACCCTCTATTTTCTTGGGAATAGGTTGAACATGAGCTAGTTTCCAACCAGTTGGAAACTTTTTTATAAAAAGACAAGTACCTACAATAGTTTGCGCCGAGGCTTATCCATGGAAGAGGCATAGCTTTTAATTAATAGGTGAGAGAAATGATCAGGACCTAGGGCTTTAGAGGCGCTGATCATTTTAAGGACCTTGACCACCCCTACGGATATGTATTGGCTCTTGTATATATCCCCAAGGGAGATGTTAAACAGGTGTCTGTAAAGTGAATAGAAAATATAATTTGTAGCGAATCTAGCAGCCAAAATATTAGCTTTATGAGGGGAGGTGCCTCTCTTTCCTTACTACTTGTTTCCCAATTTTTGGGTACCGTGGTCTGCCGTAGAGCTTGTGGTGGTCGTTCTATTTTGTAAACATCTTGCTCACATTTGTTCTCTCGTTGAGTAGTTTTCTGGCTGAAAATTTTCTTCCCCAGATGCACATTTTTATTTGGGCTTTCTGTAGGAAGTCCATTCCTATTATGATTGATTCGGTCAACTGTGGCATATAGTCAAATATACGTTTTGTACTGAATTCTTTCCACTAAACAAATAGTTCATATGACACATTTATATTTACTTCGGTGCCATCTGTTAATACTGTGTGGAGCTTACATTTGGTCACAGGTATATTGGATGTATTTAGCATGTGTTCTCCAAAGAACGCTTTGTCGGCTCCGGTATTATTTATTGCTTTGTAATCCCTTTTGAGTTTGCTGAGAATGACAAAGTAGCATTTCTCTTGTTTCTGGGTCTTCTAAGGCATTGACGTCGGGGGTATATTGCTGCCATGTCTCTCTTGCACCCCGTTTACGTTTCCCTGAAAGTTTTGGGTCTGGTTGCATGAGTAATCTCTCGATAACACTCCAGGCTGACCGCATCGTGAGCAGAATAATCTCGATGGATTTTTCTGGTATCTCCACGTTGTCCACATTTGCAGCAACACTCGGTTCTTGAATATGGTGTCTTTACTGGAAATGCTGTATTTTGCCTTCTGGGAAGGAAATTCTCTTTCCGTACGTTAGATTACGAGGGCTTTGACTTTCTTTCATCTTCTTTTATCATTTCGTACACTTCAGCTAGCTTGATTAGTTCGGCTAGACTACTGAAATCTCGGTGATGTATATATAGTCTGTATTCGGGCAGCATATTCTCGTAAATTCGGCATAATTTTGCTTCTGGAGAACTATTCAGTTGCCAGTTGCCGTAATATATGCTTTGGCATTTTCTGTCGATTTTTGGACTCTAGTTCGGATATCGTCCGGTAATTTGACTTCGATTCGTGGTGAGAGAAAGAACGCTTTGAAGTCTTCTACGAAGTCGTCCCACTTTAACCAACTCTGCCGGTTGTTTCTATACCAAGTAAGTGCGGTTTTTTGTAAGAGTTCCGGCAATGCACGTAAATACAGATCAGTTGGTATCTGATAACACTCTGCAAGCTCTTCTAGTCTTTCCAAAAAGTTCAATGGTTCGTTCCCCTGGTCGAATTTTAGGTTCCACTTACATACTTTTTCCATTATTTTGGAATCCGATAGGTGTTCTGTACCTCTTATATGACTGGCTGGCGATAATCGCTGGACGGTAGTCGGATTGTTAGTTATTTGTGGAATCGATTCTTTAGATGTTGTATATATTGATGACTGGAGCGTGGTTTTCTTAGTAATATCGTAGTTATATATCGAGGAAGGGACGGCTGGTATTGGCATATGCCTGGTTCTCGTTATCGTAGCGGTATTCATAGCACCTGCAGTTACTATGGCGGTAATCATCACGGGTATAATATTATTTAGAATATCTCTAATTCGTTTCTCTTCTTTGAACTTCTCGCTCAGCCTTTTCCTTAACTCATCTACGGTCCCTTGTGTACTTAAATCTCTCTTTTCCAGCTCGATGCACAGCATGTAAATAGTACTTGGAGTTAATTCCTCGGTTTCGCTCATTTGTGTTTTCTTCTTTTCAATTTTGTTCGGCTGTGTTCTTCTTAATATTAGATTATCTTTGCCATGGTTTTGTTTTTGAGAAGACTATTATGTACGTAAATTATCCCTATCTAAAAAAGCATAAAAAAGAATAACGTCAGATAATCATAAATTAATAAAATTTGAAGAGGCATGTATAAAAGCTAACCATGTTAGAACATGATTAGCTTATCTTCAAAAACAGTCGAAGAAACCGAATCAGTTCTTCAAATTTCTAAAAGCCCTAACATTTAAAATATTAAAATATTCTATTTAAAAAAATTTTCACATAAGCTAATCACGCTTAAAACATGATTAGATTATCTATTCAATCAGTGAAGAAAATTTCATCAGCAATTTTCTTCACATTCCATAAATTATAACAAAATTATTCCCATGCCTTCACCAAAATTGCCAGCAGAAATAGCCAAATTAAAAAAGAAATCAAAAGATAAATCGTACCCTCATTAAAATTTGTCGTACCTTCAGTACAATTTGGCGCAAATAATACAATATGTACGAGTACATACGTATTACGAACGAAAGCTTTGGAGATAAGAAACGCGCGCCGCATAAATGCATTATATGTATTTGCACGCCGCGATTTCAACGACGGGACGGTGCCCATCGAAAAATATTCTGGACTTGTTTAATCATATCCAGAATAAAATGTTAAAATTTTCTCAGGGTAAGAAAATGCAATTAAGCATTTTCTACCCTGAACAACGGTCTTGATCACGATAAAAGTGATCAAGTAGTGAGTTGATTTTTAAACTACGAGTTGAGTTGTGTTTTTGAACTTGGTCCAGATCGGCGCGGTCTCGGTCATTTTTGGAAAGAAAATAAATTTGTATAAAACGGTGTCTTAAACGAATACAAAAAACAATAAATTTGTTAAAAACTGTGTATAAAAAAATACAAGAAAGATAAGTTGTATGTAGTCCCCTTGGGGAAATGGTGATTAAAAGTAAAATACCTAAATAGAAGTTGAATTAAGCAAGTATTTTGTTTAAAAAAGGAGAAAGTGTTCAAGGTGCCTTGGTGATTGTTGATTTTGGATACGTCATCTTCTTAGCGCCTAGTGAGCAGGAAAGGTACATAACAAGACGAACATTGTTAACTAGGAGAGTAATTGGTATAAACGTAATATTAGTGAAAAATGATACACATATACAGCTTAATAACAACAGCATTTATTTTCGGATAGTTACATTAAACTTAAATTCAGTGTATATGACAGTAATAAAGTCCTATAACGGGTGATGAGATCCAAAATTTTGATGTGTTATTTCTAACTTTGATAATGACTTGTTCCCACTTTGTTCTATTAGCACTAGACCACCAATTTCTTGTGTTTTTATCTAGGATGTTATCTGACAGCCGCAAATTTTTTTTTAGATTTATGTGATGCTCCTTATAAGATGTTTTAATTTTTAATTTTAATTATTGAAGTTCCTATTGTAAATTTTTCTTAAGGTAATTTATTGATATCTTTAAGGTTTTTACTGTTGTCAAATAAATTCTCTTGTATGTATTTTTATAGCTCTGATGAAGCGTTGAAATACAACAGGAATCGTTGGCGAAAAGAAAAAAAACATATTTTAAAGTCCCATACCCATACGGATACTATAATTGGATATGTAATAAATATAATAAATATAATATATAATAATGGTGGCATTTCTCTACATCAAATGGCAATTAAATGCACATACTAAAAAAAATCCAAAGTACCAAGCCTACAACTATTCCGAATGGTGAAAAAAATTGATAAATCATCCGCCACTAAGATGATTTTGATTCTGATTGTATGAAAAGAGTTCACCATAAGTAATTCCGACTCAATGAATAATTTTACGAAAATAAAGATGTTTATTCCAAACTGAGAAACATGTATAGAACTATAAAACTGATATCATTAAATGATGTCTCTCCTGTCGCTCTTGAATGTCCCTGCAGGTCATAATGATCATTTCACTGGCTATGATCTGTGGTTACTGCGTAAGAAATTAAATATTTTTTTTTTGTTGCTTCAGGTCTACACCTTCACCACGGCTTTAACATAGCTGTAATGCACATTTTATGTGTATCCTTAAAGCTCTAACCCAAAAATACAACATTCTTATAGGGTAACAGACCTTTGCACCCTTCGGGAAGGTTACATAAAAACCGACCAAACTTCAATTTACCCTCCTAAATAGAACAAAAACAAAAGTTTTATAATGATTCTGAAAAGTTATTATTTCGCGCCCTTTACTGCTCCAAATAAAAAAAAAAAAAGAAATAATTTGAAATAATGGCAATGACTCCGTGGGGAAAATTTCCTGGACCATTTCTATTCATTTATTTTTGATCCTTCAGCAAGATACACACGTTAATAAAGATTTCAAAAAACGGTGCAGCAATAAGAAAATAATTGGCTCACAGTTTTGCTTTTTTACGAAATATATATCTTAGGGGTTAATTGTTAATAAAAGTTATTTAAATTAGTTAATTTATGCTGCAGATTACTTAGCTTAAAAGAATAAGGATAAAAGATTACCCCGTTTTATAAGCCATTAATACAGAAAAATGTTCTGTATGCTTCTACTATATAATGCGTATGTAATACGAGCTACTCTCTACACTCTACACTCTAAGAAATCATTGTAGTTATAGAAAACTGTTAAGGAGAAGCTACACGACGAGAGACTTTGGCCATCAGAGATCTTTTGGTCTCTGGAGACCCAGAGACCCTTGTATAAATACACTTCATAGACGAAAAAAGTCTCTAAAGAGACCTAGTCTATGGCGAACATTTTGGTTTTCGGTCTCCCGTCGTGTTTTTAAAACACACAAGTCTCCAGTTTCGGTCTTTGGTTTCCGAAGTTTGTTTATTTGTCGTCTTCAGGTCTCCGGTTAGTTAAGTGCAATAGAGTTAGTTAGTTAAGTGCAATAGAGTTAGTTAGTTAAGTGCAATAGAGTTCTAGTTATTTTTGAAAAAAAAAAAAAAATAGAAATTTGTTGTGTTTAGCCCGTAAAATTTTAAAATTGGTACACCAAGGATGCATATTTTTGTATAACATAAAAATATAAATAACTTTTGAAATTTTTCTTGCTGACAATCTCTCCCTTGTCATAACATAGATCTCTGGAGACCAAACTTCAAATTTCGCCCTTACGGTGATAGTGTAATACCAACCGACATAACCAAATGCTAGGAGAGGTAGATGAGTAGTGAGGAGGAAGTCACGCCCAGAGCTGCAAGCAGCTATATACAAACGCACACATGCGTGTTCGAGTCGCGCGAGTTACATATGTACATTAAATTCCCAGATATCTCCATGATATCCGATATACCGCATTCATACAAGGTCAAGCCAAAAGACAAACCAAATGGCTTGGTAAACATCTACACATAAAATATATTCTGTTTCTGCAAAGCTTTGAACTAATTCATGTCCCATCAGAAAGTGCATTTTCCGTTCCCACGAAAAATGCTTACTTGTTAATAATTTAAAGTCACGTTGTCATACCAAGTTAGGGAAGATGATATGAAATGTAAAGATAAGAGTGAAGTATTTGTATTCTGTCAAGTCTCCGATTGTGAATAATAAAATAATTAATAATTTTCCAGTGAGATTTTTTGATTTAAAAAAGCGTTTCCCTTCGGTTATCCCAAATAGAAGAAGTGATTTTAAAAGTAAAATACATATATATATATATTTAACTCGCGTGGCTTATCCCTATCGATATATGGCCGATCTAACGTAGTGGATCAGTGCGAAGAGAAAAAAGTGAGGTACTATAAAATGGGTAGGGCGATCGAAATATCTCCAGAGATTAAGAATACTATTAATTTTTTTAAAATATTAAAAAAATAATGCAGCCTTGCGGGGGGTCAAAGTTTGATATAGTATATTTTGAAAGAACTAATACAGAATAAATTTTCTCAAGTCCTGGAAGAAATCTAAGTACCCACACTTCTATACTCCGAGATCAAATGACTTAGTTATAATTGGCAAGCTCATGATCTTCAGATATTCTCTCTTCCCCCGGGCAGAATGAAAAGTAGCCTTAAGCAGATACGTCGGAATTATGAACTTATATTCCAAATATGATTCCAACGGGTTGGCTGGTTTAGGTTTGTTTTGAAAATGTATGGAAAATTTCGAGCCTTATTTTTGAAACTTTGATCCCATCTAGGCTCCCTCCCGCTACGGAACCTGAAATATCTATTATTTGTGGCCTATGATAGTACTGTTAATTTAAAATAGCAATAAACTCTCTATGCTTCTCGGTTTAGGAATTATAAACAAACCCCGGTCCCCAAGAACTTCCCCCTCCCAAATGCTACAAAACGGACTTTTTTTATGCACATATTAATTATTTATATGTGAATATGTTTTTTCTATTGAAATTCCTTCGATTTTCTGGTAATATTATTGAAAAAAAAAAACCTTCGAGTGCAAACGGTTAATAATTATTCCTGAATTGGCATAAAGGACAGAAGGGGGAATATGGCACTTTTTCCCACTTCATTTTTACATCTATCTATTTTTAAGGCCTTAGAGCTTGTATCAACTAGTTATTGAAATATATGTAGGAATTTGTAACCACTTACTGGTGCGGGAAAGAATTATTCTCTGCCTTCACGTTTCGGCATAAATATGACTGTCACTTTACACAATCAGTGGGATCATAATGACTCCCTCGATGCACTTACACCATTTTTATAATGATCGCGATTGTGTTTGATAAATTTTGTGATACTTAGTCAAGCTACGTGGATCCATGATTTTATTAGACCACTCAATGGAAACACCACCAATAAAGTACTCAGTATTATGGAGGTTCAACAAACGGTGAAAAGTTTAACATTTACACTTGCTTGGATTGGGAAAATTTCAGTTACATATTTAAAAAGCGATATGATTTTAAGGTCGTTGGTATATAGTAACGGTTGCGGGGAGTGAAATGTATTTATTATCTTATTATTAAAAATGAAAACCAACAGGGGACTTAAGTGGTTCCCTTGGGGAACACCAGACAAAAATTTGGAAAGATTCAAGACTGAAAGCGCAATCTATTTTAACACACTGAGAACGATTAGTAAGACATGAAGTCAATTAATTAAGCAGCTAAGAATTAAAACCAAAAACCTAATGATTTTTAATAAGAAGTGCAAAATTAACGCGATCGAAAGCTTTTCCCAAATCTGTGTATATTTGTAATATGTTGTGTAAATTAAAGTCAGAAGTCACTGAGGCTATGACTAAGTCGGATAGCTAATGTGAGCCATCCTGTGTAGCAAAAGTCCCAACAGTACTTTTATTAACTAAATATGCCAACCATTTCTGATGGGAAAAGTGGCGGACACTTTGTTATCGTGACTAAGAGTTTTTTTTTTTTTTTAAGTTGAAAGTGGAGGAGTCGGTACTGAGAATTGAGTTCGTATAGTTTATCTAACGTGTATCAGGGCGGACTGCCAATCTTCCCCTACACCATTTAATTGTTCATCTTTTTTCTATTTTACGAAGCGTTTTGTAAAAATAATACGACAACCAAGTGCAAGGTACAGTACCAGTATTACCAAACTATTGGGAGCATAGAGTTTCTACTCAGACTCTCCACCTGACTCTGTTATCCAAGGCTCTGCCTCAGTTTCTTTAATCGCTTTGTTTTTATTCACTATGATAGATGATTATCTATCCAAAAATGGGGCTACTGTTTATTAGAAATGGCGCGGCGTGTACCAGGAAACTTCTTAGTTGCTGTCATAGATATTCTTTTGGGTTAACAGCTCTGCTAAAATAAGCCTTCCGTAAAACATATTGTGTTTCTGGTGCTATTGGAAGAGAGAGATGATGGAATTTTTGATCGGTTTGGTAGTAGGTATAGTGTCAGAACTGACTTTTATGACTTTTTCTCTTCCAAATTACCTACAATCATGCCTGCTCTAGTCAGAAAAGCGAAGAACCGTGTCGATGTAAGTTTCGAACTAGCTACCCCTGAGATGGGAGTCAGCGAAGTTAATTAGTATTTATTACAGAGAGGATTATGGTAGATATAACTTATAGTCTGAATACCGTGCAAAACCTTTCGGTTATTTGCAGCAATGGAAGCAACATATCCACCGTGTCGTCATACTAAAAATTACACTTGAAATATTTAACATTATTTTGTATCTTGACAGTTTTCCAAATTAGTTATAACCATAAATTCAATTCAATTTAATTGCAAACGAATATTTCTGTATGAAAATCATTGAATGGCTAACAAAGCAATAAGCCTATGAGATTTGAATTTGTATAGTCCAATATTCGTTGGACTATTCCATTAACCTATAAGCCTTTACCATTTGAAGTGTAGAAAGATTACGGTTGCTAGTTGCTACACCCTACCGGATGAAATCATTCGATGTAAGATGGCATCAATAGTAGGGCAACTGAAAAGGGGAGAAACAAAATCGTCCCTCGTAAAATATACCGTGATCATAAAGACACCTGTAACTCGCCTTTGCCTGATATGTCCGTATATGTGAGGCTTCCTTTAGCCGGGAACCAAAAGCGACGACTCCTTTTTTGAATATCGAGTCATCATGCATTTTGAATCATTTTACGGCCCTTAATATTGTTATTATTATTATGCCTCGTTCAAACAGCTTTCGAATGAAAAACAATTTCAGATTTTTCTGGTTCTTTTTTATATCTTTACGATCGCCACGTTTAATGACATATTTAACTTTGGTTGGCATATGCGAAAGCTGTAAAGATTATCCTCAATAATATGACGTACCTTTACTACAGAGGTCTACAGTTCAAATATATTCTATATAAGCAGATACGGGATGAATAAAAAACAAAACATGGTTTTATATGTGTTATCCTGTACGGTTTATAGCCTAGATATAAAATTGAAATATTCTACTACTCTCTCTTGCAAATCTGGGGCATAATATCGAGATTTTGGTTTTATTGCTTGGGTTTTCTCATATGCAGAAGAAAACAAAAACTAAAATAGAAAGTGTTTGCAATATTTAAGTATTTTCTACATACATCTGTATAGTGACTGCAGTTGTTATTAGTTCATTTGGTAATATAAGTAGCGATATATTACACAGGCGACGAATGGGTAATCAGCTTTTAAATTAAAACAAAAAAATGTAATATTTTTAGTGTAACAAGAGTTATCGTTAATAATGAAATGCATGAATAATTCTCTCAACATCGTTGCATTATTGTCAATAACCGTACTCGCTTTAAAATGAGGATTAGGATTATACAATATTGTATTCTGAAAATATTTTTGTACGAAAAACCCTTGGCAATTTTAAAATGTCAGCTGGCCATGCAACGTGAAGGACAAAATTTAAAATCTGACAGCAAAAAGCCCAAGTCCCTATGTTGTTGAATTCCAATTTGTATATTTTGTTAATGTATCTCTTTTTAAGATTTAATAACAACTTTTTGGGTCACAAAAAAGTGTAATCAACTCAAGGGTGAACACAGGGGCAGGGTGATCCCCTCCCCTTGAGACTGTTTCTAAATCCCACTAAAAGATAGAAATTTATTTCTATCATCACTTAATAAATACATCACAAAAGTTCTTAGAGTTTCTCTTCATTTTACATTTAATTAAACATTTAAATTATTGTATATTACATTTGTGTATAAATATTAAAATTTTCAAGGTACACAAAAAAGCAAAGTCTGGGTAGTTGAAATTTTAACACTACAGTGAATAACAATTTCCCGAAATTGATATTTAGAGCTCCTAATTTTATCAAAATACTTAATTTAATTACTTTGGTATGACTTTGCTTTCTTTGTGCATCTTGAAAATTTTATACACAAATGTAATATATTTTCAATATAACTAAATGTAAAATGAAAGGAAACTCTAGATAGGTAACTTGTGTGATGTAGGTGTACTCATTAAATGAAGGGAGAAATTATTTTCTATTTTTAGTGCGGATTTTGTAGCTACGTTTTTTTAAATAGTTATTTTTATATTTATTATTTTTTCATTTTCAGTCTGACATTATTCATAAAAAAAAATTTGCATTTTTTTTATCGAAAGATTCCAAAACCCGGGTATTTTGATAAAATGTAGTATGTTTTGAAAATCAACATAGTTTTCTTGCAGCAAATAAGTTTATACATACTTACATTAACTCTACCAAATTCATGCTCCTCGAAAAGTTCTTTAACCAAGTGTTGATTTGAAAGAAATTATTGGAAAACAAAAACTTAAAAACTTTGCTTGTAACAAATTATAGCCCAACCCAGGAAATTTTGGTGTTTGAACAAAATGCAAGCTACCTTTATGTGAAAAACACCAGCATTAAGACAAGGTCAGAAATGTATAATGTGGGCCGCTAATCGGTTCACTATCCTTTCATTCAAGTTGTACTTCATGGCTTGTACGAGTGAATTCCGGGGGATATGACTGACCGACTTTCTATTTTATTTGGCACTATATTTTACTATGCTTACGGGATCAAAAACTTGTATTATATAAATAAAAGAACTCCGGCGATATCTGGATACTAACGAAACTTTCATGCTGAAATGGAAAGAGAAAGCTATACACAACTGATGGTTTAAACTTCAGGAGCCGACAGATAACCTTGAGATATGAAAGAGCAAAATGGGTCATTTGGGGGCGGAGAGTGTGTTTATGATTTTAGTATATTTCCCCGTAATACACTGTAACACTCTTACTATAGTATACCCATAAAGGAATCATGCGAAATGATTGACTAACTGTTCATCCTTTCCAAAAAATACTCCAACTTTTTCAAATTTTACCTCGTTTTCAGTAAACTGCATTATCACGAGCTGTAAATATAATGCGATGGTTATCAGCGCTGACAAAATGTCAAAAACGTCATCAGGCGAGAAACGCAATTATAGGTTTTTTGCCAGCTTGAGATTTGAATTACGTACATCGACACGAAATTACAGGTTAAGATTTTCAGCCAGGTTTATAGCTAGCTTTGACTTTACGAAATTTTTAATTTCCAGTTGGAATTGTCACTTCGCATTGTTTAACTTACATTATTTGCATTAAATAATAAAATAATTTGATTATCAAATAACGCACGATCGAATAAAAAATGATTATTTGAAACTCAAATAATTTGCACCAAATAACAAATAATTATTTGCGAATAATTCACCAAATAACGAATAATTATTTGATTTTCAAACAACACATGATCGAATAAAAAATGATTATTTGAAACTCAAATAATTTGCACCAAATAACAAATAATTATTTGCAAATAATTCACCAAATAACGAATAATATTTGTAATCAAATAAATTTTTATTCGATTTTTCATTTTATTCGGTTTTTTATCTTTTATTTTTATTCGAATAAAAAATGCCCATCTCTGGTTATTTTAGTGAAGTCCTTTATAAATTTTCGGTAGTAACCGAGAAGCCCAAGAAAGGATTTAATTTGCTTCCGGGTTTTCGGCAGAGGGAAATTTTTAATAGCTTTGATTTTGTCTGGATTTGGTTTAATCCCTTCAGAAGTTACAACGAAATTATTTAACAAGTGGTGAAAGACCGAGAAAAGTAAAATACGTGCAGAAGAGAAAAAGTATCTAAAAGGTGGAGGGAAGAATCAGGAGAATTGTAGAGAAGCCCAGTAGCTAGCATACAAAACGAAAAGGAAAGAAGAAGAAAAAGGGTTTTCGACCACAGGGAGTGTGCTAGGAAAGTTCCCGTTCCGTCAGCTTCCTCTTGGAGCAATCCTTGGCGGGCCCCCGTGAACCTGCCTTCAGTTTAATTTTAAGCACATAACGGGGAGAAGGAAATAATTACATCAGCAGCCAGGTGCATCAAGCGAGGACAAAGGAGTAACAGAGAGCGCTGTTATGAGTGAAGTACCATTTGGATGATCTTTTTTTTCATAACATACATATACTCATATATATATTTCAAATTTGTATTTTTATTTGACAATATAACAAAAAAGAAAAAAAATATTTTAAGACTAAGATTAGGATCGAATTCCTCGTGTAAGCAAAGACAGCACTGTTAGTTGTGAAGTACATCTGTACGATAATTTTTTTTTTTTGACATAGATGCACATTTTACGTCCTTTTTTATTAAATTTGATAATGGTGCATTTAAAGACTTAAGTCTGAACTGATAATAATGAGATAACGTAGATAGGTATTCAATCCTTTTTCGTTAAATGATAATTATAAATCTAAAGACAAAGTCTCTGGAGCAAATGCCTCTTGTAATGAATTCATGATATATAATCGTGGTTAGTGAAGTAAAATTTGGATTTTTATTTTTCTTTAACGTAGATATATATATATATTAAACTTTTCGTTTAAAATAGTACAATTAAATTTAACGATTAAGTCTCCTGATAAGGAGTGATTTCATATTATAATTGAAGATGAGAAATTAACAATAATTAGATAGCACCATTATTAGTGCCTGCCAGAATTTTAAAGGAAATCCCGATCGGAATTTTTTTTTGTTTTCCTTCTGTGAAACAGTATAGCTCAGTGGAGGTCCGGCAAATACACAAATTGCGTTATAGAGCAATGAAGCGATGATTTCTTATTTCACCTCATTTCTCTCTCCCGGAGAACTGTTAGTTCGGATCGTGAGTTGATCGGATTCGCTGGTTTTCTTTCAGGTTTCATAGGGGCATCTGTAGGATATTGTGTCCACGGTGCCTTCTGGGGAAGACACAGAGGATCATCACAACAGATCCTCGAATCGAAGGTGAGTGGTGAGGTCCATTCTGGACCTGATGTGTGTTTGCTTTCATTTGTAGGTAACTTGTTTTCGTACCTTAGCCATGAATTCTTTTCTTTTATTGTGGCACGTGATTGTGCAGGTTCTTGAGTTACCCACCTCACAACTCTCCCGCACTGGTCGAGGTGCTAGCATGCCGCCCTGCCATACAGCTACCACGGAGTGAGTTGTATATAGTCACGCATAACATACTTTGCAATATTTCCGAAGAAATTAATAGAATGAGTTAGAAAAAAAATATACTTTATTGTTACAAATGATAAAAGAAATGCGCCCTATATTCATCTTAAATACTACAAATATATCCGTGTTCACGTACATGTTCAACAGAAGAACAATATGACGATGGGGATGATTCTTGATCTATAACCCATTGTTTAACGTCAAGGGTTACTATGGACACAAGAATAATTACCAATTTCTGCGAAGTAACTCTGAATATAAAAAAAAATTTACAAGCCATTCCAAGTTTTAAAAATTGCTGAGTAGGTAATAATTCACATTAGCCTTCTGCTATTCACGTAATTTCTGTTAGAATTTAATTCGAATCCCAAGTTGTTCAATAGCAGGAAATAACAAATCTAAATGATATGCGTTCATTGACTTTAAAATATCTATGTCCATTTTACGGTATACAATGTTATGAAATAATCTTTTATATGCACTCACGTTATTTATTATAACAGACACATGCCTTTAAAATACTAATAATATTCCTTGAAATATACATTAAGTCGAACATATTATTTGTAACTAAATATTCCGACTGATTGTACTTTTCCACACTCATCTTTTACCTTTAACAAATACGCGCATTTAACTATTTAGTTATTAGTTAGATTCGTACATCGAAGATAATTTGTTGGCACTACATGTATTTGACCAGCTTCTGTAATTGCGTCCACCTTACAAATTGAATTTTTTTCGTTCACATTCTACAATAAAATGCAATTGGATATTTTCCTTAAGTTTGCGAAAGCGCGTGTAATACTACACAATCTATCTCGAAAGATTATGTAATAAATATTTGTAATTTTTACATTTTAAATTAACAAAAAAATCTCACATTTCGTAAATATTGGGAAGCTGGCTTCCACCATCATCAAGAGTGTACGTGCGTTCCTATTTTACGAAAACGTTTTATAGATTTTTACAAAAATCCTTAAGCTTTTATGTAATTGGCTCTTCCAGATTAAGTTTTTACGACAGCTTTCGTAAATATTTTACGAAAAGTTTTTTGAGTCTGTGAATTAGTTTTCCTCAATTTATTTCTTATTATGAAGTGTGAAATAGTTTGTTTTCAGTCCAGTACTATTCTATATGTGTTCAGTCCACCGACGTGTTGTGATTCCCCCGATGTAAACACATTCCTAAAAAGACAAAATAAAGGAACCACAAAGAACCAAATTCTAAATGAAATCAACAAAAAGCACTTATCTGACTGTTGGGAATTTCCTTCCTTTGACCTAGCGACGTCCAAAGATTCCAACGAAGAGATAAAACACCTAAAACATATAAAATTATTATTATTTTCAACAAATTTTATAAAAAATTTCATCAACTTACTTGAAGCATACAGCCCTCCTGTATATTTACATTTCGTAATGTCACATCATGACATTACGTCAAATCATTTTGATTTTGCCTCAGTCATCAAATCCAACAAAAGTCGCTAGGGCAACACCGAGAGGCTGGATACGGCGGCTATATAAAGCCGACGAGCCGCAGCAGAAAATCATTCTTGGTCCAGAGCTCATCTGGTTTGGAGACTAATCTAAATACAAGAATATTCCCAACCTCATTATAGAAGACTAATTCTATATTTCAGAGTTTAATCTGAAAACTCCTATCATTTCCAAAAAATCCATCCCACACCTAAGCAGAAGTTTAATTCTGCGCAGAGATTAATCTGCTAAATTCCATCCCACACCTAAGCAGAAGTTTAATGCTGCGCAGAGATTAATCTGCGACACTCCTTCCTACACCTAAGCAGAAGATTAATTCTGCGCAGAGATTAATCTGCAAACATCTCCTGTCCACATCTAAGCAGAAGAATAATTCTGCGCAGAGATTAATCTGCAATACTCCTGCCCTCGTCTAAGCAGGTGAATAATAGTGCAGCAGAGAATAATCTGCTCTTCTTCTTCTTTATAGTAGCATATTGCTACAATTCTGCGCACGCTCAGAATACTGTCAAAGACTAATCTGACTAGTTTTACTGATTATAGCACTTTACTTCCTTGTGCCCTCACGTACGAGCAGAGGTATTTTGCTGCCCTTGTACCCTCACGCACTAGCAGCATTAATATTTTCCCTTTTTCTGTGTTTTTATGACAGATAATAATTCTAGTCTTCTCTCCCTTTTTCAGAACGAGGAGAAAATTGGCAGCGCCTGAGCGGGAGCTCATTGATTTTTATTTTGAATTTTAATTTGTTTATTTTTTATTTCGTATTGAATTTTATATTGAATTTTTAGTAGTTTGTAGGTTAGTTTTTAGTTCTGAATTTTTGTTAATGAATTTGTGATATAGTTATAAGCTTTTAATTTGAATAAAAAATTTTATATTTGAATTTGAAAAAACTGAGTTGTCCATTAAAAACCGGCATCTCTCCCACGTCCGAGACTAGCTCTCACAATATGCAACACATAATTATGATCCATATTGTTTAACATTATGTACAGGTGAATCAAATTTTGTATAATCTCAATTTTATGCAGTCCTAGGCTGAGATCACACCGGACGTTTTAATCATGGCACTCTGTTTGAATCAAGATTGAAGTATTATTAAAGCGTCCGTCCGGTGTGAATTCAGCCTTTTATTTCGCCATGCTATGTATGTAATATAACATTATTGACAAATGGCTTATGATTCTATAAATGTAACCTGTCGCTAAGTAATATAATATATAATCGATTTTTCTTATTTTGAATTCCTAATTTTGAAATTTGTAAAAGCTGACATAAATGCAACCAAAATCACAGATATTAACAATAAAAATAACACATTACTTAAAAATGGTCAAAAATTTGTGATCAGTTTTTGTACAGATTTTTTCTATTTTTATCAAAAAATAATAAAACAAATTTGGACAAAAGTACCCACAAAGTAAATTTTTTGTGATAAATGTGAAATTTGCTAGAAGAAATGGGTAAACCCTGAACATATTTGCCGAACAGTTTTATCACATGATTCTGTCGACAAATGAAAAGTGTTTATCGATAAATGTGTGAATTTGTTTCTGTGAATTTTGTCTTAATTCTGTAGATTGTAGCCTTTCCAGGAATGAAAAAATCCGAAAATCGACACATATCCATCAAGGACTTTTTTTAGGATACAGGCCAATTGTTATTCTCGATTATCCTGTTCACAAAAATTACATCGAGGATATTTTTCCTACAAAATCCATTGGCTGATAAGTTTCGTCAATGGAAGTGAAAACATTAAAATTGAAGCGAAAATTCATTTTATTCTTCAACATGATTTCTTTTAAAGTAATACCATAGACAAACTAATAACATACAAAGAATGGACTAGTAGAACGAAAATCTACAACGCTTTTCTCGAATATAAAATCGACGATGCCATTCTGGTGTGTGTGGATCCATGTTTCGTCCATCGTTATGAATCGATGTAAAAATTCCTTTGGGCTACAAACATCCCCGAATTGCTCTCCGAATTATCAACACGATGTTAAATTTTATTAAATTTGTTTTCTCTCCTTCAAGCTCAAAATTTACGTTGAAATGTAACAAATTTTGGAAAGAATACGGCTGTATTAAATGAAATTGAATGAAATTGACATTAAGATTCTGACAAATATACACGTATATTTCATTCAAACTCAATTATTGTTTGACATCAAATCTGCAGAGGAGCAGAGTTAATTAAAACAAGTTTAACATCCTAAACAACGTTTATTTAATCCAATACTATTTTATAACATCTTTAGTGTTTTTAATCGACAAATAATAATAAATTATGATCGGTGTACAATTGTACGAAATAAAGGGCTTTCACAGCCTGTTCAAAATTTGTTCCATTTTTGAGGCAAGAATGCTCTGTCTATTCTTATTATATGCGTATTGAGCGATTATGAAGGGTGATTGAAAATTTAAAATAAACAAATCTAAACATCTTCCTGAAATAAAATATAAATGGATGTCCTGATTTTGTGAATGATAACACAAAGAGCTTTTATGACGACTTGCAGTTTATTGAACTTAATTTTTTTTCGTATATATGTATATCAAATGGATCAATTATTTTTATTGCAACCAAAACGAAACTAATTCAATTATGATACGAAATTTACTATGTACTTTATAAATTTTAATCACATTAAAAAAGGAGACTTTAGCAACTACAATTCACATATTCACAAAACGACATTAGAATATTTGATGCAAACAATTAAACTAAATTTGAGCAAAATTAAAAACATTAAATAGTGTGTCACAGAATTTAAAATATAAGAATATTTATCAAAATTAATTCACTGCTGAAAAATAAAATTAATTATTATTTCGTAAAAATTGTCTTGGAACCATAATAACTATTGCCACAGACTTGTGTTAATTATCACAATTTCCCAACACCTTGTAGGTTCTAATTGTAAATTTTACCACTGAACTTTGTACACGGTGAAAGCTGTAAATTCCAAATGCCGTAATAGCCGTTTTCATACGATGGAACTAAGTTTTTCCAATGTGAAATTCAAAATTCTGATACGAAAAAAATTAAGAATACTGTCGGGGATAGTGCCAATTTCAATAATTCCGAATGTCCAATTTATATAAAAAAAAACGCGAAATTCAAAGTAGTCCCAAAAAAATTAATGCTAAAAAATTACTGCCAAAAATCAATATTAAAAAACCAAAATGCTAAACTGCATTTGACGTTTGCGTCACCATTTTATAGACTCAATGAGGGGAAATTTTGCGAAATGTCTGCTAACTACCGAACACAAGCTGATTAGCAAACTGTGGACTCCATGTCCATAATCTATTATTATGTAATTTTTCCTTTAATTTGCTTTGCAGCATGAATTTTATGATCACATTATTCTTCTCAGTGAACTTTCTATCATTTATAATGCTTTCCATAACAATTGCACATAAAATTTACATTTTGATATTTGCATAAAGTAATAGTTTTTATAATTCTAGTAATGTTAATTTCATGACAGTTGTAAATCGCAAGTAAAATGTAGTGCGTGGCAGGTGATTTTCACCTGTGTTTTCGTTTGTTTTATGTGATTTTTTGCAGGTTTACGACAATAGAACATCGTAGGAGCACCTGTGCAACTATCTGGTTACCTTGGATAATGAATTCTAGACGTACTTTTGTTGAGACAGGGAAATTTTCTCAATTTGTAGCAAAATTAATATATTGAACAACAAACAATTTTTTTCTCCCGAACGGGAATCGAACCTACACTTGTTAGAATCGGTCAGTGATGGAGAACAGAAGAATTTAAGAACTTTTATTTTCAACGATTCTAAATCAAATCATAAATACAAGAGAAAAAAACCGACTCATCCGGGGTTTGAAATAATATGCGCTTCCGTTTCCGTTTGCCGGGCGACAGCTCTTACCACTGAGCTAATGAGATAGATCATTTTCCCCTTTGCTTTTATTAATTTGTAACTAGCCTACTGCCATGTTTGCTTTCCGCTGGCATTAACCAGTAACGATGAAAGTGCACAAATAAATGGTGTAGGTTCGATTTCCATCCAGGAAAAAATAAATAAAATTTAATTTATAATTTTTTTGTGTGGCTTAGTAGGCTAGTTACAAATTAATAAATGCAAGAGGGAAAATCATCTATCTGGTTAGCTCTGTGATATGTGCAGTCCTTATTCATTTCAATTTTTTTTGTTTTTTTTTAGATAAATACAACGTCTTTGGACGTCGAGTCACGGAAACTCTCTTCAGGTAAAATTTTTTTTCATGTTATTATTGATTGTAATTCAGTTTCTTGTGCATTTTCTAATGCTCATTCTTTTTCTCTTTTATGTGTTCAGCACGGATGCAGTTCGCCGATGGAAGTTTCAGCTGTAACAACAATATGTCAGTGGCGCATGCCCACAGCTATCTCACTTATGTCGTTGTCGTTTGAACATCAGGTTCGCTCTGGGGCCAACTCAAGTGCTGTCAAAACGTTCGTTTGAAGCAAAAATGGCATCATAGGTTGTATATGGAGGCAACCCAAAAAGCATCAGGTTCGCTCTGTAAATTTTCACGGGTCACTGTAAGTGAACTACACAAACAAAAACTAGTGGTAATTTGGTATTAATTATGTATACACAAACAAATATTTTTCAGAGGCACACTGAATCCGTTCAATTGAACAGGATTGCCTCCAGAACAAACTTTTTGGTTCAAACGAAAAGACATTAATTTCACTTTACAGTGGATTTTTTGAATTTTTTCTAAAGTAGTCGGTTCATCCAGCTAGCATGTGTCCCAATACACACCTAAAATGACATAAATAAACACCAATCAATAAAAATTTAGTTATTAAAAGAATTACATACCATCCTAGTTAGATCTTCGACAGCTGATGCCTCCATCGTTGAACTGGACGACACACAGCAATGACCCTAAAATAAACAGAAAAGAGGATATATTAATAAAATTATTATAAATATTTAGAATATGTTTAAATGATAATGCAATAATACAATTTAAAAGTGCTTTTATACTAAATATAAGTTATACAACTAACCGTAAACCACCCAACAACAATAACACGTAGTAAACAAAAATGGATTAAACAACGTACTTACCGTAATTACTACTTCATAAAAAATTTATGCTAAAAAATACATTTATAAAACCAAACGAACATAAACACCAACGTTGCAGTTTTTTATACATTAAAAAAGCACAAATTAACCAAATAAACCTGTAATGAGAGGCAATTTGGGACTTATTTTTGATGCAAATTAATACTGTAAATTCACCGGCATACACGATCTACGGCAACATATCTTCGGAAGGATGTCCAACGATGATTAATGGTAATAAACCTGGAAAGACATACTAAACGCACGAGAAAACTGAGGTGAGCATCACCTGTCACGCGAATATCAACTGTCACTTTAATTTCCCAGTACACAAGCCACTGATTTCATAGAATTTAACGTGGCGTATTCGATGAAGTTAATCGCACGACAGTTATTCAACGACTAATTAAATACTTAAAAAAAAATACGATCTAATTTACACCAATGAGTGGGAAAGAGAAACGTGAAAGTGACAAATTGCAAATTTCACACGCAATTAGTACTACCACACAGGAATAAAAGTGCGATTTACAGTAAAATTTTAAAATAAATTTGTGAACTTAATATTAAGTTAATTAATTATCTGAATTAAAGAAATAAGCAATAAAATCATATTAAAGGTAAATCAAACAGGAAAGATTAAATAAATTTAAAAAATCAGAATTTGGTTATGAATGCTACATTTTTAATAGTCATCTTGTGTGCAGAAATTATCAGTCATTTTCAAAATTGCCTTACCTAAGGACTACAAAAAGGCTGCGCACAGAGCAATCTCACTGTTATTTTTTGGCAAGCGACGACAGTGGTTATAAGTGTATTTGTTTGCAAATTTGTTTTGTTCATCAATAGCAAGCGGTAAAAATTAATTGTGTGGATATTGCGGTAAATTGCACTGTTTGGGGGTAAAATTTACTGCTGTTCCTGCACAAAATCTGTGCGATGTGCAAATAATTTATTTTACATTTTCTGATTTTTGGCTATTTTTTGTTAATAGTGTTTGGTTACATTTTCATTTAATATTATTTTATTATTACTTTTTTTATTTTTTTGTCAATTTTAAATTTTTTAATCTTTCCGTTTCCTATTAACATATATAAATGCAAAATATTTTTTCAATCTTTTGTCTTCAACTAGTTCTCCTTAATTGTTTTGTATTTTTTTTACCTTGATCTATTATTCTACAATATTGAATTAGTTAGGATAGTTATATTAAATATATGCGAAAATTGTAACTAAAAGACAGTTAATAAACCGAAAATATGATTATTTTTGTGCTGTTATTCACAAAATCTAGCAGTTCTATCCGCATCCTTTCTTTGATTTCAGCATCTAGTAAGTGTGAAGATTTGTGTACATAACTTTAATTAATTTTACAAATTTGCAAAGTATGTATACGTAGTCACCTTAATTGAATGTCCGAAACGTTCAGCATCTTCAATGCTCCTACGACCCCGCTTAAATTCATTATACCAATCGTATGCGATTGCTTTCGACGGAGCAGATGCCCCCAAAGTTTTATTAAAGTTATCAATGATTAATTTGAAATCTTTCGAATATTGATACTGCACGAATTTATTTTTTTCCCATGTTTTTACAAAGCAAATGTAGGGTCACTCAACCAACCATAACTAACGAAGCCGTCGTCGATATGTCATGAAATTTAACAGCTTCGATTTGAAGGAATATATTTGAGAACGGTATGATCAATTTTTGTATACGGTGCCATCTAGTAGTCGATTACGGATTCATTTGGATAAAAATATATGTATGCTTGAGAATAGAAAAAGGTAGTTACCGCAAAACTCGTATCTCTGTAATATATATGACTCCTTGATTAAGTTCTATTTATGTATTTTTATTTAATTTTTTTTATTTAGAAGCCTTGACTTAACATGTACCCTATCAATTTTACTGGTATTCTATCACAGCTTTTTTTGGTTGAATCGAACAATTTATAGATAAAAAGAAACACAACATTTTTCAACGTTTTTATCGCGAGTTCGTTTCAATATTTGAATAATTTTCTATATGTATAATAATAAAATCATTTTGTTTCCATTTCCTTATCAGGCTGTATTTAGGTAAACCACCCTCGTATTATAACGGAATCCCTATCTTCCAATTAAAAAGATACTATTTGAAACAAGTGACAAAGATCTCGGTTTCCCCCTCTGTAACAAAATTCTTAATGAAAAAATCTCCAAGTAGTCCCTCTGGATTATAATTAAATCCAGATGACATCTTAGTACTTCGAAGTATTCTTCAAGAAAAGAACTGCTTTTTTAATAACCAACAGAGTTTTTAATTTTGCAATTAAATGTTTTGCCTTTTTAAAACGGTTGTGATAGTACCTACTAGTCGCTCATCGTGTCTAAAAACTTCATGGGTAGAGCAAGGGGAGGGTTTTAATAAAAAAGATTTCAAAGGTAAGTACGGGGTATGAACGTTGCTACTTTTTATGAAATAATCCCTAAACAGCAACTAAGAACAGGCGCAATAATATAATAATTTAAGTTACATTGAATGGAACCCCTTTGCAAACAATTGTACAAACCCTTGTACAAGCTACAATATTCCTGTCTCTTTCATATATAAAGCATCCTACATTAGAAATTGTAAAGATACGTGTGCAGTACAGTATATATATATAGTTATATTTTTATTATTACTACCTTTGATTATCAGAAAGCTTGCCACATAATTGGCTTTGACTTCCTCTGTCTTAAATCTAGCCATTAAATATTTCACCCTACCCAGCTCGAAAAAGCGAAATATTCGAGATTGGTATTGTAAATTTACACCTTTGTGTAAAAATTGATGATCTTGTAAGGCATCTAACATGCGTTATGTGAGCAGTTCTGTTTTTGGGGTTAGTGCTTGACGTACGTGAAGTCCAGTATGCTGACCCAAGTCAGCACCAGTGGCTTGGCGTGGACCTGGTGCCAGAGGAAGCAATAAGATTATAATTTTACAAAAGCGTTAAATAACAATGTGTTAAAAAGTTATTGCAGCGATTCTAAGAAATTATCTATACCCCTGTCGTTAGCTGCTTCTTAATCACCTAGGAGCTACTTTTTGAAGAAAATATGCAACTGCAACAGTGAACTGTGTCGACTGTGCGAAGAAGACATTAAAACCTCGAAGCATATAATATGCGAGAGTCTCGCGCTGCAGCTTTAATGATGGAAATCACTGGAGAAGTATTTATCTCTCCAAATAAGTTTTGCAAGCTTACTCGTAAAAGGTCGTAGAAAGACAGATTTAACTGAACTCTAGGGTAGGTTACAGAAGATATCTCTGGTTGCGGTGTCCGCAGGGTGTTAGTGGCCTAGTCACCCCTACCCTTAAGCTTATGCTTAAGCACCCACGATTGAGATGTGAGAGTAGGCATGAATTGCAGTGTTTTGGCCATCTGCTTTCAAATTAAAATAAAAGTTATTAGAGAAATAGTCATTCATAGTCAAGTCGAAATTTACCTGAATATTAGACACTCCGTTTCAATCATTGAATAAATAATTAACAAAGAAGCGGGATATCGTTCGAATATAGTGTACGTGAATAGGACACTTACTGACAGTAGAATGAACTTGGTTGAACTTAATTTGACGATTTTGACAGAAGCCATTTCAGAGTTCTGGGAGTTCAGTGAAACTTTATAGAATTTAATGATCTTAATAAATATTATTGTACTGTTCGTTAATAGAACGTACACGCAAATTTGATTAAGTGACTGAAATGAATGCACTGGTAAATTTGGATCAAGATCAGTGGTTTATTTCTTAACAACGAATCAACACTATTCACTTTATTTTAACTTTCAAGTAAATTCTGCACTGATTTTTTAAGACTGCCCACTAATTATATTAAGATCAGATTATGTATCAAGTTTTCAGGTCAACGATTCAAACGTTTAGGGAAACACACTTACAGGATTGTTTATAATAAATACATAAATAGATATTGAATATAGGGTTAACATAGAGCAAAGTTGAAATAACTTAACTTCGAAACACTGGCATACTTACTTAGCTTAAATAACTTGAGCAATCGTATTAAGACAGGATTATATAAACTGTTGGGTCAGAGATCAAAACACACTAGAAAATACACTAATTGACACCGATTAATGATATACGATTTTCAGAAATAGATATGTTGAGACAAAAGTCTATACATAAGTTTGGGTCTGAGATTTTTGTATCACACTGAAAACACTTAGCACCAAGTTGTAATATAAGATCGTCAAAAAATGTAATAAAAATATATGTGTAAAATAGATGTGCACACGAGATGTATAATATAGATATATATAAGTTAAAATATAGTCAAATAGATATATGAATAAGTATTAAAATGTTACAAGTGACTGGTACTCACCGATCTCCACCTTGGCACTTGAGGAAATTGGCTTTAAGCTAATGTTAAGACCCTTTGTTCTAATGTTTTGTTAGAACAATTCTTTATTTCCGTCGAGACCAGAAATAAAGTGTTAATGTTAATAAGATTGTCTTAACTTCAGTCGAGACCCGAAGCAAGATTCTTTATTTCCGTCGAGACCAGAAATAAAGTGGTTTGTTAGTAAATGATTATCTCAGTCGAGACCCGAGATAATATTCTTTAAGCCAGTCGAGACCCGACTTAAAGTGAATGTTAGAAATTATCTTAACTTCAGTCGAGACCCGAAGCAAGATTCTTTATTTCCGTCGAGACCAGAAATAAAGTGTTTTGTTAGTAAAGGATTATCTCAGTCGAGACCCGAGATAATATTCTTTAAGTCAGTCGAGACCCGACTTAAAGTGAGTGTTAGTAAATATCTTAACTTCAGTCGAGACCTGAAGCAAGATTCTTTATTTCCGTCGAGACCAGAAATAAAGTGTTTTGTTAATTGTTAAAAGTTATATATCAGTCGATACCCGATATAAATGTTAGTCCCTAACTAGCCAACTTACCCCAAGCGATGCCAAGTACAAAAAGAGATCGAGATCAGTCAGCTTGTCGTTTATATAGCCCTTGCTTGCACACGACACCACTGATAGAGTAGCAGCGGCGCATGATTACAAGAATTGGCAGTGCAGCTGTGATCTTACGGTACTGGCGATAAAATTTGCCTAGCAACGAACAAAAATGCATAGCAACAAGAAATTTAGAGCTTCCCATGCTGCTGTGTTAAATTAAATTATATTTGCAAAAAAAAATGTTTTTTCTATCACGTAGTGATACCTATTTTACCTATTTTTAGGAAAATTGTAATTAGATTGAATTTATTTGATTTTCAGAATTCAATTTCAGCATGGTATTGTTGTAATATGTTCCCTTTTCAGGAATTGTTTTTTAATACGCATTTAAACATATGATCATGATTTTAATTTAATCTGCTCAATGAGGCTATACTTTTATATTGCATTTGTGCAATATGTTATATAGATGATAAATACCTGGCTTTGTATGGTTGTGTATCTATGTTCTGATTGAGTGATTAAATAAGATTTAATTTTATAAAATTGTTATGCTTAGTTTTCAGGAATTTTTTTTCTTTTCAGAAGGTATTTGTTAAGAAAAATATATTCGAAGCGATTTGGTTCGAACATACTGCCCCCGTTGAAAGGCTGGAACTGTCTTTCAAGTGAATGTTTTGATCTTACTACTTGCGAATAAAAACAATCTTTAAAAACCCACTTGTTAAGAAGGAGAAACTCAAAACGACAATCTCAAAGGGAAGGAATCAAACACAAGCCAACTTTGTAAAAGGAAGAAAATAAAGAAAAAAAAGACGAAATTATTATTTTATGATTTTAATGTTTCCGTTGGCTAACAATCGGATTTTAATTCGAGTGCCGTCTTTCGTGGTGAATCTCTGGTTCCTTTTTTGAGCGTTTTAAGGCATCCCAAGACACGGTAATGTTCTCTGTTGACCCTGTTTGGTTATCAACGATGGTCATGATGATGTTGTCATCTGGGCAGGTGGTCGACACAATGCTGTGATCACTCAAAATATTTATTTTTTTTTGTTGCTGGTTGAGCGTTCACACAAGCGCCCTGTTGATTGATGGGTGACGGCTCCTGTATGGGATCTTGTTCTGGCCTTTGCCTTTCAGTATTCGGGGAGGTGGGTGGCGAGTCCTCAATAACACTTATCGGGATTGGTTGACGATCTAGCTTTATTTTGTTTAGGCGTTGACTTATCTTCAAGATTTTTGAACGTTGTTTTAATTCGTCGAGTTCTGCGGTCAATTCCAGAAGTTCCTGCTGCTCCTTGTCAAGACTTTGCACCGGAGATGGTGGCGCTTGCATAATCTCCTCGTCTAGATCCCAATCTTCTTCAATGGATTCAGCGTAGTCTTGATTAGGTGAAGGGGGCCACTCTGCCAATTCTTTCTCCAATCTCCAAGCTTCCTCCAACTCCTTTTCAATGTCCCGTCCCGGGGTGATAGGCAACTCGTCTTCATAATTAATTTCGTGGTTAGGTGTATTCATTTTATAAGTTCAATTCGATGACTGATAATTGCATTGAATTCGTAATCTTATTTATAGTAACATAACGGATTTTTTTTTTTGCTTTAGTCTTGTTTGCTTGATTGTCTGCAATGCAAAACTTGTAAAATGTGTAGTGGCAGAACAACAAAGCTGACAAAATTTCTCGCTCCAAAATGAATTTTTTGTTTGATATATAACGGTGTATGATTGCATTTGGTTAAAATTGCATTGCTATTTTACTATTAAGAACTTCGTTATAGAGACAAGAGTATGTATTTAGGCGTAGCCGTTCGACTCGACAATTGTTGTCTCACAATAATCTTTTGATTGGTATGTTAGAGAATATGAGTGCATTTATGAATATATGCCCTTTTAGAATATGAGCGACTATTGCGTGAAATTTTCTGCTGGAAAATTTAATTTATGATGCATCTTATTGTGTGTACATTTTTTTTGTTTTTATATTGCATTTAATTGTCATATACCGGCAAGATACATATTTTGGACATTGGTCGTTTTATAAGACCATTTTTTGTTTTTTATGCTGACTACACGAATGTAGTTGTCAGCACCTGGATGGACTTCACTTATTCGTCCTAATAACCAACGGCTCGCTACCAGATTCGGTTCTTTGATAATAACTAAATCTCCTATTTTAGGATTTGATATTGGAGTCTGCCATTTAGGTCTATTTTGTAGGGAATTTAGATAATCGTGAGACCATTTATGCCAAAACTGTTGTTGCAACAGTTGGAGATGTTTCCATCTGGAGAGTCATGAAACCTTATTTTCCAATACAGGTTCTGGTGGTAATAATAAGGAACTGCCAATTAAAAAATGTCCCGGAGTTAGAACATTTAGATCGTCTGGATCTTCTGTGATAGGACATAGGGGCCTAGAATTTAGACAGGCTTCAATTTGTGTCAAAACAGTTGCGAATTCTTCAAATGTCAATGAAGAATTCCCTAAAATTCGCTTTAAATGGAATTTTATGGATTTAACTCCGGCTTCCCACAATCCTCCAAAATGAGGTGCGGAAGGCGGGTTAAAGTGCCAGCATATCCCGTCTTGAGCTAGTGTTTCTGCCATCTGCGTGTTAGCTTGCAGTATGGCTGTTCGGAATTCCTTTTGTAGGACTTTGTCAGCTCCAATGAAATTAGATCCACAATCTGAAAAGATATCTGTGCTGAGTCCCCTTCGGCTGGAGAAACGGCGAAAAGCTGCTATAAAGGCTGCTGTGGACAAATCTGACACAGCTTCTATATGAATGGCCTTGGTGGCCATGCAAATGAAAATGCATATATACCCTTTATATACACGATTGTTTCGAAATTTAGATACTTTTAAATTAAAAGGACCAGCATAGTCTAGGCCAGTTTGTTGAAACGGTCTAGTCATATTGACCCGTGATGAAGGAAGATTTCCCATGAATTGATTTTTGATAGATGCGGATTGCTTAAAGCAAGTTATACATCTATGTAAGACTTGTTTTACGATTTTACGCCCTTGTGGAATCCAAAATTCGTTTCGAATCATGGATAATACCAATTGCGGACCTCCATGCAAAGTCTTTATATGGAAGTGGTCGATTATTAATGTTGTTAATTTACTCTCCCTTGGCAGGATTATTGGATGTTTTTGGCTGTAATGAATGTTAGCATTTCTTAATCGCCCACCTACTCGAATTAATCCATTGTTATCTGAGAAGGGGTTAAGTGATAAGATCTTGCTTTTAACTGGAAGTGGATTCTGTTTTTGTAAACATTTAATTTCAGTACCGAAAGCGGCATTCTGTGCTGCTTTAATGAGCCGAATTTTTGCTTGAGCAATTTCTGTCGGATTAAGTACCTTTGGGTCCATTAGTTGTTCTTGAGTGGACACCACCGATGGCCCTTTACATTTATTTATGAACCTAATGCAATAGGCAACTATGCGTTGTAATTTGGTAAAGCTGGAGAATTTTTCAAACAAATCATCGATGTTTGAATGAGCTATTGCGAACTGTGTGACTCGTTTTTGTTCAGTTTCAGGCTCATTAGCTGGAATTGGTTTAGATTTCGGCCAATGATTTTCACTGTCCTGCAACCAATGAGGTCCATGCCACCATAGTTTATGATCAATTAATGACGAAGACTTAATTCCTCTGGAATTGCAGTCGGCTGGATTGTCAGCAGACCTTACATGATGCCATGCTTTAATGTCGATCAAGTTCTGAATTTCCGCCACCCTATTAGCCACATATGTCTTATACTTATTAGGGTGACTACGAATCCAAGCTAATACAATAGATGAGTCTGTCCAAGCAAACGTAGGAACTTGATCAAATTTTAAATCGATTTTAACACGATTTATGAGTCGTGCTACCAATACCGCCCCGCACAATTCAAGACGTGGAAGGGATACGGATTTGACAGGCGCTACCTTTGACTTTGCCATGAGTAAATTGACTTGAACAAATCCTTCTTCATCCACAACTCCAATATAAACAGCGGCAGAATACGCTTGATTAGAAGCATCTGAAAATCCATGTATTTGACAGGTGGATAGGTTACTTGTAGTATGTAACCAACGTGGTATGTTGATGCTGCTAATGTGATGTAATTCTGCTTTAAATTCACGCCACTGCTTATCAATGGATGCCGGTATTAGCTCATCCCATGAACAACCTGCAAGCCATAAAGCTTGCATCAGTATTTTGGCCATGACTATAATTGGTGATATCCAGCCAAGTGGATCGAAAAGCGTTGCAATTTCTGAAAGAATAGAACGCTTTGTAGAAAGGCAATCTGATTTCCTTTTGTATTGTAGCGTGAAGCAATCAGATCCTGGAAACCAATGAATGCCTAAAGTTTTTACGGACTCATTGCTTGCGAATCGCAAAGGAAGGTCAACTTCTATGTATGATTCGGGGATCCTAGATAGTAAATCTGAAGAATTGCTAACCCATTTCCTCAAATTAAATCCGCCGGAAGATAACAGATTGATAAGTTGATCTTGTATTTGGAAGGCTTCTTCCTTTGTATCTGAACCTGTAAGAAGGTCATCAACATAGAAGTCACGAGACACTATCTTCGCAGCTTCGGGGAATTTGTCAGCTTCATCAATGGCTAGTTGATTGAGCGTTTTTATTGCGAGATAGGGAGCTGGCGTGGTGCCAAAGGTTACAGTGGTTAATTTGTAATCTTTAATAGGTTCATTTTGATTATCCCTCCAAAGTATTCTTTGGTAGGTTTGATCTGGAGGTTGTACCTTTATCATCCTGTACATTTTCTCTATGTCAGCAGACATAGCGAATTTGTACTTTCGCCATCTGAGGATGATTGAGAAGAGTTCAGACTGCAGTACTGGACCCGTATGCAGCTGTTCGTTTAGACTTTTTCCATTAGTCGTTTTTGCTGAAGCATCAAAGACGACGCGAACCTTTGTAGTGGTGCTATCTTTGATAACAGCATGGTGAGGAAGATAGTAACTTTGTTCGTTGGTTACTATCTTGTTAGCCGTTGTCATGTGACCTAATGTCTTGTATTCATTAATACAAGCTTTGTATTCCTGATAAAGTTCAGGATTTCGTTCTAATTGCCGTTCTAGGCTGTAGAACCTACGTAATGCCATACCACGAGAGTCACCTAAGCTGGGACTTTCTGCGATGAAAGGCAGGCGAACTTCGTAACGGCCATGTGCGTTACGAAGATGAGTTTTTTGATAAAACTCTTCACATTCTTGATCTGCTTTAGACAGCTTTCTTCCTGGATTAACTTCTTCAGTTTCCCAAAACTGACGTAAAAGTTTATCCAGTGAAGTGTCGTCGTCGTAATGAGCCTTTGCTGTTAACGCAGATGCTGTTAAGAATGTAGATGTATTTTTTAGCTTTCCGAAAAGTATCCATCCGAGGATACTGTTTTGGGCAGTTGGTGTTCCTGGAGGACCTTTCCGTAAACCTTCCAAGAGAATTTCGCTATACACATCTGCTCCTAAAAGCAGGTCAATTTTTCCTGGTTTAAAGAAAAACGGATCGGAAAGTGGTAGCTCATGTATATGACTCCATTCTTTTTTTGGAATGGTTGAAGGAGGTAAAATGTCCGTAATTGTATCCACTATAAGGGCTGTAACTGCGGTTGCCTTAGTTGTGGTTGAATAAGGATAAATGTTCAATACGGTTTGTTTTTGAACATTTGTAGTTTCAGTTTTTCCCAGGCCAGTGATTTGAATTTCCACGTTTGTAGTGGATAATTGCAGCTTACGTGCAGCAGCTTGGGTTACAAATGAAACTTGAGAGCCTGAATCTATCAGTGCTCTTAATACCAACATGTTTCCCTTTTTTGTAGGAACTTTTAACAATGCTGTGGCAAGCAGTGCTTGTTTGGTATGTTGATTTTTTGCGTAAAGCGTGTGAAGAGATTTATTGGATGTGGAAGGTGAATTACAAGGTTGAGCTTCTGATTGCTGCTCCCTTGGCTTGAATTGGGTCGAGGCCCTTGGAGTGGCATTATTCCTGTGAAGTAAAGAATGATGCCTCCTTCCACATCGCTGACATGAAAACTTACTCGTACAAGTTTTCGTGCTATGGCCTTTTGATAGGCAATTATTACACAATTGATTTGATGTGACAATTTTGAATTTATTGTCTACATCAAGTTTTATGAATTTCGGACATTTGAATAGACGGTGCTGCTCTTTGCACAAAGGACATGCTTGGGTGTATGAAGTAAAATGGGTAGATGCTCTCGGGACTTGAGCATTTTTGTTGGCTAGTGGCAGTTTGGTATCGACTATGGCTTCTAAAATTCTAAATCTAGATTGTAAAAATATTTTTAAGGACTCGAAAGTGGGAAGTCCTTCTGCTGTATTGACCTCTTGTTCCCATGCACGGTGCGTTTCTGCTGGTAAACATTGTACCACCATATAGATGAGAATTGCATCCCATTGCTTAGTGGAAACTCGCAATGCCTCGAGTTCGAAGATACATTCGGAAGACTTATCTAGCAAGGTTTTGATAGCCTTGGCTGATTCATGTGATGCCTTAGGAAGATTAAAGAGTGCTTTCAATTGGGCGTTTACCAAGACTCGTTTGTTATCTTACCCTTCAAGCAGTATCTTTCATGCGCTGTCATAACTCGAGTTGGTCATAGGAAATTGACGTAATAAGTGCTCTGCTTCTCCAGATACACTTGACTTCAAATAATGCAATTTCTGCACCGGTGATAACGCAGAATTTGAATGCACCAAGGACTTGAAAAGATCGTGAAAAGGTCTCCAAGAATCATAAGATCCTGAGAATTTTGGGATTGTGATGCTAGGTAGTCTCAGAGACGATGAAGTTTCATGTTCTGATTTTGGATTTGGTTCAACCTTTGTTTCGAATGCATCTAATGCATCCCTAAGAATACCTCGAAAAGTAAAGTATTGATTTTTCACCTGTGAAAATTGATCCTTTGCGAAATAATCATACTTTTGAAGTTCACTATCTTCCAAAGCCTGCGTGGCTTGAATAAGTGTATAATGATCTTTCTTGTACTCTGACCAAATTTCACTTAGAGCGGTTAATCGCTCAGAAATAAGACCTTTCGTTCGTTTTTCTACATCAGTTCTGTTGTAGTTATTGAACGATTTTTCGAAGATTAATGCCGAGGTGGCTTGGTTGCCCAAAAGTTTTTGAAGTGCAGACATAATTAAAAGATTGATAAGATAAAACACTAAACCTTAGATCCGGCTCGAAGGACCATAAAATGTACTGTTCGTTAATAGAACGTACACGCAAATTTGATTAAGTGACTGCAATGAATGCACTGGTAAATTTGGATCAAGATCAGTGGTTTATTTCTTAACAACGAATCAACACTATTCACTTTATTTTAACTTTCAAGTAAATTCTGCACTGATTTTTTAAGACTGCCCACTAATTATATTAAGATCAGATTATGTATCAAGTTTTCAGGTCAACGATTCAAACGTTTAGGGAAACACACTTACAGGATTGTTTATAATAAATACATAAATAGATATTCAATATAGGGTTAACATAGAGCAAAGTTGAAATAACTTAACTTCGAAACACTGGCACACTTACTTAGCTTAAATAACTTGAGCAATCGTATTAAGACAGGATTATATAAACTGTTGGGTCAGAGATCAAAACACACTAGAAAATACACTAATTGACACCGATTAATGATATACGATTTTCAGAAATAGATATGTTGAGACAAAAGTCTATACATAAGTTTGGGTCTGAGATTTTTGTATCACACTGAAAACACTTAGCACCAAGTTGTAATATAAGATCGTCAAAAAATGTAATAAAAATATATGTGTAAAATAGATGTGCACACGAGATGTATAATATAGATATATATAAGTTAAAATATAGTCAAATAGATATATGAATATGTTGAACACAGCTGAAAATAAGTAAAAAATAATTAGAACAATATATAAAATATTTAATACTTCCCTAGACTAGAATTCCAAGATCCTGT